>JBAMHW010000003.1:30951463-30985527 GCA_037177495.1 Rhadinocentrus ornatus
GTGTGGAATCAGGAACCCAGCTAAATGTGTCGGTAGTTCCCTCCTAAAATGTGCGTCTATAAAGTGTAAAAATATCCAATATGTGTTTTGGAGTGCAATCTTCCAATCCACCAAACAACTCAAAATAAGAGGGAATTCCAACAGGAGAACGTTTCAGAGGATTTTGGCACATTTTGGGGGCACTATTCACGTGTGTTGCTCATTAGAAGCCCCATCCTTACAAGTTATATCTCTTTATAAAGCTTAATAATCATGTTTTCCAACTAATACAACACCAATTAGTATTATTAAAGGGGAGAAATAATCAAAAACTACTTTTCTTTGTAGAATATGATTTGACATGCTTTTTCACCTTGGTAGAACAAATTATTGTTTCCACTTTATTATAACGTGTTTAAAAAAGTTTTAAAATGTGTATTATTCTTTTCACACTATTAAATTTTACGTAATTGCGTTCTATTTTATTAGGATATTTTGAGGAACTTCATACTTAACCAAAAAAGAGCTGTTTTATCGCCCCCTGCTGGACGTTTCAATGAAGTGCTTAGCAGCCTCTGGCTTGCTGAACCAGTTGCCATGGCAACTGTACAGCACGCGCTTACAAAAACAAGAGCTTGACCGTTCGCCGACAGTTCTCTCGACATTCGACATCTGCGACGCCATCTTCCTCTTCTTTTTCCAGCGTTTATTAAGGTGGGAAGACAGCAGGCGCTCCGTTAAGACGAAGAGAACCCCAGGACAGTCAGGGATGAGCGGAGCTAAAGCCCGCAGCGACGCTCCTGTTGCTGAAAATGTTTCTGGCGGCGGGCACAGCTCTGCGGCTCCTTCACGGGACCGCAAGCCCGGCGGGGGGGTCCTGAAGAGGCTTAAGTCCCGACGGAGCCAGGTGGACAGCAGGCCCGTGACGGAGGAAGACCTGCGGACGCAGAGTGGACACATCACGCCAGAAGATGTGCTGGGACTGCGAGTAGCTACGAGAGGTTTGAGTCTTTGTATTTTTTGTATTTGCTGTAATAAAATGCAAAAATGTAAACGAATGCATCAAATTCGCATGTGAAATTAGACCAAATCACAATCAAACGAGCTCACGTGCCTGTCATTTTAGAATAGAGCTAATGCAAACATGATATAAATTTTCTAATTACATTGACAGATTTGGCATTTGTCAGTCTTTATTATTAATAGATAGTTGTATGAAAATAGAGGCTTTGTTGTGTTATTTTGGTTGTGCTAAAAAATATTATTATTAGATCCTCTTATTAAAAATTGCATTTATCAGTGTCATCAGAGCCAGGACTGATTAGGAAGACCATCTTTCTGTGGTTTCTGCAAATAGAAAATAACAGCATGAGTCTTATCTGTGTCATGGCCTACATTTACAGCTGTTCGGTAAACATATGAAATATGGAAGGAAATGAAACTACAGAAGCTAAATTGAAAGCTTGATAGCATTAAAGTAAAGCACGAAAAAAAAGAAAAAGAAGAAGTTGTGAAACATTTTTTGTTGTCTTCGGAAATATTCCATCTCCTGTGTGAGCTTATAATGACACAGGAGCCCTGCAGATTGCCTTATCTTTTAGTTACGTACCCATGTGTGTATGCAAAGTTGGGTGTTTCTGTGTACAAGCAAATTTATTATTTGAGCTTCAGCCAAGTTGGGCACTGGTTTTGTATGTTATTGATTATTTCAAGGTAGAAAATTTTGGTTTTGATAGACTACACGACAAGAACAATGTAAAAAATAATTGTTCCCCATCTTCTGTCATCTGTCTGTTGCAGGATACCTCTGTAAACCTGAGGACAATATTTATAACATCGACTTTGTGCGCTTTAAAATCCGAGACCTGGAGACAGACACAGTCTTATTTGAGATTGCTAAACCACCACACCCAGGTACAGCATATTCACACCCTCCTTCTACTGTTTTATTTCTGCGCTTAAAAAAGAATTTCAGCTCTGCAGACAGCTGCTTGTTGCCACCTTAAAATAACGGACTGGAAGCAGGTTTCTGGGTTAGGAGACGTCAATGAAAATAGTCTTCACTGAGAATAAAATGTCTTGATTTGATCTTGCTGTTTTCAGATGATGAAGAGGAGAACAGAGAGGGAGATGCCAGCGCGGGCCGATTTGTACGCTATCAGTTCACACCGGCCTTCCTGCGACTAAGGACTGTGGGAGCTACGTGAGTGACTCACACATCAACCACTCTCACATAAGAAAAACACCCTGACCTGTTCCACACACAAACAATGAAATGAAATGCAGCATTATCTCCTGTCAGCTACTCACCTTACTGGTTGTTTTTCCACTGAGTGCTGACTATAATAGCATAATTACAGTGAAGAATTACACTCGTAACATCTTGACCTAACTTTTCCTCTCTATATTTCATCAGAGTGGAATTCACTGTTGGTAATCGGCCCCTGAACAACTTCCGCATGATTGAGAGGCACTACTTTCGAGATCATCTGCTAAAGAGCTTTGACTTCGACTTTGGTTTCTGTATCCCAAACAGCCGTAACACCTGTGAACATATCTATGAGTTCCCTCAGTTATCGGAGGGCCTGGGTTAGTCATGTTTTACAATCAATACCTGGCAGGAGAACCTAAAAAGGCTCTTTTTAGGCCATGTTCTGGCAGTGTCTACATGTACTGGTTCTACATGGGTCAAGGAGAAGATAGCTCACACCTTTTGTTGTCTGTTCCCACCCTTTGCCAATAGTAGGCAAACTAGATGTATGCTTTTTTTTAAGGTAAAATTGTACAACAAGGTGCTTCATTTTAATCAGTTAAACAGTAGAGACGCAGACAATACAACATCGATAAGAGCATAAAAAGTAAGCATCAAGTAGCACTTTAACATCAGTAAGCATAGAGGACAGTCAAGTCCTGCTGCTGCTGATTGTCATTACTGATTTACAAATAAGTTCATCACATCAACGCTAGAAGAGAGAGGAGCAACAGTCACAAAGCAGGTTCAAAGAGTATGAAATGAGGAGGGACAGCGGCGGCCTTCAAAAGACAGTCCGTAGATGGCCACTGAGGAGATCAGAGAATAAAGGCTTGTTTTCAGGTTGCTTGACGGCCGTATGTTCTGTAGCACCAACAGACATCCAAACCTCAGAAGAGGTTGTATTGAAGAGATACACAATCAGCAATTAGAGGAGACAAATTTTAAATGGGCTGTACTTATATAACGCTTTTCTAGTCACATGTTGGCCACTCAAAGCGCTTTTACAATACATTCACTCACACATTCATACAGAACTTCTATTGTTATTATACCAAGGCCCCCATAGGCACATTGGGAGGCAACGTGGGGTTCAGTGTCTTGCCCCAAGAACGTGTAGTCAGGGAAGCCTGGAATCGAGCAACCGACTTTCTGATTGGTAGACGACTGCTCTTCCTCCTGAGCTACAACCAATAATACTTGAGTTTATTGTTTATTTTAATCCTCAAAGCCATGCTGCCTAAAGGTTGCAGCCCATAAACACCCCAAACACCAAAATAAGAAGAAACAAGCAACATATCGTCCCGATTATTGGTTTATGGGATGACAGATAGATTAGCTTTAGTCCATATGTTGTTATTTTCTTTTAAAACAAGTCTGTCTTTACTTAGTGTACTAAGTGGTATTTTACAAGTATTTAGCAACATGCTATAAATATTTCCCATGAAGTGTCTCAGGCAGCCTGGCTGAACGTCCCCTAGTCTCTGGAGAGAGCTCTTGCAACAGTGGAAACATGACTTTAGACTTCTTTCTTGTACCTCTGGCATTATCAGCTTTTTTTAAAAAATGATAGCATAGTAAAATAATTTTTGATTGATTCCTGATTAATAGAGATGATGTGGTTTTATTGTATTTTGGAGAACTTTGTTGTAGAAATGTACATGTAAAAAAAGGGAACTGTTTAAGCTCTTTAAACTAGATAATTAGACTTTAAGCCTGTTTGATACTGAGCCAAGTTGTTATATGTACTTTTAAAAGAGTTATTGATTGCTGCAGTCATTCCAGCTAAAGCAGCAAACAAAAAGCCCTTGGATATGGACCTGTTGGCAGCATAACACCTGTATAGTTCCATATTTTTTTAAAATTTTTAATGAAATAGTTGAAATGAAGTTGCCGCATAGACCTCATTTCATCCACCGGTGAAATCAGAGTTTGGAAAGTTGCCTTCATATTAGCCGGTATTGTAGCTTGTCCAAGTCACAACCAAACAGAAAGTTTGTGTTTCTGACACACTGAACTTCTAACCATCCTTTAGAAGACTAAAAGTTTTTAGACGTCCAAACTAAAAATTAATTTTCAAGCAAAAGCTCAAAGATGAATTTACAGACTTTAGTTTGGCATTGCACATGTTTCCAGATGTTTTGTGTAATACCTAGTTTAGTTGACAACATCTAGTGCTCACTGACTTAAAAACATGTCAGCTTCATAGTTTCTATCAAACCACTGGTTTCACTACAATTCCAAACTGTTCCCAATGAGCAACATCATTATCATTTTTTTTATTATTACTGAACCTGTTTCTTAAGTGACTTTTAGTTTATGCCGTTTTTGTTGCATGAATATTAAAAATCCTTTACTGGGACATTAACATGCACATATTGTTTGTTTTGCAGTGCGTCAGATGGTGGCGTGTCCGTATGAAACCCGATCAGACAGTTTCTATTTCGTGGAGAACAGACTGGTCATGCACAACAAGGCAGACTATGCTTACAATGGAGGACAGTGATGCGTGCCCGCTTGTGCAAATGCTCTCCCAAACACACCCAATCACATTCACTTATTTACACGGACACACTTGCATGCACATTGCCTAACATGCAGCTCTAACGCTGCACGTGGTTGTGCGGTCTTTTGTGTTTGTAAAGATGAATTGCCAGACATTGTGATCCATTTCAGCGGGTGTATTTGATATTGCTGGAGAGTAATATTAGTTTATTCTCAGACAAAAAAATACAAAACAGCTTTTATGAAGAGACACAAAATGTGTTTATATGCTCTCAGTTATTGACATCACTGATATGAGCAGAGGGCTCATAATTAGTAGCCATGTAACATGTGTTTCTAACAGGCCAAATGGCTATTAAACAGATGCTTAGTCTCTTTTTAAGTGTCCAAGCATCCATTTAACACAGACGCACACAGTCCCTAAGTGACACACGGTTTTTACAGAGTGTTTGTCAGAAGCAGCTGCTCTCAGAGCTGCCGTGTCCATAATCCACTCCAGACAACATCGGAGGAAGAAAGAGAGAAATCATCTACATAAACACTCCTGTCAGAAACACATGGCCTCTCCTGTGGTCTCCTCTCCACCTCCCTCAATACAACACTGCAAGAGACAGATCAAAGGTTGTTTATTTATTCATTTTAAAATTTTACATTCATGTCTTTTTGATTGCAACGTGAAAATAGATCAGGTCATAGTTAACTTATTTCAGTCATTACAATTAAACCGAACGGTTGAAGGCAGGTTCAGGAAATCCAGCTGTAGATATAATGCATGTGTTGATGTGGGGGGAAAAAAAGAAAGGAATTTTAACAAATGTTCTAAAAATTCATGGAATGATGCTTGAACCTCCTTACTGTAAATCAAAAAGAAATGTAATCAACTTAATTGTATTTTTCCATTCTTTAACTACCAGACACGTACCAAAAACGTCTGAAGTTGGCATTTGTCTTGAAATTGAGTGAATGCTTTATCTTTTTGTTTTTCTTGCTAGATGGTTGTACTTCCTCTTTGTACTTTGTGTACTTTGGTGTTCAGGATAAAAGATAGTGTTTGTAAAATATATATATACACATTTATATACATATATAGTTTGTAAAAACTAAGACAATAAACACATTTTTAGATACAAATTATGTTTGTTTCATTTCTGTTAAGTTTAATGGGTGAGAACAGAAAATCCCAAAAGTGGTCACTGGGAGGAGCTATGCTACAAGTCACAGCTTGTCAGACACCTAATATCAGATGATAAATTATTATTATTATTGCTGTTGTTGTCAAACATATATGTTAAAATCTGACATTTACTTAAAATCTCAGATGAGGTTATGATTTGGCCTCTTGGTATTCATCTATGGCTGTTTTCACTGCACAAGGGAAAACATGTAAAATTGTCTTAATTATTTTTGTGTCTCCCGGCATCATGTAATGAGCATTAAATGTATTTTTGAATGTATTCTTATGCTTTTGATTTTCCATTTCTGAAGTTGTGTTGGATTTAAATCAAAGCCCTTTTTTCCTTCTCGTATCACGTCATCCTTCAGGTGTCGATATCTCAGACCTCCAAGTCCCCCCCTCCCTCCTTCTGTTTCTGCTTCTCTCCACACCTATGCAGCTCTCACTCCCTCTCACTCTCCTTCTGTTTTTTTTTCTCTACCTCTCTTTTCTTTCCTCTTCTCTCACCTGGTAACCAGACCTCTGGAGAGAAGTGTTGAGTTTCCACTTTCCCAGAGAAGAGGACAATCTGAGCCACACAAAGACCCACAATGGACCCCCTCTGCTTACCCCTCCCTTTGCTCCGTCACTGCACAACTGTACACACACAGAAAAACACGCTGAGAATACACACACCCTCTGTTTTTATGTGCTTATCCCTCTTCATTTGATTTTTCTCCTCTTTTCAGCTAAATCCTTTTTAATTCATGTACTAGTTCCCACTGACTATATCTTTCTCTGTTCATTAACCTCAGCTTTAATCCTACTTGTAATATTACATCAGATTGGTGCTTTGAGATAAAAGACAACTGCTGATCACCTGCTGAGATGTCCCATCATCTTTAAATGTTATTGTGAATCTTTGTTGTTGCAGCTGCGGTCTTGAGGCTATGCAAACAGGAAGTGGTCAAAGTTTTCAATTTTACAGCCAATATTACCGATTTATGGACATTTACACACTGTCGTGGTACAAAAGTGTCATAATCTGTATGAAATCTTGTCCAAGTTTAAAACACTCTTGCTATTTTTTATTATCTTTTATCTCTTTATTTGTCAAATACTCCACTTTACTTACCCTCTTGTTCCTAATGCTGGCTGCCAGATATGGAAGAGTGGTGAGAATATCTAAGATTACTAAGCAGTGACCACAAGACATAAGTGTAAGACACCATCAACCCGAAAGAAACAAACAAAAAAGAAACACTCAAAAGTCAACAAATAACTTTGGTTTAGAGCATTTTGATACACACAAAACTAATGTCATTTACATCAAAAAGTCATATTTCTAACAATATAAAATGATTTATTACAGGGTACAACAGAAGTTAGTGCATCCCTTTGTAATATCACTTAAATATTCAGTCATTAGAAACTGTTCTGCCTCTTAATAACTTTGTGACTTCTAAGTTTAGTTAGTAGGTTATTTTTATTTTATGAACAATAAAATACAAAAGACATTGAAAACGCATGCCCCAAAGTAAAATCTGCTGCAACATACTTAGGTGCACAAAGCAGAGCATAAATTAATTGAGTTCACCTGATTTCCACTTAACCCAAAAGCATGAGCATCATTATCAACATACCAGTGTACACCAGAAAGGTCTTACTTGGATCCATGTTCCATCTCTGTGTATCTGTAAATAATTTAGAACATGTAATTGTGAGGCCTCACAAAGTTAAAAAAAGGGTGTGCAAAAGATTAGAAACCAAGTAAAAACCTTATAGCACAGCTGCAGCAGCAATCAGAAGGTATAGAATGAACCCCAGCAGCAGTAATAAGACCTCCTTAAATGGCACCGTGGACAGTATGCTACTTTCACAATCTAGCTCTGACAGTCAAGATGTGGACTTGGTACAAAGGTTGTTCAGAGGAAATCTGAGTGTCTGTGACAGCTCAGGCACAGCGAGGGACCTTACATAACATCAACCTCTGTACAGTATCCAGGAAAAATACAGCAACAACAAATAAAATATAAGAAAATTGCTCCTTGGCATGAACTGCATGATAACACTTTGATGGAGAACATAAACAATCGCTTGATGAATATAGGGAACAAATTCTCTGGTCAGATGAGACCAAACTAAACTTGATGGCTCAGATGGCAGGTTCAAACAAAAACAGCATGTTTGGATTAAACCCGCTGAAGTCTACAACAGTGAATGCACAGTCCCAATGAGTGCAGGTTGTTGGATAATTACATTTCTAGATAAATTTTTTCATGACGATTTGAAAGCAGATCACAACACCGACTAACAAGATAACCCCTAGTTTGTAGGATCTTAGTGGAAGAGCAATTTTCCTGCAAAATAACAAACTACTGCACATCAAAGCATGGCACACGAGTTTCTTAAGATTCTAAATCACCTTCCTGAATTAAATCCAACAGACCTTTTGGTAATTATCTTAAAACTGGGTTGGACTTTCTGGAGCGGCCCTTAACTGGTTCAGGTCGTATTTAGAAGGCCACAGTTTTTTGTTATGATCGGCAGCTATGAATCCGAGCAAGTAGCCATGACATGTGGAGTCCCCCAGGGGTCAGTCCTTGGACCTCTTCTGTTCAACTTGTATCGGCTCCCTTTGGTCAAATATTACAGAACTTTAGCATTAATTATCAGAGTTATGCAGATGATACACAACTTTATGTGTCTTTGTCACCAGACGACTGCAGCCCAAAAGACTTACTGTGTCAGTGTCTGGAGCAAATAAATACCTGGATGACGGAGGATTTTCTACAATTAAATGAGGAAAAAAACTGAGATTATTCAGTTTGGTAGCAAAGAGAAGAGGGTCAGCATTGGTAAACACCTGGAGACTCGGGCGCTTAAAATCACCGACCAAGTTCGTAACCTTGGAGTCTTGATAGACTCAGATCTGACTTTCAGCAGCAACATCAAAGCCGTCACTAAGAAGCTTTTTACCAGCTCAGAAACATCAACAGAATTAAAAGTTTAGTCTCCCAGAAAGACCAAGAGAAACTCATCCATGCGTTCATCTCCAGTAGACTCAATTACTGTAATGGTTACAGGGCTTCCTAAAACGAGCATTAAACACCTGCAGCTCATCCAGAATGCTGCTACTAGAGTTTTAACCAGGACTAAGAGATCTGAACACATCACACCAGTTTTGAAATATTTACACTGGCTTCCAGTCAGTCAAAGAATAGATTTTAAAACCCTTCTGATCGTTTTTAAAACCCAGAACGGTTTAGGCCCAGAATACATCTGTGATATGTTCAGAGAATATAAACCTAGCAGAGCTCTTAGATCCAAAGACTCTGGTCAACTAGTCCAGACCAGAGTCCAGACTAAACATGGAGAAGCGGCATTTAGCTGTTATGCTGCAAACGAGTGGAACAAACTGCCAGTGGAGATTAAACTTTCACCAAATGTAGACATTTTTAAATCCAGGTTAAAACGTTTGATTTTTCATGCGCCTATGAATGAATTCTGCACGGTAACTTTTTAACTTATCTTTTTAATAATTTTAATGTCATTTATTATTTTATTGCGATTCTTGCTGGTTTTTCTGCCTTTTACTATTTCATTACTATCTGTAATGCTTTTGTTTAATGTAAAGCACTTTGATCTGTCGTGTACATGAAATGTGCTGTACATATAAACTGCCTTACCTTGCCGTAAATAATCTTACATTAAAGTAGAGCAATTTCAGTTGTGTACTGTAAATTTCCAAAGTTAAGTCTAGATACACAAACTGTATGTGTGTGTGTATGTGTATATTTCTGCCTTTCCACTTGAGATATTCTGCTGAGTTAAACCCATTTTTTATTATGAAAACCTTGAAGTAACCTGCAGATACAAAAAGCATCTTCAATTTTACTTAACTCTCAGTTTTTATTTCTTTAGAATGAGTAACAAATGATGGTGTGAATTCCTCATGTGTCAGTTGCTCATTAGACCACAAAGCAGGGCAGAATTTAACTGTGAGCTCATAAATCAATAACCACAGCCTTCCATCAGGCTGTCGGCCCTGCACACTGCAGCACACACATAAAACAGCTGTACTGTACTGAGCTGTGTCTGAGTATAACAGGAATCTCAATATATCCAGATTGACTCCTCATAATTTGTATAAGCGTGAGTACAAAAGCATCCAAGGCAATAAATACACACACTTTCCAGGGATAATTTGTGCATTCCCAGACCTACGTAGGATTCATTTTAGCAGTCAGTTGTGGATCAACACACACGCACCGGAAACAACAGGACAGGTGGGATAAATCAAGCTCATTCACTCCACCCCTTGTACAAACACACACATACACAAACAAACACACACACACACACACACATATCTTAGTACCTGACTTCCCCATATATTCTGCTTAGTGAATCACACCACATGGAGACTGGGAGTGAGAGGCACTGCTTTATTGAGGTTCCCCCAAAACACACACACACGTATCTACACACAAGCAAGGGGAAGTGGGGGGGGGACAGTAGTCTCCTATAAATAGAAGCCAGGAATGGCGTTGATAGGTCCCGTGAAAAGAAATGGAGGGGGGAGTGGAAAAAGGATTAAAAGAGATACAGGGACACACTGCGACTCCTCTTCTACGTTTTCATCAGTGAGGTACTTCGAAGAGAGGTTGTATGGATTTCTCCCCCCGTAAACACACACACGCACACAAACACACACACAAATAAAAAGTCTCTGTCCACATGTCATCTTTATTTTTCTCCCACTCTACCTTTCCTTCTTCTTTTCCTGCTGCTTTTCTCTCACCCTGCTCCCTGCTGTGAGATCATTCAAGTGTTAAACCTACATCACCCGCAAAGAAACGATGAGTCACTGCACAGACTTGTCTTTTAGGTCAGCACGATGATGGTCTCAGAGATGGCCATGACTCCATCTGGATGTGCCATTATGCCATTCCCTGCAACAGCTCTGTGACTTCATCTCACTCCTGAAAGAGGTCAAGGTAGACATGAGGGATGATGCATCCGCCCTAAATATGAGCGAGCATCAGTTAAAGTTCATTTAAAATCACAGCTACATTTTGAAACAGTGTTGAGCACCGGGGTGGGGAAGAGGCATATGGAGGTTTTATTTGAGTCACTTTTGGGCTCGATACTTGCTGTAATTCAATGTCACACCCAGCAAAGCTTTGTAGATGTCACAAGAGATAGGAGATAATTAGTTATCTCCAAGTTAACGATGCACTCAGAGCAGCAGTGATGGATAGGCAGTCCTTTAACAAACTGTGATTCCCATACCAATTTCCATGGTGGCAAGTGCAGTATTGACAATCTGTCTTTAAGTGTTAGGTCTCTGCTGATTTGTACCCAGAAGCCAATGTGTAGCATGTGTGTGTGAGTGTGTGCTGTTCCTGTGTTCGTCCGCCCAGCCGTCTGTCTGTGTGGTATTACAGCACAGATTTCCGCTGCTGCTTACCCCCATGCGGCTGTCAGACAGAAATAGTCCTGTGTCATTAAGGTAGATAGGCTGTGGTGTGTTTGCACTCACAGGAAGCCCACGGCCACTTTTTGGAAGCCTCTCAGAGCCTCCCAGCATCATCAGTCCACATTGTTTTGTGTGCATATGATTAATAAAAGGTTAACTCAACCTTCAGTCAACTGTTGCATGTAAATCTCCCCTTCAATCTCTTCCTTCCTCTGCCTTTATCTCCTCCCTTTGTCTCTCTGCTTTTGCCACACCTTCTCCCTGAGGGATGCAGGGATTGTGATTGGAGAATGGAGGCGGAGCTCCTGGCACATTCACAGGTGTGCTCACTTCCTCCCATCTCCTCTCTCATGTAATGATTTCAGCTCACCACCTGCCAGGTGAAAAATACACCCACAGCAAATGGTATGCTTTAAAATGGCCTCCTGGCTTCCACTTTAAGGGAGCTTTTGCTTGTTTAAACATTCCATTTTTATCCTTTTTCGTTATCCGCCAACTGCTTTCAATTTAGTGAAGTCTTTCAGGAAACTTGTTGCTTTTGTACATTTTGCATCACATTCAAATGATGGTTTCTGTCTTGCTTCAGCTAAGACACACAGCTAGTCGCTTTTTTTAGACCATCAGACCATGGCTTTCTAACTCTTTTTCTAAGGAGTCCCCCCCTCTCAGCTCTTTTTCAAATAGCCTCGAGGGTGGTAGAGAGCAAGTCCCAGGCCCTGACAGGTCAGAGGGCGCTCACAGACAAAGGCTTCGCACTCTGGGTCAGCTGCAGTCAAGGAAACAAAAGCAGTGAAGACCTGGATTAGACAAACAACTGCAGGGTTTTGAGGTGGCATACTGACAACAAGACAGAGATGGAGATTGGATAGAGCAGAGGAGGGCAGTGAGTGCAATGAAAACCTCTCTCACACATGCCCGCACACACACACAATCTACACACACTTGTGTAAATTTTACTTCCACGTATACTTTGCCAGATTTTTAAATCAGCCAAAACTGTTGCTTAAGCTCATAAAACAAGTCAAAGTTTCTCAAGCTGGAAAAATCTGTTTCTTATTGTTCTACTTTGCTGTTTTCTTAAACTAATAATCACTTATAAATTTGTACTTACTTTTTGATATCACAAGCCCAAATGTTTTGCTTAAATCTTTGGCTTTTCAAAGCGCCCAAACTTGTTTCTTCCCCTCCCCCATACCACTGTCTTTCTCTCTTTTTTATTCAGTGCCATTGATCATGCATGCAGAAATTCAGCACGCCCAGCCATGGCTCCAGCCAGGATAGGTTAGCTAGTGCGAGGCCCTGTCCTACATACTGTTCTCTCGCTATGGTCCGCCAGGCCACAGTTACACCCTCCCCCTGACCTGCCTCTCCTCACTGACACACACAAACACCCCGCGGCCCTTCTCAGAACCGGTACATGCACAGATCATCATGTGGTGCTGGCAATGTTCACTCATCTCGACTAAAAACTTTCAGTCAGGTGGAGAAAGAAAGATTTTTGGACACTTTTTCCCTTTGTGGACAAAAAAGGTTGTTTGATTTGAATCCTGTGCTACTGTAAATACTCAACGGGTATAAAGAAAGTCATTTCTGCTGGATTTATTTTAGTTCCTTCCAGCACTAGACAGCAATATAGTGCAAGATTTCATTTTTCCTTTGTCAAGCAAGTGCAAGCTCCTCTCTTGGTTTATTTTTCACAGCAGCTGAGGTACGAGATGAAACTGCTCAGCTGACCAGGCTTGGCCCGGCCAAGAGTGTGGCTGACTTAGAGGTAATGCTGCTAATCTGGCTCTTAGCTAGTTAGGACAGCCTGTCACATAGTGAGGGAGAAAGAAATTAGGTGAGATCCGGTTTAGATGGGGAGTGGACCATGATTGGGTGACTGGATGGCAGATGTGTGATGTTGATCACAGCTGTTTCGGATGTGATGAATCATAAAGGAACAGGTGATCCGAGGGCAGTTTACGGGTTGAGGACACAGGAAAGGATGATTGGTGGAACAAGAGAAACCCAAAAGAGCTGAAAGCATGATGTTTTGAAATATTAATTATTATAAAAATAATAAAAATGGTTATGACACACTAGTTGACATCACTGCATGTAAGATTACATCACATATTACATCATGTAAGATCAAACTATTACATCATATAAAATAATATCAGGATACATTGTATATGACTGTGATAAAACACAATGACTTTTATCACATCAAATTACATTACATGAGGTTATGTGCACCATAAATGATCAGATCACATTTATTCAAATGGGATCACATGACACACATCACATAGGATCAAATAACGTTTACACATGGACAGTGAACCGGACCTGACTGAATTATGCAAACTAAAAATCTCAGTCACATTGTAGAAAGATGGCTGTTGGATGCTTACAGATTAGCCATTTTCAAAGCACCAGACCGCTGCGCACTGTTGAGACCTCAGAAATAATACTTATTTATAATAATAATTTAATTGAAAGTTTATGCACATTGATAAAAAAAATAAAAAATAAAGAAAAAAAGACCCCTCTGTGGGTTGAAAGCACAGATAATAGATTCTACCATGAAGATACAAAACAACTTTCATGCATCAACTCTTCTTCCAACGTTCTGGAAGATATGCTGTTCACACATTATCTCATTTGTTGATATTCCAGAGATTTCAGGAGAGGCAGGGTAAAAACTGTCTCAAAGAAGTCCACACTGAATGTTCCAGACATTAGAGTTAGCACATAACACCGGTTTGGATCACCTATTGAATATTCCAGTAACTTAACTGATCAACTCTAAAGCCCTTTTAACCTGCCACTTTGGAAAACATTAGGGAAAGTATGTTTAAAGTTTGTGTTATGACTATATGGAAGCTGTATGATCCTTCTCTTTATCTCTGTTGTGATCATATTTAATGCCTTAAAGGTTGTTTTACATCTTAAGCCATTTCCCACATGAATAGGAGAGAATGTCTGTAGAACCGGGTGCTGATATCATAGCCAATTAAAAAAAGCTAACAAGTATTTTTTACTTATTTGTGATAGTGACGAGTCTCTTCGTGTTGATATTAATCATATGGAAATACTCACAATATGGTCCAACATGTGGAACGCAATACACAGGCAACCAGAAAAGGGTACAAAACTGCAACTTCTTGTAAATTCTCTGGAAGATTTCCTGCTCTATTAGAAAATGGACTGAGTTTGACATTTTCTTAAAAATTAGTCTAGCTGCTGAAACATTGCATAAAATCAGGTATGTATGTGCTACCCAGTTAGTGTCTAGAAAATGCAGCAGTGCAGCAGAAAAAAACAAATAATTAACTAACAATACCTAATAATAATAACTAGTAATTAAAAACAAACTAAGAACAAACATCAGATATAATTAAAATAATTAAAAACAAACTAAGGAAAAACATCTGGTTGTTTTAAGGTCTTAAATTGAGGTAAATACAACGTCTGGTGAGCAGCTTTTGGGAGATTGGCAAGTGTCTTGAATAATATTGAATGCATTTTTTTTTACTAGTTAGTAACATTTAAACAGATAAAGCATAACATAAAACTATAAATACATACAAGCAGAGATGATGATACAATTATAACAACTTAAAATAAATTAAATTTCTATAACAGGATGTAGCCCAGATGTAGATGTGTTTTTTTTTTAGGTTTTACATGACTAAGAAAACTATAGATTTTTAAAATGGGGTATAGGCTACTCTATTACCCTTAACTTTTGAGGGCACTGTGGCTTTACTGTGTGCCCATTCAGTAATCTAGTTGCACACCTAAGGCCTAACCTGGCGCTACTGGAGTGTCACTCTCCATTATTTCCCCCTGTAGTCCCAAATCACAGAGCATATATAAATGAGGGAAGTGGCATATTTTTAGAAAAATGGTTTTCCATATATGGTATAAATCAGTGGTTCCTAAACTTTTTTAACTATGACCCCAAGATAAGATACGTTGGTGTTGGTGCCACCCTGCCCCACAGGGACTGAGTTAATTGTGTGATATATGATTCATCCTACTGCATCCTCAGAGTGTAAAGCTTGAAAATGGTCAGAATCTTCATAAATAAAGAGGGTCCACTGGTTTTTGGTGGATTACAGCTCAGACAAAACACCCATATACCCAAAATTTGCTTCTCTTTGTGAAAAATGTCCAAATTTGAAATTTTTAAATAGCACCGTAATAACTTTGTTTCTGAACACTTGATGCTAAAAATTAAAACAAAAAAAATTTGGTGGATTCGTTTCACCATTAAACAAAGCCCCCATATGCCCCAAATTAGCCCCATAATGCTAAATTCAGATGTTTAATATGGCGTGAGTAATACGTTTTTTTTTTTTATGCATAAAGGCTAAATAATTAAGTTTTTTCTGGAAAAATAATTTAAAATGTTCTCATTTGTTGCAGGGGATAAAATGAAACTTCCCTTTATACAATCTGTCTCTCTACATTTACAGTGTCTTTGTCAAGCTTTTCTCCTTTCAGAGTAAGAGTTACGTGACGGAATAACTTCGGCGCACTGTGTAGCTATGCCTGTTTTTCTCTTTGGACTGCAGTTAAGACTTGAAACACAATGCTACTTATTTTGCCTTTAATGTGTAAAAACATTCTCGTTTCACGGATTAACCCTTAAGGCGCCGGAGATTTTTAAGTTTTTGAGACATATAATTTCATGTTGTGGCATCATATGTTGGCAGCTGCATTAGATTTCATAATTTCACTGATCGTTGATGAACCGGCCGATCGTTAGCGGACGATACACGTGTCTGCCATCTAGTGTTGGGAAGTGGTATCTAGTTTAGCGTTTCCTGAAGACATGGCCTGGTGCATGTCGCAATTTTGCGGCCTTGGCGCTTAGAGGGTAAATCTCCTTGCATTAACGGATTAATTTTTACCAGGTTTAATAAAAATCCCAAATGTATTATATTTTTAAATTTTATTAACTTTACAATGCTTGGGACCCCCAGTTTGGGAAAGGCTGGTATATATATGGTCCAATGTGATTTCATATATGCCCACTAACATCTTGCTTGTCCCGGATTCTCTAAATACGGCTTTGATGCCACAACAGGTCCCTGAATGGAGGCGGAAAAAAACTACTGTCGGTCTCACGGCAGTCAATATGCTGTAATGGGCCATGCTGTTGTGATCAACCAATGACAAGGACGGCGGGGAAACACTACAGAGAGCGCGCCAGTGGCAGCATGAATAAAGGCAGGCAATGTGCAGGAGGGAGGGGAGGTCCGAGGCTACGGGAAAACGAGGTGGGGGCGGAGTCTGTCTCTGAGCGTATACGCATTCGTGTTTCCTCGCTCACCCCTCCTCCTTTCAACCTCCCCACCCCCACCTCTGCTGCCCCCTCTCCACCTCCCCCCCTCCTCCCCCAACCGCGCTGCCCGCCCCTGAGTCTGGAGCAGCAGCAGCAGTGGAAGCCTCACTGCCTCTCCTCGCCTCACAGTGCGGGAATATAGCAGCGGAGAGCAGAATGGATACGGAAGGGAGCCAGAGCAGCCTGTCCTCCGGCACGGACAACTCCCCCCACGACCCCTGGTAACAGCCTCAGCCTGTCCGCCTGTCTGTCGCTCGCCTCTCGGCCCGGTTTGAGTTCACCTTGGACTTTAGTTGAGTTCAGTGCGGAGCGAAGCCGCGCCGAGACAAAAGACAAGCACGCTGCGTGTGTGTGTGTGTTTGTATGTGTGTTTCTCTATATGTGTGGGATGGATCCACTCTGGAGGAGACACAGACGCACCGCTGCTTTCTGTCTGTCCCCCCAACACCACCCCCTCCTCTCTTGTTTGTTTATTTATCGCGGTTTTCCTCCAGAAGGCCACATTGCAACTTCTCCTCCATCATCTGGAAAATCCTCTCTTTTTTTCCCTCCTCTAGGGGATTATAACGGCCCGGCTGGCCGATGGGCGACTTCGCAACATGGCCGATGCTTTTCTTCTTACTTTGTTGATGCCATATTACACATAATTCCTTGTGATTTCTTCTCTAATGTGCCCGTGTTGTGCTCGAAAGACGCGATTTATTCTGTGTGACTCACGGCTTGTATTTCTCTCATTCAGCAAAATGTTCATCGGGGGTCTGAGTTGGCAGACAACACAAGGTGAGCTGTCCCGCACGCTACTTTAATAAGTCTAGATGAAAGCCTCATGTTTTCTCATTTATATCTGTACCCTGATAATCGCTTTCCTTTTCCATGTGAGGGTTGCTGAAGTTCAGCAGAAACACTAAATAGTTAAATCAAAGGCTTCTATTCACTGAGGATCAGCTCTCGGGATTTAGACTTGCCGAGACGCAGGAGATTAAGACTGGAAATCGTGCACATACGACTTGTCTGCTTTTCCCCCCTATGTGCACTCACTGCACGGGTAATAACCGAAGAGAACATTTTTATTGAAAGTAAACTATTATTCAGTATTAAAGCAGAAGTTGAGTTTACATTGCATACGCTTCTCTTGTTTTCCTTGTTGTTGCGCTCCGCTGACTCCATTCATTTATTTTAAGAGCCATGAGCGCAGGCTGATGCATGAATACAGTTTATTCTTGTTGCGATGGCCCGTGTTATTATCCCACTGCTGCTGCTGTGTTAAAAACAGCAGTCTTGTTTGTGGACCACTGGATCTGATGAGCTACTGTGCTGTATGGCGATGAACCAATGTGCAATCTGGAGGGACACAAACGCAACGTGGTCCACCCCGACCCCATTGTGTCTCTCCGGCCACTACGAGTCCCCCCTCCTCTCTCTTTCTCTGCACCTCACGGGGCCTGTTGGTTAACTCTTTCACCTCTTTGGTTTGTTTAACATTATCTCCTCGATGCTTTCGCAGAAGGCTTGAGGGAGTACTTCTGTAAATTTGGCGAGGTGAAGGAGTGCATGGTGATGCGGGATCCCGTTACCAAGCGGTCGAGGTAAGAAGGAGGCGTGTGCGCCCGGCCGTCCTATCACTGGATGCCTCACAATCTTCCCTACTTTTCTTTGAAGGGTGTCTGAGCTGACATGAGTTTGTTTTCAGATTTTAATTTTTTTTTTTTTGTGTGTGTGCTTGTCTTCCTTTGCAGGGGGTTCGGCTTTGTTACGTACGCAGAACAAGCTGGTGTGGAAAAGGTTTTGGCGCAAAACAGACACGAGCTGGATTCCAAAACGGTAAGATTTTTTTTTTAAAGGGGGGGGGGGGTCGTTTGGGTAACTTTGTTTCCTGTTATTGGGGAGGGGGGGTTCTGTGCAGCTTGTTTTCTTCGGAGCATTTTGCCTCCCACCGTATGGCTTGTAAAGTTTAGGAGTGCGTTTTGGAGCAGCCACCCTCCTCCTCCTTCTCCTCCTCCTGTCTGCTCATTTCCCCCTCCAAAGCCCGGTTCAGGGCGCCAACATGAAAGCGTTCTTTCTTGGTCTTCATTGCCATGGTTACCTGGGGACCTGAATGGGGTTGGAGCCCCTGCAAAACCCTCACAGGTTTTATGTAGAGCAAGGAGATCACATTTTTTCTTCTTTTTTTTCTATCTAGAAAACAACAGCAACTTTTTTTAAGTGGCAACTCTCGGGTTTGAGAGGACACAGTTGCGGCATCAGATCCCAAACTGATGCAGGGGAAGTGTGAGCTTGAAGTGAGTCTTAGCTAAATTTAAATATTAATGTAACTTTGTAGAGAATGTGTTTAAACAGCTCCTCTGATTGGAGGACTCTGATAAATTTCCCCGCCTACACCACTGACGCATGGAAATTCAAATGTGTGTAAATGGGACAAATCACTTGCCAGATAGAGGTCATGCTCACATGGAAGGTAAAGGCATGAAAACGCATGTGAATCCCAGTGGTTTGTTTGGTGAGAGTCAGAGCTGCAGGGCTTTGATCTGAATATGCATGCAGGTGTGAATGTTGCTGCCGTGGTCATGTAGATTGGTTGTTGGAGCGGAGGCTGGGTGTGTCCTCGTCAGCTTGTGGTTCTTCATCACCACATGTACATACACACACAATATGATAATTTGAGAGTGAAAATCAGTGGCACAGAAAGGCAGCAGAGTCTGTGTGTGTGTGAGGGGGGGTAGAGTTGGTTAGTTGTTGGAGCAAGTCTGTTGCCGAGGGTGACGCCAGCCTCTGGAGGTAGTGCTGTAACTGCACTACCCAATGGGATTTATGTCTCCATAACAACTTCTCAGCTATTTTGCATTAACTTAAGGCACTGGGCTCAGTCGGGCGGCAAAGCACTGACACGCAGATATTGTCAAGTTATTTGACTTTGTGTGTGCAAGACATTGCAGGTGTTTAAAGCAGTATTTTTCAAATACTGGAAATGAACGAATCTCTGTTCAGCTGCTGTTAGATTCATTGCAACATGACTGCTGCTGTTTGCTTCAAAGTAGCTTCTAAGCAACTGCAAAGTGTTACTCAGTGAGTCATATTACCTCTTAAAACTAGGTACTGCTGAAGTGTTTGAGAGCCAGACCCTGTGTGTGTTTTTGCGATGTGAACACCGGTTTTGGGTGCTTGTGGGAGGTCAGCTTGGCAGGCCGCTGGTGGGGTTAGGCGTTGCCCTATTATATACCAAAATACAGTGTAAGGCTAAACAATAATAATGTTATTGGATCTAATGCAACTATGGTTACTCGGGTTGTTTTGGCAGCAGTCTGGGAGGCGGATGGGAGGGGGGTGTAAACACACATACTCACACCATGGCATCATTTATCCGACCAGTTGCTTTTGAGAAGGACATGGTTGGCATTTTGCTGTTCTGCTCTGGAAATAATATTGATTTTGTATTTAAGAAAGAAACTTTAAATTTTTTTCCACTGGTAGCCTTGCATTGTTAGAATATTTGAAATCTAATTAATGCAAAGAAAAACAAGATTGTAAGTCAAAATCCTTTTACATAGTATTCATTTTATGACTTCTGTGCCCTGTTTTTCTGCAACCCACCTGGACTGACCAGACTAGAGAACTAGAGAAAGACATTCCTCCCTGGAATGAGGAAGAATAATTGGTGTGTGATGTTTCTCCTGTTATGCTGAGCCTTTGCTTTTCGACAGTGGCCGTAATATAACAGAGGAACGGGAGCTGTGAAGGGACACAGATTGAGAAGGAAGCAACTTTAACTGGTGCAAAGGTCCATGTCTCTGGTTAAAAAGTGGTATTAAACATTTACAATCCTGTTGCATCCTGTATTATTTTTAATCCACCCTCAGAAAAAGAAAATCACAGGCTAAACATCAACAGAACGATACAAATGCCGTCCATACCTGTGCTGCTTGACAAATACAACTAACGTGAGGCTGTCTATTGTTTTCAGAGAATGGTCTGTGGAGATTGTTGTTTTGGATGGAGGTTAGATTTCCTGCCAGGGCAGAGTATGGCCTCGGGGCTGTGATGTGCAGTTGTGTATCTTTGGACAGAGAAGAAGAGCACAACTGATATTTGTTGTCTCTGAAATGCTTTACTGGAACCAGTTACAAAAGGAAGAGAAAACGAGAGCTGATATTGGCAGAAAAGTGACCACCTCTTGTTCTGGTGATCTAGCACATGTTGTGCATTTTTAATTACTGTGCATTTTTGCACAATTTATTGCACATTTTGTATCCAGTAATGATATGCATGTTATATGTAACCTTAATTTGGTGTCACTATTTATCCAAATCTCAACGGGATCGCTATATACAGTATTCACCATTTATTTTAATATTTTACATTAATGAAAGTAGTTGTTGATTTTGGCACAAATATCTGTGAGGACACAACAGTAAATATCAGCAGGGTGCTACTAAAACAGATTTTTCCCTGTAGCTTTGTCAAACGTGGAGTCTTGACCAGCTACTGGTCCAACACCTGGCTACCAGAGAGCTCAGACACTTGCAGCGACTCTTCGTTTCTGACTGGAAGATTAGCTGTTAATGCTGACATGGACAAAACTGGAGGATGGGGGTGGAGAATAAGAGAGAGACGGAGGAGGCCTGGCTCCTGTGCTGTAATTAGTATGGATCTGAAAAGCAACTAATCGGATTGAAGGAAACAAACTGGATTGGGCTTCCGAAGTCCATGCGCACCATCAGATCTGTGGATAAAGCCTGGCCCTGCTCTGAAGGTGGATCCGGGACGCTCTCAATATGCTACATGTTTGCAACCCATTTCACCTCTCCACCACACATCCACCCTGATTAAGCACGAGGAAGGTTACAGGGTTGGGGATGGGGTTGGGTCGGAGGTCCTCATTAGCAAGCTTCGTTAACTAATTACCGTGCCACTGTTCAGTTGGGCAGATTGACCCTGCTGGCCTGAACCCAAACCAAGTGGCCTTGCCTCACTCTGTGGGTTGTATTGACAAGCCAACTCCTTTTGTTTCCTCTTGTGTTTATAGCTTTTTGTTTAGCTGATATTGATTAGGCTGCAATAATGGGGTAGCCTGTGGTGCCTTTTTATCAGTGTGGGTGTTTGCCATTTTGCTGCGAGAACGTCTCGGCAGTTCGGCCAGCTTTAATATGTCTATATGTGAGGGCGTGTGGAAGAGGCACATCAGCATAAATGTGTGTATGAGTCTCTGCTCTTGTCTGTTTAATTGCATATATATGTCACAATGTCTACATATGTTGGTATTTACGTTTTGTGCTAGATTATGTGGGCGCTCCAGAATGTGTACATGTATGTATGTGTGCCTGTGGGGGTAACACAGGAGCCCCAGTTCCTCTACGGGCCCATCTGTTTTGCACTCTTTGTCCTGTTAATTAATGAAATCAGAGGGGCATCCTGCTGGGACGGCCCTGCTGCACTGCTACTCTGGACAGGCCCAGTTTCTCATGGCCTGACTCTGTTTTCCAAACGAATGCTTTCCTTTTCTTTCTTGTGCTTTCCCTGCTCCTTCACTCCCACTCACTGATCCCCACATTATCTTCCAATCCAGCCTATTGATTTAACTTATTTTTGTTTGTTTTTATTATTTATGTGTTCCAGTTTGTAACACTGGTGGATGTTCTGCGCCACGTGAGGTGACTATTGGTTGTAGTTTAGTGTAGTGTTTAAAAGCTAAACCACTAAAATCATATCGTAGGCTCTGCTGTCACTTGGCTGCTTAGATTGAGCAGAGGTGGGATGTCATGAAGCAGGATGTTAGTCAGAACATTTCACGAACACTCGGTTGTAACTCTTCTCTGTCAGGCTCGGGAAGTGCAACTTTCTTCAGACTAGTTACACTTTCACCAGTTTGATTGGGACTGCTACATGACCGAGCCTCTTCTCAAACGTCAAGCGTCTGAAGAGCTATGTTTGAGTGTTGCAAACAGTGAACTGGCTAAGTCATTTTACTTTTTGCTTTGTGGCCTATCTGTCTTCCTTGAGGCTAATTTGCCACTCTGATAGATGCTTTAGATTTCTTTCATTATTGCCTCCTTCTGAGAACAGCTGGATGATTTCATTGAAGTGGAATGATTTTTTTTAACAGCATGGCATGACTGTAGCTGTAGTAGCTCTACTACAGATATTGCATTAGGTCTAACCTAGTCTCTGTATTTTAGGAACTTTTACTGGAATTACTAGTACTTTGTTAAAGTATGTATGAATAAGTACGAATTAAGTGACTGTGTCTGTGTGTTTAATGTTTCTGGTGGGATTGTACTGTTTTAAAAAGACTGTTGCAAGTCTGTGGTGGCATTGATTTATCAGGGACTTGATTAAAAAATAAACATGCATATCACTGACCTCCCATTCCCGCACAGATAAGTTCCCCAAACAATTAACAGATCTTGTAAATTTGCAGGAGGCTGATTCTCAAATTCAGTACATGGTGTTAAATAAATGAAAATTCATGCTTGTTTGCTTTTATTTTCTGTTTCACTGTGGTATTCGTTATGTGACTGCAGTTCCACGTCAAATGTGAGTTGGTTTCTGACTGCTGTCACCGTCAGCTCGTAGACTGTGTCTTTGCCACGTAATCGCCTCAGGCAGCTCTGGTCCTCTTATGTTAAAGCAGTTAATGGCAGGTGGGCTGACCTGAACATCAGAGGCCGGTCAGATTGAGCTGTTATGGACACGCTGCCAACTTTGAACCATAATCAGTGTGTACTTTCATTTAGAACTGCCTTTTATTCATTTGGCTTTCTCTGATGTTCTTTCCTTTATGATCTTTTATATTTTTTTTATGTATTTTTTTTACCAGTTAAAAAAAGTTTTTTTTACTAGTACATTTACACTGACGCTTGCTCTGTATTGGCTACAGAAACAATGAGAATATCCCTTCTTGTATCCTGAAAAAGGACAAAAATTATAGATTTAATGTATAAAGGTGCCCCCATCTATAATGTTCCGTTTGTCCCACTGAGCACGGATCGTATTAGAAAAGCTGCATTGCCTTTGTTTGTGACGGCGCTCTGTTGTTGCACTGCTGTTGCAGCTAGCCGTTGGTGGCTTCGCGTGTCCTTGTCACCTTTGTCTTTTTGTTTGGACCAGCTGGAGGTGACATGACTCTTCTCATCTTTGCATCCCACTTCAAGGTGCAAAGTCCTTCTGCAATCCCTTCCAAGGGCGCTGCAGCTGCATCTTAGTTACACAGCGCTGGGCTCTCGAAGCACTGGTAAATCTGAGGCACTTAAAAGCCCTCACAGGATGTATTTGCCAGTGCTTTGGTCATCAGATACGTGCAATTACCAGAGAAAAGAGATGAAAGACATGTTGTGTGTATTGTTCACATTATGAGTAAATTATTTTTAGGCTCCTTTTTTGGTTGCTAATATCAATTCAGTACCTTTAATAGTGTCTGAGTGAGACACAAGGGGCTTTGCTTCACACATCCAATTATTACAACAGAGATGGGACTCTAAGACCATAATACACTAGGAGGTCCTGTGACCTAAAATCATCTTTCTCGTTTGAGAGTGAATAATAAGAGATTCCACACAAATTTAAAATGCCAGGCCAGGCTTTGCATATTTAGCATTATTAAAGGCCAGCTCATTCAAAGCTCATTTACTTCTAATTTTATCTGTAACCTTGACCATTGCTGAGACATTCCAGTGGGAAGAAATATGAATACAGTGAAATCTGGCTAATCCGATATGGAGCTTGTCAGGATTTCTGAGATTTTAAAAAACAAAATACAAACATCAATTTCCAGACTGCCCTCTTGTCTTGTTTGTGGCTGAGATACTGTACATCTTGTGTCTCAACACACAATTCAGAGAACGTATGTATTGATGTCTTAGTCTGTATTTAGTTCCTTTTGCCTGTTTGTTTGCCTGGTGTGTTTGGATTTGTGGTGGCTTGCATAAACAAGGGTCTACTATACATATTCGCGGATTAACATATGTTCTATTTGTGGACCTTAGTAGTCTTTCACATGGGCTCAGACTTAGAGGCTCTGTGTTGTAACTAATTCTAGTTAGTTAACACTGTGATAATTCACTGATGCACTTTATACAAGCAGGATATAAGCCACTGATCAACATAGATGAAGCAAATACAGACCCGTGCTAAAAGAAATAGCATTTTGTTAATGGGCAAGAAGATGTGATAAATATGAAATTTTCTTTTAACTGGGAACTTTGAAATGATGACACATTTCTGTTTGCATTACCCATATTTATGGTGTTAGAGAGTTTATTTTTACAGCATAGTTTCTTTTAGTAACACTATTTGTTTGTTATTAGTGTTGGCATAAATTTTTATGTCGCTCAACTGCTCCAAAATCCTCAATAAAATCTGTTTGCAGTTTTCTTATTGAGTTGTAAAGAATTTAATGAACCCTAAACATAAATTATGTTCTCATATAAAATGTAAATAGTACACAGCAGAGAGGAAGGATTATTATTTGAATACTTTATGTTGGATTTAAAACTCATCTCAATTCATCTCTCCCCTGCAGATCGACCCTAAGGTGGCATTTCCCCGCCGGGCTCAGCCTAAGGTGAGTGCTCCCTAAGGGGGTTAACAGCATGGAGTAGTGATGATGTCATATGTCACCCATAATCCTTCAACCCTGGTTGGCTGTGATAATAGTCAGGCACGTGACCAAATAGGAGCTTCAGTCCACTTGTTCAGCCTAACACCGTGACCCTTTACTCTGAACTCTGACCCCTGTGCTGCCCCCTGTAAACACACACATATACATTTGTGCCCTGGCTGACACATAAATCAATGCTTATACTAATTATTTACCTGTACATATACTTATAGACTCCTTAGGGGCCTTGCATCTATCTTAGTAAACTTAAATTGAAAAAAAAAGGAAATAGTTCTGATTAGATAACCAGCACAAATCTTTGTACCACAAACATCTACCCTCCACCTAATGTTATTATTGATGAAAGATACCCTCTTCTTGTGTTGCTAGCTGGTGACCAGGACAAAGAAGATCTTTGTTGGAGGACTGTCAGTCAATACCACCATCGAAGATGTGAAGCAATACTTCGACCAGTTTGGAAAGGTGAGCTGTTCACAAGCCTGCTGCAGAGCTTTCTAACCTTTTTTTTTTTTATCAAAACCTGTGTTTTCTTCACAGATATCGCCACCTGAGTTTAATTACACCTGGATTTTCTTTATATAATGAACTCGGTTATTTGCTGTGTATAATTGTACAAATCTTTAACTTTTAAAGAACAGAACTATTATGTTTATTCATTAGGTATTTTAATTATTCAACTATTGGCTAACAATATTCATCTTTGTTTTTTAGCCAGTTCAGTCAATGAGCTTTTAGCAATTTTAGCTTAATAGTCATTCTAGCTAAAATACTTAGCTAAAACAGTTAGCTTTAGCTATTTTAGCTAAAGGCTATAGCTAATAAGTGATTCTAGCTAAAATACTTAACTAAAATAGTTAGCTTTAGCTAATTTAACTGTTTAACAATAGCTGTAAGATAAATTTGTGAGTATTTGAATAGAATAGAACTTTATTTGTCATTGCAACAAAAAGTGCAACAAAATTAGTAATATGAATTTTGATATGAATTGGGTTGGCTTTTGGTAGTTTGTGCTTTTAAAATTATCTTTGTTGACTAATTTCTGATGGAAAAACAAAACAAAAATTATTCTGTAATTTCTGTTTTACTTGAAACTTTGAGTCTTTCCGTGTATCCTCTGGCAGCAATGGAAGTTTACCGTTGTGAAAAAGTGTATCTGGTCTGTCTATTTGACATATTTTATCATTAATATGAAATATATCTGTTTTGATGGACAAAAGCTTGGGTTATTCTTTTTGTTTCACTTACCTACATTTTTTATGTATATTGAAAAGAAGAAAAAAAGAAGAAAAAGTAAAAAAAAAGAAAAAGGACAGTAGACAACAAATGTGATGGAGAGCACCAACAAGAAAGAACTAAATGAACGATAAAATCCTGTGTCGCCATTGCTAGTTCTGGTGTGCACTGACTCATCTTAGTTTGTTAGTTTATCTCCTTTGTTCGCTGTTTTGCTCTTTTCTAATCACATTTGAGTGTTTTTGGCCTCTGTGTTTGTCCTGTTTAGCTTCTTTGAATGAAATTTGGTGAAAGGCACAAACACATGCTGTGGAGACAGATGAGTGGCTGGGGGAGAGGGAGAAAAAAAAGCAGGAGGGGGAAGAAAAGAGAGAGATGGCAGGGGACTGAAAGGAAAGAACTAACCCCCATGGAGAGAGAGGGAGGGGATCTCAGAAAAGGTTGAAGGGCACAGAAAAGGGGGGATGCTGAGATAGTGAGGCGCAAAAGTGACAAGGAAAGGGGAACGTCGTTCTGATGGGCCGCAGATTTATCAAACTATCCTTAGTACGTGACATTTTGGGTTACTTTTCTAACTAGCTATACTTAAAAGGGATTTGGAGTGTGTTGGAATAGTATTCAGGCTTTTCAGTATTAACTAATCAAATGCAACAGCTGCTCCTGTAACAGCACCCCACCACTCCCCCTGATCCCCACCTTAGCCAAAATCAGTACTTTAGACACCCTCCTATTCCACATTCGCATCCCCTGCTCCAGCCCCTCTCTGCTTGTTGCCGTGGTGACCTGCCTTCGCCCATTGTCCCGCTGAAATCCAGAGTATTTTTGTTTCCTTAAAAAAATGTGGGAGAAGTGTACATTTGCATGAATGGAAAGACGGGTGTGTGCGCGCATGAAGGTGTGACAGTGTCATCGTCATGGCTGCAGAGGGAGGCGAGCTTGCATACATTTGTGGAAACACAGACAGACAGTAGGGCTCACAGGCAGTGATCCAGTTGTCACAAACATTAAGTGTTTGGTTCTGCTGCTGTCGGTGAGCAGGACAGTCTGAAAATGAGCACTGCTTCAGGATGTTGGCCTAATGGGTTGGAAGAAATTAACAGCATGAAGCTCCTTCTGCCTCATGTCTGGCTGTGTTTTCTCTCTGTTGGCCGCTGACTAATGCCTGGGGTATTACTGTATTTCAGGTGCTGGTTCAAATTTAAATAATGTCTATTAATTCTTCCCAGTAAAGCCTGGTAAATGTGGATTACATGTGTGACCATCACACTCATTCAGGTGGATGTTGTGACATGTGTCTTGTTTCGTAAATGCAGTTTCTAAAATGGCAGTTTGCGGCTCTGTGTCGAATCCGTTCTCTCTGGTGATTAGAGACACTCATATCTAAGACAACACTCCCTCCGCAGGATGAGAGAATATTTGGGCTGTTTGGACACGTGAGACCAAAGCTGTATCGTGGATAGCGGCAATCCCACAGTGCATTCCTGCTGAGCAGGAGGTATTTCTTGTTTATTATCTGAGCTTGGTTACAAGGTGCAGGTTTAGATGGAGCAGGACTCAGTGTCCTGTTTATTTATATACTGTGGCACCGCCTTGCAAGGAAAACACAGAATGCACTCTGTATTTTGTTCAACTCTTTGATTCATGCTGGAGTTTATTTTTTTGAATATACATCTCAAAGCATACCTACGCAGACCTTATTAGACAAGACTGCTCAGTTGACACATCAGGTGTTTTGGGCCAAGGAGTCAGAGGGCTGGGTTTATGTGTGGATTCAAACAGAACAAATCACAGTTTCTATCACTAAATGTCTCCAGGCCAGGACGACTGCAGCAATCTTGTTTGTATGAGAAATGAATCTGAATCCTTTGTTGGAGTTCCTGTAATCTCCTTTAGCCTGGTGGAAAGTTGACAAAAGCCCTCATTTTTTTGGCCATGACTTAAAATATAAGCTGTCTGAATCACAGAAATGTGTTTTAAGCTGGTAATCGAGCATGCAATTAGATAATTTGATTATTAGAATTTCAGGCTTTTTGGCCACGCAATCAGTCCAAAAAAATCTCTGTTTCATGTCTTCTTATCCTGCCTCTGACTGCATACCTGAAAGTACCTTACAAGTAAAACTGTGATTCTCCACCCCCTCCTCCTGTACTCCTGAATAAAATGAGAGGATATGTTAGAGCAGCGGGCTAAGGAAGGAGTGGATAAGATGAAAAATGCAGCATGGACAGAGCAGACGGGAAAAGTTGGGACTCCACTCACCCATGTGAGCTGGCGATTAGAAGGCTTGACTGAACACTTTGTCTGCTGGCCTGTTTAGAAAGAGATGGCCGGAGAGCCAGAGCCAGAATGAAAGAGGGAGATGTGAGGAGACAGCATGGAAAAATGTGAATGCCACCTTTCATAATCTCGCAAAAAAAGTGTAATGGACTTGTCAGCAAACACTTGTTCTTCAGACAATGGCTTTACGCTTCACTTAAAACGGGATATTTTTAAGGCTGTGCTCAGCAGCCCGGGATCTCAGCTGAATTTTGTTTGGGTACATTTGAGAATGTCAGAACTCGAGAATATGACCTTAACTTTTCCTTACTGCCTTCATGTAATGCAGAGTAGTTAGTGACTGAGCCACTGCTAAGCCAATCTCAGACTCCCACAGCTATCCAATCAGATTGTTTTACAGCACCCTGGGCAGTGGACATCGCGAGAGTGTCTTCTTATTGGTTTTGGCAAATGCAAAGGACCACAGCATAAGCTCACACGTGACACAATTGTTTGCATGTCTGCACACCATTGTATTCTCGTGGAAGACAATTAGCTAAACTACATTAGCATTTCTGTTCAGGGTATTATCTTTTTCTTTCTTGCTTCAAAAACGTGCCAGCAAAGCGACACGGCTCAAAATCTCATCTGGCTGGCGCTGTTAGCCATCTCCTTTTAGAAGAGATGTTGCTAATGCTAACTGGAGGGCTAGCTGTGTGTGTAACCTTACTCTAATGATAACATGCCGGCTTGCAGCTGTCTATCTAGTGTTCTCTTCCCCTACTCTCTGCTGTGTCATTGAGTTTGGACGACCGGAAGGGCGGAAGACATGAGGGGAGAGGAGATGAAGGGGAGGATAAAAACTGAATGAAGGACAGAGAGAGGAGCAGGGGGGAGCTGTATGCGTGTTCAAGCTATATGATGACAGGGATGAGAGTCAGGAAGGTTATGGAAGTAACCTTGATCCTGTACATGTTTATCAACCAGCGAGTGTGTGTGTGTGTGTGGTGTTTTTATGTGAGATAAGTGTTAAAAAATCAGATGGCCAGTGCGTCCAGAGGCCTCTGCCACTTCTGTTACAAGTTTCATTGCTTGTTGCCTAATAAAAACAGTAAGATGGTCGTGTTCCACACACGTGTCTGTGAAAAAAGGCTTTTTCAGATTTTAAAACAGAAAAGTTTGATTTCCACAGTTCTCTCAGGCCTTGGTTTCTCCTTCCCCTCGTGCCTCCTCATGTCGTCAGAGCTCCAGCAGAAGCTGCTAACTTTCCTGCCAGTGAAGGACAAGTAAGGGAGGGTGGGAGGAGGTGGGGGAGGAGGTGGAATATGAATAGGGCAGTGGAGTGAGTGCAAAAAGGAAAGAGGAGGGAGAATAAAAGAAGAGCACACTGACAAAGACCCTGGTTCACTTTGTTTTCTATTCTATAATTCAAAATCTTCCCTAATAGATTTTCTATCCACCATCAAAACTTTACATCAGATTTTTAAAAATCATGCTGCCATTTGTCAGTTTCTCCTTCTCTCTTTCTGTCTCTCTTTTTTTCTTTCCCCCTTTCTTTCCATCCTATTCATTAAAATGAGTTGGGGGGTGGCAAGTTCTTCTAATTGAAATTCTTTACACAGTCTCCATGGGGATAGTAAACTTTACAGAGAGGGAAAGAAAGACAGCAAGGGTGAAAAGAGGCGAAAGAAAGCAGGACAGTTTGTGAGAACTCGAGCAGAAGGATTTTCCTCATCATCTCTTGAACATTCACTCCTTTTTCACAATAATAGATTGTATTTCATTTCTTCCTCCCCACACAGCACACCCCCTTCTTCCCTGATTTCCCCGTCGTTCTCTTCCTTTCTCGCCCTTTCAGTTTTCTCCTTTGTCACCTGTCATCCCCTCCCGCTCTCCCCCCTCCACCCTCTCCATCTGTTTTCCCGTCTTACTCCAATGCTAAAGAGGGACAATGGCACCCCATGCTGGGTAATGATGTGTGAGTGCTAATATGTTGAAGCTCATGTATTCTTTGCTTTGTTCACATAGGTTGATGATGCCATGCTCATGTTTGACAAAACAACCAATAGACACAGAGGTAGGTGAGCAGTCATATGCACAATCACTCACACACACACATAACATGTAAATATGTGCACCCATAGAAATGAAAGCAGAAACAACGTGACAGTCATTGCATTAAAAATTGCAAACAAGAATGTGTTTTTCTCCAGTCACATTTATCTCTTCCTCCAGTGCATTTATCTCTGTCCTCTCTGTGGGTTGGGAGGGCAGGGCCCGCTGAGGGTCATCACACAGGGTCAGGGTGGTTACTGGCAATGATGCAACTTAACAAGACAAGTGAAGAAATGGGGAGAAGTAGAAGAGCGGAGTTAGATAAAATTGGTGCTGATGATTTGGGCTCAGTGTTTGCAGAACCACGCCCTGTGCCCTCTGCTCTATAATGCTAACACCTGATTGACAGGCATGACACGCAAGGTTCGCCTCATCTCCTTAGCTCTTTGTGTTATGGCGATGAAGGCAGTGGAGGCGGTTGAAGCAATTACTTTTTCTGTGAAGATAAGAGCAGGCATTAAGTTATTTCTATGTCTTTGTTTTTGACTCATCCAGGTTTTGGTTTTGTCACCTTTGAGAATGAAGATGTAGTGGAGAAAGTGTGTGAGATCCACTTCCATGAGATCAACAACAAAATGGTATGCCTCTGAGCAAGCACATAGCTCATCATCATGTTCAGAGTGTTGTTTGCTCTGTGATGTAAGGATATACATCGCAGAGATGCACTGAGTTGTCTGGCAGGATGAGTTATGACATCACAAATCATATTGTGGAGCAGCAGCTTTTTATGTCTGGACTCTTTACTTTTAGTTATTTATTTTCTTAACCTTGTAACATTTGTTTTTCTTTGCACTTACGCGCACCCTTTGCATTCACCCCACCTGCTCTACATGTACTCTGCCATTTAAATAAATTTGAATTGATTTAGCATGTAATGCATAGCCCACAGTCTCTTGCTGCACTAAAGCTTGAAGGTTGTTCCTTACTTGCAAGTTGTTTCAGATGTAAAACTCTGCTAAATGACTAAATGTAAATGCTTATGTAAATACAGGTGGAGTGTAAGAAAGCCCAGCCCAAAGAAGTGATGACTCCAACAGGCTCAGCCAGAGGCCGTTCCAGAGTGATGCCTTATGGGATGGACGCCTTCATGTTGGGTATTGGCATGTTAGGTAAGATAAAATATCAATTTTTACAAAAATAAAGAAATATAATATGACATATTGTGTAATCAAAATGCTTTTAAATCGATACCCACAAATACAGCTTGTACTTTACATGATATAAGTTGGTTGGAATTAACAATTAGCTTAAACTACTTACTCAGAAAAGATCTTCACATGTGAAAATGAGCAGATATTTAATAAAAACATGCTCAAAAAAACAATAAAGATCAATACATGATAGACATTTGTTTTAGCTGCAATAGTGTATTTAAAATATAGACACTATACCCAAAAAAGTACCTTTCTGTGTTCTATTTATACTATATTACCTATATGTCTATGTTAGAAAAATGTCCAGCTGACCTGGGTGAAACTAATCTCTTTGGTTTGGTTGATGTTTAATTTGTGATGCATTTAAACACAGAAGTTATGGGTAAAGGGATCTTATTGGAGGAGAATAATGTTTGAAGAGATTTTCATTGAGAAAACAAACTGATAGCTTCTTTGTCCATGGTTGTTTCACTCCCTCTACTGGCCAATTGAGATAGTACTTTGATGAGTGATGTTTTATCTCATTGAAATATGCGGATGTCACCTTGTGTTATCAGGTGTGGCTCATCACTAATTTCTCTTTGATTAATTGTTGATCGATCAACCCTGACCTTCATTAGGAAGCATGCAAAATGGAATTCAAAATAACAGATAAATTACTATACCTGAATATCCTAGTATTTAGTTTGTACTTTTACTAATGCAAAAACATATTACTTGGAGATCAAAGTAGACCAGTTAGCCAGCTATTGCAGCACTTGAATGGGTTGCTATACAATAGAGGTTGTTATTATTTGCTTGTTAAACATGTATTTAATCAGTCAGGTTTACCAATATGTCTTTTTAACAGGTTACCCAGGTTTTCAGACTACTACCTACACCAGCCGCAGTTACTCTGGAATTGCTCCTGGATACACTTACCAGTTCCCAGGTAAGTCCGTATAAACCTCAAACACAGCCAAGTCTCTGTAGGTCTGCAGACAAGGGCAGGGGAGTTATAAAAGGATACAGGCTGCGGCTTGTAGTTGATTCAAGTGTGGGACATGAAAGGTGTGTGAACATCAGCCATGCGGATGGATCTTTTCCTCTCTCCCACTCATACACACACAAACAGTCACAGTAAAAAACGCCTTAGTTTCTGGCTGCTTGTAGATTAAAGTCAAATCTTAAATGTCTGTCTGTCCTTTTGGAATTGCCCCTCTTTTCCTAATTGTCTTCTTCTATCTTACACACGGACTGTGGATGTTTGCTTCTTTTCTCTAAAAATATTTTGTTTATTTGATCTACTTATGGAGTCTCCTTTCATGTGGCCATGTTGCCCCTCCTTTTCCTTTGCTCCTGCCTTCCTGTCTGTCCAGCAGTTTTTTTTTTTTTACCTTTGCTTGTGTGTACCTTTGATTGGTGACTGTATTTACAAGGTGCTCTCTCTTGACCTTCTCTGTTTCTAGAATTCCACTTAGAGAGGACCCCCCTCCTGACATCATCCCACCCCCCTGAGCTGGCAGGTCAGTAGCTCCTTACTTCCCTAATAGCCAAGAGAGAAAAACAAACCCATTTAGCATCAGAAAGTCATACTGAACTGTGTTCACTTGATGTCCCTGCTGCTAAATTCAGCTAAATAAGATCACAGAAACAGAAACCTTCACAACACCTCCTGCTTGTCTGGTCTCCTGGTGTAGATTTGAAATGAAATTGTGATTTCATTACATTTCTGTCTCAGGTTAGCATGAAGACTAGAAAGGTAACAAAATCCATCTACTAGGACCGCTAATTCTCACCGGGTGACGTGTAGTTCTTGTCTGTAGTTCAATGAGTTAGACAAAATGCGAATTGTTTGTTGTAACTTTAGCTGTGTGATCTGTTACCGCTCTATCTGAACTTGTAACTGTTTTGTCGAGTCTGTTGGGAGAACACTGGTGATGCACCACTAAAGAGCACAACTCACTGTGCTGTGAAAACTGGAATTGTGTTGTGACAAAGTGAA
>JBAMHW010000003.1:30985555-31000721 GCA_037177495.1 Rhadinocentrus ornatus
CTATACAATGAATAAATAGATCCTAAAATTTCATAAATAAACATGCATTGTAAGTACCAAGTTTACCTCAGTGATAAACAGGACATGAAAATGTTACAGCTATTTATAAATAATAACATTTTATTAATGTTTTTAGAGAATAGTAAAAAATAAATAATTTAAAGAGTCAAATAATTTTAAAAATAAAGAAAAGCATCACTGTGCATGTCCATAGAAGTAAAATATTGTATGTGGAATTTAATGTGTATCAGAGCTTCAGAGAGTTAAAATCAAATGAAAATTTTTATCTTTGCATCTTGAGGCTGTGTTCACATCACACCAAGTCATTCTGAATGACTGCAGACAAGAACTAGATTATAAAAAAATCTCTTACACAAGAGATCATCAAGAATATTAAAAAGCATTTTTCTTTTCTTGTCTAATCTTCATCCTTTAGTGAAGTTATTCGTTTTAACAGATTCTTTTTAATGAAAAACTTTCCGGCAATCCAAAGATGAAAACCGATCAAACAGATCAAAACAGATTTTTAAGAGACAACTTCTATGAACTCCTGCTGTACATTAGTTATCATGACCAAGATTCTGTGGTCTAATAGTCCTCAGGACTGCCTTTATCTTCTCTCACACTTGAGAGGACATATTTTATTGCAAAAACATTTTTTGAATGATTAAAAACTCTTAGCTCCCTCGTGATGCAGCTAGGTAGGACAAGTCATTAGCCTTTGGATGTTTTGTGCACATGGCCCTGATTTATAAGCAGCTCTTGCAGCTCTGCTGTTAATTCCAAAGGGTTATCCTTGCACCCGTATTTGAAAACACGGTCTGTCTTTTTCAATATCCATATAGTTTTTTCTTCAATTCCTATAGCCAGATGCTATCAAATACTGTAACATTTTACCATTTTGTACATTTTACATCTGTCTTGCCATTTTTAAATGGAATGACAGATGTGTGAGCAGATGTAGATTTACCCACACTGAGCTGTAGATTATTGCTTATGATCTAAGAGTTATGCACAATGACTCGTTTGTGCAATAATTTGGTTTGTTGTGTAATCCTCAGCCATTCCCCTGACTGCATATGGACCAATGGCAGCTGCAGCAGCCGCAGTAGTTAGAGGTAATATGTGCGTGTGTGTTTGGAATATTTGTATGCCTTAGATAGAGTGTTTGCACAATGGTCTGTTTGAACAAATAAAAGTATACTTTTAGATGTGTCTGAAGCCCTCTGGTGCTAAAGCCTGACTCCTCTCAACTGCCTCTCAGGCTCCACCCCTTCACGCACAGCTGGCTTCCTGGGTACCAGCAGCCCTGGACCAATGGCTGATCTGTATGCTGCAGCCAATCCGGATTCAGGAGTCAGCAGCTACATCAGTGCTGCTAGCCCTGCCCCTAACACAGGTTTTCACGGTCTCGGGGTAGGTCACGCACCCCCCTCACCCATGCTTCCATACACTTCAATACATGCAAGACTGCACTTATGCATTCAGCAAGATAGTAAAGTGAGTATTTATCTTTGTTTATGTTTCCTCAGGGTCCTCTGATTGCTACTGCATTCACTAATGGCTACCACTGAAAAGACTCAGGTCACTGAGGATTGGAGGGCTTCTCCTCTGCTGTTGAGCTAATCAGAATGCTGACTGCCCATTGATGGCACAAGCTGATTGGCTGGCCACACGCTCTACCAGGCTCTCCGGGCTCCACGTGGCTCCACCCACCGACTGAATATCTTTTTAAAACCAGAACTGTTGTTTTGCTGTACTAATCTCACTTCAACATAACGTTCCCCCATTTCTCCTCTTTTGTCCTCATGTAGTGCAACAACCTAGATCTCCCCTCAGTTATCCGCTTCTGTTCTTTTTAAAAGCTGAGAAGAAAACTGCAAAAAAAAAAAACAACTCTGAGAAACCACCACCTTTCAGTAAGACACAGAGAACTATCTTCAGTTTTTTATTATTATTATTATTATTATTATTATTATGTATTTCAATGTGATATGTCATTTCATCATGAAATCCTTTCAAGCTGTTACTCGTGAACAGATAAGAGAAATACTGTGCGAGATGGGTCTTTGTCTGAGACACATTTTTAACAAAGGAAGAACAAATCCAACAAAGTCCTTTTTTTACAGTCAAGTGTCACAGAAACATGGAAAAAACTAAAATGTATATTTTGGTAGTCTTTAAAAACAAAACCTTTGTAATATTGTTATTAATATTGACATAATAATGATAATCTGTATGGTATTTTAACTGTAATTGGTTTTAAAGCAATGTTTTTACGTCTTCCTGTAAGATACTGTACATAGACTCGGGGTGGGGTGGTGGGGTTACTGAACCGGCTGGCATGTTATTGGTTGGTTTAAAGAGGGTTAACAGCATTTTGACTGGATGTCATTTGCTACTATCTGTGCTCATCTCACTACTTTTTATTAGTATGCGTATGGAGTACGCGTACACCGTGGGCCAGTCACAGCGCTGTCGATGAAAGCTGTTGACAAGTACCTTTCCAGAAGTTTCTCTGGTATATTTGCTGAATTTATTAACAGTTCATGTTACAAGTCGTCCCTTTCACTTCACATCGTGAGAAAGCAAATTTGAGTCTTGCATTTTCATGAAAACTACTTTAGATTAACAAGACGGACTTATGGAAGAATAACAACCTTAAGCAGGAGAAATCGGGGGGTGTCATGGGACTGGGGGTTGACTTAACGTCCTCTTTTTTGAAAATATTATATATATATTTTTTTGTGAAGTTCACTTCTTAATGTTTTTGTTTATTGTTTTCTTTCTTTTTTTATTTTTAAAAAAAGGTTCTTTTATGCGGTGTTGTCCACCGTGAAGACAAATGAAGGACATTCTTGGAGAAAGCAGTTGTAGAAAATTACGATCATTTTCTGTCCTCTTATCACTATCGAAGGTGCATGTGATTGCGTCTGAGCGTGAGTGTGTGTGTGTGTTTTTGCACGCATACATCAAAGTGTAATATGGAACTACTTCTGGCAACGAAGGAGCATTTTGATTGCCTTTTTCTTTGGTACTGAAAAAAAAAAAGAAAAAAGATCACTGTCCCATTTTGGTTCATCTGTCCCCTCGCCTGACTTTATCCTATTTCATATTTAGTTGTAAGAAATTTGTGCTCCTCTGGAACCAACATATTGTTTATATAAAGTTGCTGCTTCATGTGGTGGTGAACAGACAGGGCTTGGGCAGGGAACCAGAAATGGAACAGGGTCCAGCTCCCAGTCGGCTCTGATACGGGACCTCAGTACGAGACGACGCTGGCTGGCAGGAAAAGTAAAAAAGCTGGAACAAATTGAACCTTTGCAAAAACAAGAAGTCTGTTTGTTCAGTCTTCTTGCTGCAGCCTGTTTGATGTTCAGCACAGCAGAAAACTTCCTGATCCAGCCAGTAGTTCCTCTTGTCAGACAGGCTGGGAGACCAAAAACGAAAAAAACAAAAAACAAAACAAAAAAACAAAACAAAAAAAAAAAACTACTGCTGGACACCAACACTGTAACTTTTTAACTTACAATAAAGCAATAAGTTATTTTTTACCTTACAAATGAAAATAGTACTATTATTGGTAAAAGCAGACAACATGTGGAAAATTCTGCGGCATTAAGACTTATTTTCAGAAAAAAAAGAAACTATATTTTTCTGTTTTGAAATCTTTCCCTTGTATATTGATTTTAATGAATTATTATTTTTTTGTTGTTATTTTGATGTCAGGAAAGGGCCAGTGTTTTGAATGGAGCTCTGCATGAGCTCGGCTTAAGTCAAAGATTTGGACTGTCCCCCACCAAGGTTTCCTTTTTTTCCTCTTGTTTTCTGACAATTTCGATTTGAAAATCCTAATAAATTATTCTAAAGTGTTTTGTGATGATTGGTTTTTTTTTCTACTTCGTTTTGTTTTATTTTATTTAACAATTTATCAGCCATAACATTAAATTGAGGACAATATAATGCTCTGCTGGAAAAACATGCATTGCACATAGCAATACCCTTCTTTTTAGAGGACAATACAGCGGCAGTGGTGCTATGCAAAAAAGTACCTAAAGGTGCAATGTGTAACAAAATCAAACATTATTTAAATAAAATCTGTTTCTATTTTTATCTAATCACTTTACTAAAATAACTGTTATGCTTTTAATCTCAGAATTAGCCATTTATATCTACTTGCCGTGGGTCTACATACATGGCAGCTGCCATATTTGGGCCTCCATATTTACTATGGTGTCTCGCAATGGACAAATAACTACATATGTACACATAAAAGAAGACAGCACACATGCACAGTTTTGTAATAGTTACCTGTAGTGCATCCATTAGGCACCTGAGGCCACAGGATCCACTCGCAGATGAAAACATGCTCATGTCTGGAAGAATTTTGGCCACTGATGGCCACCGTACATTCGCTACTGTGCTTAGGAAGTAATTTCTATATCCATCTTTATCACAAGATGTCAGAAATTGTTACACACTACCTGTAAAGCAAAAAGTATGCATTGAGGAGATGTTATTGTGTGTTACCCATTAAATGTTTTAAATCAGTGGTTCCCAACCTGGGGCCCTGGATTCCCCCTAAGGGGATCCCCCAAACATTTAGAGTTTTGACTGTTAAGGGCCAGTGTGACCAAAATAAAGGCCATATCCACATGGATCCCCTTAAATTTTGTCACTTGGATGTTTCCATTCATCTGGAACTGACGTTTTGGGAGCCTGAAAACACCATGTCCCAAAGTGAATAAATGTTGGTCATCAAAATCTGCTAACAATATTTTAAAACATATATCCACAATCAAAATGAAAAAAAGCCACTTATTAGGCCACACCTTGTTCATCCAATCAACTTTCATCCATGTATCCATGTACTGTGTGGTTTAGTGAGGTCATGAGCTAGAGAAGCTACTGTGGTGGAGTAGTTCATGTCTGTCCTGGTAACCTTGATTGTTGCTGCAAAATTTCATTTATGCCATGTATGAGAAATGCCACAGTACAGATGACTAAGGCCATTTACAGGAGGAAAGTGGTACCCTTGAGTTTACAGAGATGGGCTTAGGTGCAAAGAAGCTGGGTTCAAATCCCCAGGCTTGGAACTGAGGTAAACCCACTCAGTGAGGGACACTGAGTAAGTCCCTTACCCGCCAATTACTCCTAGTACCTAGGATGGGTTAAATACAGAAAAAAATTATATATGTAATTTATATGTATTACATATGATTTAAATGTAAATTACATTAAAAATACATAATTTCTGTGTATGTATAAAAATATATGCATATGTGTGCACAGCTGGACCATTAGGGCCTTCCTCTGCCACCCTCTGTGTGGGTCCAGGATCATCTTTGTGGGGGGATGACTTGGGTTCGTGCTTCGGGATTGCTGCTGATTGCCCGAGTCTCTGGGCCGCTCTAGTTAATTACCTTAACTTTGGTTTAAGGTAAGGACAGGACTCAGCCAGAATACATTATTTACAGTGAGAAGCTTACTGGTGGGGCGTAGGGTCTGCAGCTTTGGGGTAGTTTCATTGAGGGGATCTACAAGAAAAATAGGTTGAGAAACACTGTTTTGAAAATCTTAGCAGATAAACAAAAAGAGGGTTGCATTTGCTGCATCTAGTATATACTGAATGTGGTGTTCTGTTATAACAAGATACATTATACAGCACTGGTGTGAGGTGCCAGGCCAGCAGTGGTAAACAGAATCTGATCCCTCACACTTGTACTCGGGTCCTGGATGGAGGCCAGCAAGGTTAGTGATCCTCTCCCACCTCTCTCCTTCTCTCAGGCTGTCTACAAAATTACAATTTTCCATCATGGAAAGAGGTGTAGAACGAAAGAACAAGATCAGATTAACAAAGCAGATTTTCAAGCTTCTGATTTTCTGCTGTAGTTTTTAGCTGGACTTCAGCTTGATTTATCTTCTTATTAGTAACTTTTCATTTTTTCAGTTTAAGTGTTTTACTGTTTTTTCATACCTTGGCAGTATTTCATTGCCATTCGGCTCAATGGCACAAACAGTGCTACATCCAAAAGAGAAAAGCTCCTTAAGTGGGAGCAGATTTTTTGACAGGGTTTCTATAGAAGTCCAGGAACCTCCGCCTCCGCTCCGTAGCTACCTTTGTTTGGCCATGTTTGCTTGTTTTTGTCCAGCATACCCCGTCAACATTGTGGCCCTGGTCTTCTCTGTCATGGTAAGTACAAACTATGCAATTTAGCTAAGCTGGATTTCAACATGTCAAAGAAAAAGAACATATTCTCATTCTGGGTGATTTGAATGTTAGTGACATTGTTCTGATTTGTTGTGGGTTGGATACCAAGAACAAATGCCCATCAAATCCTACTTTATCTTTCATTTTAATTACTTTTAATGTTTAATACTTTAACAGGCAAACTATCAACTCGGATTTAGCCCTTTTTGTTAGAAGGCTGGAATAACTTAGATTAATAACATTAAAATTACAGGACAGTGATACAGTGTCATGACAGTAAACTAACTGATCTAATGCACATTCATTTTTTTGTGTGTATGTGTGCCAAACATCCTAAAATATCTTAATAAAGTTTTACATTTTACAATGATTTCCTTGTTCCAGTCTAGAAGCAGCTATTACCAGGGGGACTATGACGGCTCCCGGCGACTGGGCAGGAACGCCCTCTATGTTGCTGTTGCTTCCATCATCATTGGCTTTCTCATCATCGTCATCAGCTGCATTGTTCATTTTACTACAGTAAGGCAGAGTGCTTGGGTTGATGAACATAAGAACATATTTTGTGTCCATAACTCTTAGATTCTTTTTCAAAGATTCTGCAATGAGCCACAAGAAAATTTACAACTATATAAGATCTGATTTTTTTTTTTTTAATCAATGAAGACAAGTTTAAATTTAAATAGAACATCTGTAAAAAAAAACTGTTATTTTCTCTGTGGACACTGACCACTGTAAATCTTTTTTTTCTTCTGGGAGTCTCTTGTTTAACGTGATTCTTGCTGTGTTTCAGATGGAGTATTAGGACTGAGGGAGCAGAGAAGAAGGGAAAAGCTATAAGACACTTTATTAAAAATTTGGATGATATTGTCTGGATTGGCTCAGGTGATGCCAGTGAAAGGATTCAAATCATGTTTACTTCACTCTGCACATCATCTTCTTATTTATTACTGTTTTTAAATATTTTATATGTACAGTTAGTGACCTTGAATTATTGTGGGTATAAACATTGTATTAATTGATGTCATTGATGCTTTAACTAAAAGGCAGCTCTCTAGGAAAATGTAGGAAATCCATGGGTTTTTATTTGGCTGTAAATGTTGTGTTTTTTCACTGTTCATGTTTAAGTAGAAGAAGAATTGTTCCTAAAAGTTTACAGGTTTTTTTCTATTATCAGAAAAATCCTTTAACTATAACAATAAATACAATCGCACACAAAGTTCAAAATGCTGTTAGAGTGAAAAGCTAAGTTAAAAGAAGGCATAAAGTTAAATATGTCATATTTAAAAAGTACAGCGCCTGAAGCGAATCAGTTCTTAGTAGCACCATTTTTTGGGCACATATTGTAGCTTGTAAATACTTTTGTAGCCAGCTAAGAGTCTTAGTTTTTCTTTGGGGGATTTTAATCACTTCTTCCAGCAGAAGGCTCCTAATTATCTTGCATGCACTGCAGTATTGAAGTCTTAAAATGGGTGATGTTTCTTTCCATAAATAGCTGATTATCTGATATTTAACTGAATCTAATCTTTACACAATCAGTGGGAGAAATGTTCTTTTTCTGTATTTCTCAATTATTTTTTCGTACTATATTTATATATAATTTTTTTACTAGTCTACAAGAATGGTTGGCTAAATATTTATAGAATTGCGTATTTGTAAATGGTTGACACTAAATTTATGGCAAGGAAACAGGAAATGTTTTTTTTTCCCCTCAGATGACTCTCTTATGAAGATGATATCTATGCAGGTGTTACTCTGGAGCAACGGCACTCCAGCCAAATATATAATATATATTAGATATCATACATTTTGCATATGCATTGCATTACTGTACTGTTAGACAATCTATTTGAAAGTGTAACATTCTTCCCTTTGCTGGTAAAAAAAAGTGCCATTCTTAATTATGCAAAGCAAACATCTGCCTAATGATACACAGCCAGTAGTTCTTTTACTGAGTATGTGAATCTACCTTACTTTGGCTGCAGTGCTTTTGGAATGTGACCGATGTTTAGTGAGTCCCTTAACTAATCCATCCCTTCAGATACATAAAAACTATTTCAGAACTTTTGGTGAACATGCTCAGTTGATTCCATCAGGTTACTGACAGCGCTATTCCTGCACTCATGTGCAATGCTGTTTCCTGTGTGGATTGCGATGCTAAGGCTCAAGACTGTTCCAAATGTGGCTTCAGGGCTATCATTTAAAGTCAAACCAAAATATTATATTACATGTGTGGGAAATCTCTGCACCTGTTGTCTATTAGACCCCCACAACTCAGCTCTTTTGATTGATTTAAAATGAGGATTTAAAATTCTCTTTGATTTCCTCACTAGAAATATTTTTAGAAACAAGCAGTAATGCCTGTTTGAAATGTTTCCCTTATATCTTATCTTCACCTGGGTACTTCCTTGAGCCTTGGATTACAAACTGTCTCACTGGGACATTTTCCTGTAGTTTGATATGTCATAGTATATCTCAGACTAAATATAGCACATTTCCCATCCAACTTGCAGGCTGCCCACTCTGTCACATGGTCAAATAAAACTGACACTGCTGCGGGGGGACTGAAACGTGAAAAGTGGCTGAGAAGGTAGGAGGAAATAAAGTGATGACTCAGATGGGTTCAAGCGGTAGAGTCATGATCCTGTACGTCCATTTCAGTCTCATCTCATGACTCATCTTTTCTTATTGTTGCTGTTGAAAACAGCACTTTCAGGCTTCATGTATTTCACGCCTCTCCGTGAGCTAACAATGTGCCTGGAGGACCTTGATGACATACAAATTACACCTACATGCAACGCACAAACCAAAACAAGAATGTCTTTCACTTTTCATTTGTAGTTTGTATCTTCTCCATCAAACCTTTCTCTTCAATGCAGGTGCAATTCAAAGCAGTTCACCTGATGAATGCGGCTTGACGCCATGTTCCTGTAATCGTCGTAATGCACTTGGACCAATCAGTTTAGCAGGATAATCTTGCATTATTATCTCCCATTAGTTGAAAGAAAACAGCAATGTGGTTGTTGTGCCACCTCTTTGATGTAACACTAAAGCAAAAAAAAGAAAAACAAAACAAACTTGAGAGGTCGAGATGAAAAATGAGTGCAGGGATTAGGCGACTTGAAAGAATTCAGTGAGATAATCAAGAGATCAAGGTAGACTTTCTGGCAGGAAACTGATTACTGTAGTATGTGAAGAAGACATTTTCACACAAACAAAACTAATTGAAAGTGTTTAAATTTGAATTTTTTCATGCTACATCAAAACAAAATATTTTTTATATAATTTTCCAGTTTGCATTCCCAACAAATCACCTGTTGCTGTGTTGTTGTGTTGCTATATGCTATTGCCAATATCTTTGGAGAGCAGAACATGACTCATATGAAGTGCTCATAAATAGGCCTCTCAAACAAGCTGCCTCCATTAGCAGCAGATAGTCTCCATGCACACACATCCCATGACACATTCCTCCTATTGAGCACTTTCATCCAGTCAGAATAAATGAAAGAAGATAACTTTGGGACGCATGCAGAGCAAGAAAAGAAACAGAAACATCTATCTACGTATCTGAATTCCAAGACTAAAAACCCTCATTTTCTTTCGCATACAGGAAAAATAAGATTTTTTCATGTTTTTAAATTCAGCCAGTTTATAATTTGTTTATCTTCTGTAACTGAACAGTGTGCACAGCAGTGACTAATCACCTGAATTGAGATGTGTCAGACAATTGTTACACATTCAGACAATCCAGAGCAACTTTATAGTGAATCTGGCCACATTTCTGGTCATTAGATCAAACACTAATTTGGTTTTGTAGCTTTTTTAAAGTAATGATATAAATGTCTTTTTATTCACTTTTGAAATGCTCCACTAGGTTCACATGGCAGTTGCTAAAATTGTCTTTCAGCCTGCTGATACAGGAGGGTAGAGTGGAGAGGATAGTTATTTTAGAGCCTGCTTCTGGAAATGGTGACACTCACTCTCTGTGAGAGTGAACCAAAAACACTTAATGGCCTGAAAGTCACATCACTGAGCAGAAAGATTAAAAAACTCTGCAGACTTGAAGGCAGCTGCAGATGCAAAGAGTAATCTGTATGTACACTTTTTGTTCTTAGATTCGTAAAGTGTTTGTCATTTCAGTTATCTGTCTCGGTAAAACAGTCCTACATAGCACTTGTGTCAATCACAAAAGCTGAAAGATACTGAAATCAGAGCTGCTGGTACCCAGTAATTTCTGAGACTGAGGCTTGCCTCTAATCAGCTAATCCTGATTACAGCCAGGTTTATCACAGCATTCCATCCTTTTCTGCAGCTGCACTTGAAGACATTATTGACCTTAATAGTTTTTAAGATCAATGGTAGTTTTTCTTCCTTAGTGGGGCAATCTTGAAATGATATGGATTATTGCAGAATATTTTTAACAACTTTTACATAATGCAAATAATGACGTAAAATGTATGAAGTAGGCAAGAGATTCAACTAATAGGGTGTTTAATTGTTTTCACTTTTGCTTTAAAACCTCAACAATAATCTAAATAAAGGAAAACATATTTGGAGTATGTGAGCAGATGTGTCCACTTGTTTTACAGGTAATGTATTTAAAACCACTGTGCTATTAATAGAAACTTATTAGAAGTCCCTGTGTCTGACCTGATGCCATTTTACTTTATCATCACAGGAATGCCCTTTAAAAACACACATGTGGTAGGAAAATGGGTCTTGACTTCTAACTGTGCACACAAGAAAGACTTGGATGATCGGCACATCATAGCCCCAAAAGTCTGAGAGCACCCTGAAAACTTGTTATGATAATAAAAAAAAATGGAAATATCTAACAGCACAATAGGTTCTTTGTAGAAATAGCTTCATTTGAATCGTACCCTATTAATGAACCAACATCCAGATCAGAAAAAGGGGAATGTGACCCTCAAAGGTTTGCTCAAGTAAATTAACTCATGGCTAGAGTGAGACTGGGAAGCAATTTTAACATTACATTAAGAAAGAAGAAGAAGAAGAAGAAGAAGAAAAAAAAAGATTATAAAAAAAAGGCCATCTCTAGAAAATAACCTCTGAGGAGGGGAAAGATCTAGAATGAACTAAAACTTACTGATAAATTTACTGATACATCCAAATTCAGGCCCTAACAGAAAGGATATAAACTGGAGAGAAAATTATACTGCATCAAACAGAAACTGAATCATGGTGATTGGGAACCCATTTTCTCCAGGTGTTCGGCTACTCTGGAGATTGATCTGATTCCACTCTGACAATCTTTGTGGGGAAGGAGTCACATCACAAAAAACTAATGAAAGCAAACACATCAAAACTCTGCAAGAACTCCTTCACGAACAAAGACTAGCATAGAGTGCTGCATATTGATGTTCCCCTGCAGCCACCTGACCTCAACACTGCTGAACATTCCTGACATCAAAAGAAGCTGCTTGGATCATTGTCAATAAATGTGTAGAATCTGAAAGGAATCAACTTTTTTCAGAGACTCCACTTCCAACTCAACTTAAATATAAAGGCTTTAAGCTTCAGGTATGGGTTCAGTTTAATTTCTCATGAACATTTGACATATAGGCAAGAATCTTTACAAAAAACAACAGAAATCTGTGTGTAAAAAATGCAATACAGCCACATTATGCAGTCATGTGTATGAGTTTGTTGGATGAGCATTTTCCAGCTTCCCCTGTTGTCTGCAGGATGGCATACACAACGTGTGTTCTTAGACAAACAACCAAGTTAATTGTTTATTTGCATGCTAAATAGGTGGAAAATTAGGCTACTGCGGAAAAAGAAGAAAAAGAGCAGCAGATTACTAGTTACAGATTTCAGCACGCTACTGTGGAAAAAGAGCAGCAGGTCGTATAAATTACACAAACGGATCATGTGAATATTGTTTTTTATTTTTTATTACCCTTTGGGGGTGATCCGGATCACCACCTAAATCCAGGAATTTTTTAAAGGATTATTTATGGGGAGACAGGGATAATTTTGTCATTTGAGCTTCTAACTTAAAAATAATGTCCACAATTCTTCATTCATGCTCTCTACCGCTTAGTCCAATTCAGGGTTGCAGAGGGCTGGAGCCTATCCCAGCAATTAGCAGGCGAGAGGCAGGGTACACCCTGGACAGGTCGCCAGTCCATCACAAGACCCGAAAGACCAGCAGCTACCCAACCGCATAAATCCCAGCTAGCCCACCACAGGGACAGACACACATCTGCACAGAAGACGGCAGAGGCAGTGCCCAAGCCAGAGCCCCCCACGGCCATGGAGTACAGGCCTCAGAGAGCCAGGGACAGCAGCTGCCAGCCCACTGGGCACCGGCCACCCAGAGGCGAGCAGAGTGTGAGTTAACTTAAATGAGTACCTTAACCAGAGAAAGAGATTGTAATCAAGTTTTTTTTTTCCAATTTACAAGTGACAAAGATTAAAAACAAAACAAAGAAATAGAAAGGTCAGAAAATGTTTATGATGTTTAAAAGAGGAAGTAAGATAAAAATGAGTCCTGGTTTAAATCGATGAAATATTAATGAACTATATTTTAATTACATGTAGTATTTTGCTGGCGACTGGCCATGCTATGAAGAGAGTGACAGGTCTTTCAGGTCTTCAATATTTACCTACTTTACAGACAGTATTGTTGCTTCTGTTTCTCTGTAATGATATCTTCGGCCACTAGAGGGGCTTCAAGCTAAACTTTCTTCTGTCCCTTGGACTTGATTGGAATGAGATCCAACATAATCAAGACATTAATGAAAATATTAACATCAAATTTCTTCTAGGAGTTTTTTTTATTGGACTGAATTAACTTCTGTTGATTACAATCATGTAGTTTGCTGTATAAGCGAAGAGTAGGTTTTGTCTATCAGTAGTAACACGACCCTGCTTTGTGAATGATCAAAGTCCCTCAGGAATTTTTCCATTTTACGTGCACCTGAAACAGCAATAATCCTTTTAATTTCTCAGAGGACTGTGCTTGGCTTGAACTGACTTGGAATATACCTGACATAATCAGGCACGTCTGAGTCTTGCCTACGTGACGGTTTTAAAGCAGCTCTTTTGATAGTGTAACTCGACTGCCACTGTGATGACGCTGCAGCCCACTTATATTTTATTATGGATTTAAGCAGCTGAAGAGAGGACCTTAGGCTCTAATATAAAGTTTAAATGCATAATGTGTTTATTGTGACCTTACAATGACGACTGATTATTCATCCTACTGTGATCTGTCAGCAGAAAACAAACAAATCCATAAAATGCTCTATGCTTTAATGCAGCTTTGTTACACTCAGAAAGGTACCGTACATCATTAGTCTGATCAAAGCAGACAGAGAATGGCGGAAGAAAACAAACACAACATCAGGATGACAGAGCAGAACAGAAACTACAGGATTTGTCTACTTTCTGGAGTTATACTAAGGTATCCCTGGTAACAAATACCTTTTCCTTGTTTGAGTCATAATTTAGTTTATTTTCCCTAGTAGCTTATCATGATCCCCATCTGTTTCCAAGCCTGTGTTAAATGATTGAAATGTTTTGTTTTATCATCCTCTAAACTGGTGTAAGTCATTGTTTTGTCTGACAGGCAGCTTTGCTTGCTTTCCTTCCTCCTGACTGCAGCAGGAGACCTGTGTAATTGCATCCAAAGCGCTTCCCTCTCCCCTATGCTTGATATCACTGCTGACATCCACATGCACAGCCCCTCCTCTCTCTGTCTCCCTGCATCTCTTCGATTGGAGAGCTCTTGCGCTGGCAGTGTGCGGTCCTGCCTTGTCATGTGTGTAGCGCATCGGAGCAGATGGAAAACCGAAGGAAAAGGCAGAGATAAGAAGCAGTGGTAGACAGCTAAAGAGGGAACTGTGATGTGAATGAAAATGGAGAAAGGGAGATGCCCGAATTATACACTGGGACATTTATTCAAGGACCAAACTGTTGGCTGAGTCTGCCAGGTAAGTGTGGAACTAGTATGACTGTAAGACTTTTATCTGTCAGGTTTCAGCACAGCCCAAATATTCCAGAGTCTAAACATTTATGTGACACAAACTTAACACTGAACTGTTTTTTCAAAGCACTGAAAGCAGTTGGTCCTAAAAATGGGACATAATGAGGCTGTGAGTTCAGAAATGTTGCGTAACAGAGATCTCAACTATGATTTCAACATCCTCCTTAATCACTAATGGGTGAAAAATAGGACCTTCCTCATTACCTAAAAGAAGAAGGCTGAGCCAAGGCTAGATCAAACACTGAGTGACTGTATCAGATTCACAGTCTATCATGTTCTCTGGTCTGACGGGCTTCCTATTGTGGACATTTTCATACCTCCACACTTGTGAGGGTATAACAATCAGTGACGGAGTGAAATCTGATAAGAGATAGTTGCGAGTTTGTCTGTGACATTCCAGCACTTAGACACAAATAATGGAGTTTATTTAAGCCCTTCAAAATTCAAATGTTTCATGTTTGAGGAGATGTGTAAGCCAGTGAAGGAAGGAGGCAAAAACAGATCAGCTCTAATGTTATTTATCACGTTTTTAAGAATGAAGGGAAAAAAAAATTTGGTAAACTAATTCACAGAGTAACAAGATCAGCTATAATGTTAGTTACAATGCATTATTCCTAGAAAAGGTAAACTTAACTAAAAAATGTTTAGCTGTTACCAGGACACAAAGGGAGGACATATCAGGAGCAAACTGTAAGTTGACCTATAATCAATGAGTAACTAAACTATTTGTTATTACATAACATTAATCAAGAAGTGATGAATCAGGAATGGCATTACCAATAATCAGGGCTTAATTTGAGCCGGATTTAGCCGGAACGCGTTCCGGCACCTCCGAAGTTGGATCCAGAACCTATTTTATTGGATCCGCAACCCGCTGTCACTATAAAAAAAATAGCCTAAATAAAAAATATATATAAATGTTTGTTTCGTGTTTAGAATAGTTTTCT
>JBAMHW010000003.1:31002742-31015921 GCA_037177495.1 Rhadinocentrus ornatus
AATAATCTGACAACCCCTTGAATTTATCTTGGAAAGCATGTGGGTTAAGGGACCCACAGTTTGAGAAAAGCTGATGAAAAGTACAATGATACAAATGAGAATGATCTAAAGGGAAATATGGATTTTCAAAAAAGTGAAAATAAATTAATGAATGAATGAAATTATATAATGATGTAGTATATGTCACATTTATTAAGCTACGTATGCTCAATCATTCATAACTGTTTAATTTATTTCTCTTTCAGACACTGGCAGGCACTTGCTGGAAAATAAGCAGTGTTTTAATGGAGCAGACTACATTAAAAACATCACTGCCAAAGTACTGCAAGGCTTTTCTGTATCATGGCATGGTGATGCGACATCTTAAAGAAGCTATCAAGATAAATGGAGTTAACATTCATCTCTGCAGGAAGACGTACACACAGACTTCCTGCTGCTTCCTCACCTAAATATAAATCATGCTGTACGTGTGACTGATTCTTTTATTTATCCTACTATATATAAAAATGTGTGCAAAAATAAGCATAAGAAATTAAGAAAATGTATTAGTGAAGTCCATTTGTAGCTGTGAGTAATTGTGATCCAATGAATTCAAGCTTCTACAAAAAGGCTTCATACTGTCTCTAAACTGACAACATCATGAATCCAACTTAAAATCTGTCATTTAAATTGACAGACATTAGAAGCTGAAGCTAGGCTTCGTTATGGAATCTGCAAGCACGACAGGACTATCAACAGCGGCCTTGGTGGCTATAGCCTGCAACACATTTCTTGCTGTTCTCCTTCTCCTGCTTTGCCTAATTGTCTACCGAGCCTGCAGAGTCCCTTCTAGCCCAGAGAGGCTGCCGGTGTTGGCAGCGAGCACAAGTACCTCTTGACCTCCTGACTGCTGAATGATGAGTCAAATGTAGCAGCAAGTGATGGTTTCGGTGTGCACCTCCACGTCAGTGGAGCTTGAGAAAGCACGAGGACTAAGTGCAAGGAATAATAAGACATGTCCTTTACTATTTCTTTAAGCAAGAAGCTGATCTAATGTCAGAAGTGGCTGTGCCTCACAAAGATGGCAAGGATGAATTGTGGTGAAGAAACTATTTTTAAACACCCATCACTTGTCAAATCCAGCCCTTGGTTTGACAAAGGACACTGGAGAATGCCAGTATGAATGTATGGTTAACACACAGAAAAAGGCTCCAAGACACATACAGAAGGACTGATGCAGGTTAACCAGCAATGGAGAAAAACCAGCATGCTGTTGAAGAATTCTAAATATATCACCTAATTTCAAATGGTGGTCTAAAAAGAAGAAGAAAACGCCAGTCTGTTGCAAATAACAGAGACTTGAACTGTGTGAAATGTGTGTGTCAATACCTTGCTGAGAGTTACATAAGGACTAGAGAAGTTTATTTGAAATTTTGTCCTCTGCTTCTGGCTCTTGGTGATAGGCCATTTGGTTTGGACTGAGTCAAGGATGCTCACAAACAGATCGATTAAATCTACTGGACCCTTAAGATTGAAACAGAAGCATGCGACCAAAAATAGTAATTTAGCCAACATCACTAGTGCAGCATTTTAAGGCTTAGTAAGGCATGTTCTGGAGGTTAGAGATTGTATGATATGTATTTTAAATTTGACAAGCTTTCATACATCCAGGTGACATAAGAGATGCAACCAATGAGGAGAAATAAAGAAATGGGTTTCAAAATATATGACAACTCACCTCCATATTCGAAGTTTTTTAACAAATATATCACTCTACTGCTGAGCCCCATTTAAAAACATGGAGCTATAATATTCCAGAAAAGTTCAAGACAAAGAACTTTAGCAATTTTTAGTCAGCACACCAGTATGTTCCCTGTTACTGCCATAATGATCTGAATGTTAAACTGCTGCTGTATTTCCACTACAACCACAGAGGACTGAACATCTCTCTCCTACTAAAGTTGAGGGAAATACTCATTTAATGAATCACACGCGAGGGAGAAGCTGCTGTGTGTGATCACAGCAGGACATGAAAGGCAGATAAGCTCCATGTGGCATTGAGAAATCAAGCGAGTTTGGGTCACTCTGGCAACATTTGATGCCAGTTATGCCCTAAAGCTCTGGGTGGTACTTTAACGAAGGATTTCAATGAACAATTCTCATTGTGGATGGGATATTAAACGGCTTCTACTTCATCCCTGGACGGGTGCCCAAGAAAGTGTATGCTTGGCAAGTTAAGTTGTCTGGATGAGGTCCACAAGTGCTCATTCAATTATGCTGATTTATCTCTCCGTTCACTTGCAGCAACTTTCTGCCTTACTTTTTAGCTCAGTCAACTTGTACAGTGCATATGGAAGGAGTTAAAGAGATCCTTGTAGAAAAGTGAAGTCATTCGAATTTTAAGGTTGTCTCTGTGATGTGTATCAAGTAGTGCAGAAACAATGAGTGGGTTTTTATTTGAATACGAATAATTAATCAACATTTAATGTTACATCCAGAGAAAGCCCCCTAATAAACATACACAAATACTTCCGTGTCATGTTGATGTCATTTACTACAATCATTGAATGGAAGAAGTTGGGCTTTTATGAATGAGAATCGTACCATGTTGCAATGCTGAGCAGAGAAACCATGCTGGCCACATTAAACTGTGACGTTATCCGGTTCCCTCAGCAGGCTGAGAAGCTTCTCCATCTTGGCTACTTCCACTTCTGGACCCTTAGGCAGCTCCTGACCCTTCTTGCTCTACACATACACAGATACATGAACACACAAATAAGAAGTTACTTGGCCTTTTGCTTACCACGTAATATGGAAAAAACTGCAGCAGAAGATGTTATTACTTTATTGTTTAATTTTTTTATCGTCATTTTGTTAAATCTGCTCCAATGTTATGGGCCTACAAATTATGGTGTGAACAGATAAAAAGCAATGAGTGATTAAAGAAGAATAGCCTCCTAAGAGTTCTGGCTCAGCATTACTAGATTGCTGTAGGTGTTCAGTCCACCTCTGTGACAGAATATTTTAATAAGCCTATCATTATCAAAGCTCCTTTACTACAATTACAGTCTTTTTTCCTACTGAACTAGACTTTGATTTAAGAAGCTTAAAATCAAAAAAGGTTAAAAGCCTGTAGTGATTCTGTCTTGATCAGGAAATAAATGTGACTTTAAGCTTTTAAGGGACACACATTATATCGTATGAGAATAAATTATCACAGTCACAAATATATTTATAAGTAGTGATATTATATGGATAAACTGCAAAAAAATAAATTTACTTTATATTTTAAAGAACAAAGAGGTGTTTGGGCATTTGCAGATGCAGATTGATTAGAGTAATAAGAAAAACAAGATAGTTTTTTAGAAAAAAAACCAACAAAAAACCCAGGAGGTTATTATAGAGGTTACAACGCCAGGAAACAAGAAGCACATTTTATGTTGTAAGCAATGTTCCTGAATGTCCTGCCTTCTGCAGTAGATTCAAGATTGTTCAAGAAATCAAGAAAATACAGCAATTTTTTTTCTTTGTAATCCTACTGCTTTGGGCTTAGTGACAAATAAAATGAGAATTAGCTGGTAAAAAAAGTTTCCTAGTCAGTCATGCTGAACAAGTTTCTTGCTAAGACATCACGCCTGCAGGGAAACTTTAATTCAGATAAATTTACTGTTTTGTGTATACTTTGTTTATCGTGAAAAAGAGACAAATGTATTCCATTTCGAAGTCTTGCATCAGTATTAATATTAGCTGTAAAAGAATATTCATAGATAATATCTATATTATAAATGTATGGGAGTTAAACACAGAAACTATTGCATATTCAAAGCTAACTACTCATTTAAAGCATGAAAAACATGTCAGTGTAATAACTTTAAGCTTCATAAGGCAAAAGGTGATCAAACAGATCCTGAACAAATTCACATAAAATCTTGATGCAACATAATGTCTGCAAAAACAACAGGCCCAAACTTCATCCTTCTCTTTGAATAGAAAGGCTAACTGCACATCACATCAGAAAACAAAACATTACATACCTTCAGGCTTAAAGAATTCTGCATCCAGAATAAAGGCACATAACTGCATATTACAGTACACCGTTGTTATGGTACAACAACAAACACAGACCTCAGAGTATTTCCAAACATATTTTCTGATTTCTCATACAGCTCATTCAAAAAATTCCTAAATCAATAATCAAAATAAATAAATAGATTTTAGTAGCACAACATAACAATACAAGCAATGTTGTGCTGGCTTAAGTGTAAAAGGCAAAATGACCTTGTGAACCTTATAATTATTTCCAAACAGGAAAATACAGCACAAATATGTAAAACATTTGGATTCCTTAGATACAAACTGATTTGACCCCCAGTGCTAACTGTAGCTTATTTAGCAGGCTAAAATGTTAACTTGGTAGGACATAAGTAAAAATAATATTTGCTGTGGGCTTTTGCTCCTGATGCTTATGTGCCACGCTGGATTCTTAAAAAGCACTAAGCACTGTCAGTGGTGCAGAACTTTGCAGTTATTTCCCAGTTGCATTTGTATGTCCTACAGTCTGAGGTTGCTAATGAAGTAGAACAGTGTGTGAAGCTGTGTTAATGTGTTGTGTTGCAGTTGTATAACTATGTCTGTGGTTGAGGGGGAACTGTTGCATGACGCCATGGCAACACCATGTGCAATGAAGTGTGTTGAAATGCATTTACTCTAGTCATTAAAATCTATCCTAGTTTCCAAGCAGTGATGTGAACAACAGAAGAAGAAAATAGAAAGGCTGTAGTGCTAACTCTTAAGGGGGCATGATTAAAGTGTTGTGACTCAGTGTGTCATTTGGTTTCCTCCTGTGCTCAGAAGGATTGCTGTGATTACTCCTCAGGTCAACTGAGCTTTCAGGCACTCATCAACCACAAACTGATAAAAGTGGATGTTTTTTCTAATTGTGTCTTGGTATTTTATTTGGCAGAGGAAGAGAGTAAAAAAATATATGAGATGCTAATTGTAATGCTAATGGTGGGATTGGGAGTTGGGGAATTGTGGTTTGGTGAAATTTACATGAGTTCAGGACTCTGCAATAATTGAATCATCTGATCTGAATTGACTGATGTGGATCAGTTGGCAGCCATAAATAATGCCAAAGAGCTGTTAGACTGTTCAAACAGTACAAGAAGGAAGTATTATGAGGTGAAAGGAAAAAAAAAGGTCTTAAAACAAAACTTGCAAAACAGTAAAACAGATAACAGGACTACTGTTGGTATGTGCCAACAAAGCCTCGTACAAGATAATGAGCAAGCTTGAATATGTAAAGCGACTGAATTTGAAATGTAATTGACAGACTTAAAACTGGCAGCATAGATTAGCTTAACTGACTGTAAGGACTCTTACCTTGGGCTTCTTGCGGAGGTTAGGAGAGAGTTTGAGGCTGGTGACATACCCTCGGTCATCACCCACTATAATGATAGGATAGATGGGATTGAATTCGATCTGAGTCAGCTTGGTTTTCTTTTTGGACACCACTGGCTGCTGGCAAATAGCCTCATATTTGTTGATGTTGAGGTCAAAGACGTGAACCTGAGAGAGAAAGAGGAGTCATTCTACCAGTAAACCAGTACCTCTTTGTTGTATACTTCTTCTTTTATATCTTCTAGATAAATTAATATTTCAGTGTTATTACAACAAAGAGTGAGAGTGTTAGTATTTTTTTCTTATTTGAGAAAACAAAACACTTAATCTTCAGATTTATCTCCAAACTAATCTTGTATAGGCTATCTTATGTGAAAAAGAGGATGATGGTGCACAACTCAATGAGCATTTGGTGAAAAGAAGGGTGTCCACAAATATCCATCAGTTCACACACACACACGTGTAAGCAGTGTGTGTGTGTGCAAGCAGATCCAAGATACTTGCGATCTTTTTAGGCATCTTTATTCAGTAGAGACCAGATGACAGATTTTCTGTTCTCAGCCTAAGCGCATTTAGACAATCTGTTGACATCAAATGAGCTCGCCACAAAGAACAGCCCACTTCTTTAATCAGAAAAATGACTGCGCCTGGCCTGCTAAGGTTAACACTGTCTTAGTCTATTAGCACCTAACAAAGCTTCACAGTTATCATTTGTAGCCAATCATCAAATTGCTCTTCTCCCTACAGCCATTACCAACAGAGTTTTTGTCTTTCATACAGTATTAAAGACTAATGTAATAGTCACATGTAGTAGTGCATTAGTCACGACTGATTGCAGTGGACACTGACTACATGTAATGAATGCAAAACTTGGAACAGAGAGACAATTTACTGTTGAACTTTTGCTTAACTCACATTGACATAAATATAAAGTCACATATTACAGAATATAGCCTTTTAATTTTAAGTTTCATTGCTAATTAATTTAATCCTTTCTAGGACGTTTTGATATTATGATTACAACGAGTCCCAGTAGACAAATAAAAAGTTTTGATACCTTTAAAACCGGGTGCTTTCTTGTCATGTTTTTGTGTCTAAATTAATAATAATAATTACGAAAACAGCTGTGGTGACCTCAATTCTGTGATAAAGGAAAAACATTTATAAAAGATCTGAGCTTGTTGTATGACTGAAATAAAAAATCAGCCTACCATGGTCATTTTCTAACTTTATCAATTTTATCTGGGCAACTTTTTGATTTATCTAATCACTGGACTATATTAATTATAACTCATACATATAAACCAGCTAGTTTGCCTGCAATGCCATGTGGGTAATTATTTGATTATTGGTTATTTGGGCTGGAATTCACAAACAAGGAATTGAGGCAAAAAACCAAAGGACAACCGAACCATCCTGGAAAATAATGACTTTAGCCACCAGGACGTGTCCACTGAGCTTAGGAACAAAAAAACAACAAAAAAACCTGATCATCTCATATCTACCTTACAAATTGTGTATTGGTGCAGGTCAAGTGTGAAATGGATGAGATGGACTTTAATCTAATATCAGAACAGATAATCTAAGAGGCTTGTGCCACCATTAACAAGCACTAAAATGGCATTGCAGCTTTTACAAAAAGTCTTCCTGTCCCCCCTAAATGTTCAATTTGACTAAATTTTAAACTGCTTACTAGAATTCACACTTGGCACGTTAAGCCATATTGCTCTATATTGCTCTCAAGCTGTGTACAGAAATTTTCATAAATATTGCAGCTGGCATCGTCATCCCAGAATCAACACCTCCTGGATGGAACCTCACACTATCAGTGGTAGGTCAACACCCTCCCCCACCACACACACACACACACACGCACACACACACACTTTCTTTGCATATCCAATTAAAAATATAAACCATGTAAACAGAATTTCATTGTCAAAGTCATGAGCAACCGGCATCCTGCGATAACTGCCAGAAGGAGACACCTAGTAGACCAAACAGACTTACCTGCTTGCCAACTCAGTCATCTTCGAAGTAAAAAAAAAAGGTTTGGGGCATAAAAAAACAAGGAAAACAAGGAAAAAAATCAACATGAAGCTAATGCTATACTGAATAAAAGATGATTAATCTACTCAGCACACATTTGTCAATAGACAAACGATATACCTGGACAATAAAACATTACTAATTTGCACAATGTGAGCTATAAAACATTTTTTACTAATGCTAGTGGTTGACACGTGACCAAAACTGACTTTTGTTTAGCAGAATAGCAGAGTATTCCTGATTAAAACCATGGCTGTGGTTCTATGTTAAGGAAACATAGGCTACTTTTGTACCAACCATGAGGTGGCAGAAAAATCAGCAGCAGATTTTGGAAATGTCAGTAATGAACCATAAAGATATGTTTCACATGTTGATACAACACCTGCATTGTAACATTTTAGACATCCAATGTGGAGTTGCGGCTTTGTGCTATGAAATGTTTCCCACTCTAGGTATGCAACAAACCTCCTAGCAGTGTGGTTGTTTCAAACAAGTGAGATCATGATTCTACTAAAGATTCTACTAAATTCTTAGATTGTCTTATGTATTATTTGTGCACACTGACTGCATGTTTACTAGAAATTAATTTGGATTTTGGACAGTCGTGACTGAATCTTTGTAGCCTTTCATTTCTAGGGTAATTAACCTGAAGGCATTATACTGAGGGAGGACAGTCCTCTGCAGCCTGTGTGTGTGTCTGTGAATATTTTTCATGTCCATGTGTTGATAATGTTTTTCTAGGTGATGTCTCAAGAGCCACCCCATATACGTGCCTTGCCAAGTGGCCTTGCCTGCCTATTCTGCCTCTGTGCTGACCTCCTGAACAGCCTTGCCTGAATGCCTTACCCTTAGACCTGTCTGCCAGAATATTTCAAGGGCTCTTCACTCCTGCTTCTAGGTCTCTCCATTGAGAAACTGGGACATTATTTATTCAGACCTCTAACTAATTTTATAAAAACGGATCAATCTTTGGATACACATAACCTACATAAAAACTATCTCAATTACTTCCCGAAACAGAGTATTTAGGTAATAACTTTGAGGAGTTGTTGTTATGTGTATATACTCTGATATGTGTGTGTTTATAACTGTGCATTGGGGAGGTAATTATAAAAAAGGCAAAGCAGAAAACTGCCTTTGCCACAGACTCTCAGGAGGTTTGAAGAGCCCATAAACAAATTTGTGATAAGACATCTAAACTAAAACAATACATGAGGCTGGTATTTTTAAAATATATTGAAGGTCAGTTTTGTACAATAGCTCTAAGCTAAACTTTAGATATAATTGCAGAGTACATTGTAGTTACATGCCACAATATCTCAAACACGTTTACTGGCTATCTAAGATGCACATCAGAGGGTTTGCTAATTTGGAAACTTTTATCCATTTATTATAGATATTAGATTAGAAAATGAAATATTACGAACAGGAAATGAGAATTGAACTTCTCTATTTGATGTTTTTGTAGCAGGTAGTATTTATAGGCTCTAGATGACAACTGATATCATGACTAATAAATGAGATTGCACACCCAATTTTCTAAGCTGATATTCCAGCGGACTATGAGCTTTGACTACGTACAGATAAACAGCTACGGACTTACATCATACACAGTGTGCGTCTGTTTCTTAACAGTCATGCTGAGCTGAATACTCAGTGTTTTATACTGCACTAAACCGACTGTCTGATATACTTGGAATGAATCCACTCGTGTTTTGTGTACTGCTGTCTGCCACCAGCTGCTTTGCTGAAAATGGTAAAACTTTTTTAAAATAATTCTCTTTATCTATAAATAGTAATATTATGTGTGTTTCTATATTTCCTAAGAGAGTTATCTTAAAAGTTCTTTGTGAACCGTAACTTCCATTATCTTAGCCAGGGATGTCCTATTCTGGTCCGTCAGTACCGCTGTCCTGCAGATTCTAGATGTTTCCTGTTTCATCATACCTGACTCAGATTAAAAAATCATTTACAGGCTTGACAAACTGTTGAGGGAGTCATTTTAGTTCAGGGATGTCCTCAAGGGCCACAGCCATCCTTCTTAATAATTTTTATTATCATTCACAGCAGCGGGATCTAAATCAGTGACGCTCAAACCGTGGTTGGTGGGTCTGACATGTGTTGCTGTTTTCCTCTTCATTGTCTTCATTATTGCGATCATTAAAAGACTTCTTAAGAGAAAAAGGTTTGTTGATGACACACAGTCTTACACATGCATGTCAATCCTGACACCAACTTATATTTTCCAGATTTCTTACTCCATCTTTGTAACTGATGTAAAGTGATAATGTGAGCGTTTTGTTATGGACAGCAGATGGTTTAAAATTGCCAACCTTATCTATACCTCCTTCTGGGATGGCAAACTTCAGGTGGATGATACAAGAAATTATATAATATCTTTAGAATAAGAAAATGTGACTTCGAGCGCTGGTTTAAATAACATATAAAAGTGTAGATATTAAATCAAATTAGAATTTTAAAGAGTGGTGCACACTAATGTGTGCTTGCATACAGTATTACACCATTTGTCAAACCTCGAAGCCAATCAGCAGGTAACTAAGTGTTCAAAGCATCAAGAAATGAACCACTTTTCAAACAAGTGGTTCAAAAGCCTCAGAAAGTGCTTCAAGATGCTTCATCTGGCCATCACTAGAAAAACAATATATTATTCAAAGACCCTAAATGAGCTGGTTGATCAGAAAAGTCTCAACAGTTTTCACTCATGGTTCCATTTAAGATTGTGATGTTGTCTTCTTCTTGTGTAAGGATGCATTATCCTGCTTTATAACATACTTTATTTCCATGCTAACTGCAACATGAGCACTTAACCTGTCTGATTATTGTTGTCTTGTGTTGCAGGGAACATGAAAGGGGATTACGTTATTACAAGGCCCAAATAACAGATGAAAGTGATGCTAAAGAAACCAGCCTGTAGAAAACAATCTGAAAGCACCACTCTGCTGAGAACCCAAAGTCACCCGACCATCTGTGAAAAGTCTTTCATTAAGTTAAATGAGAGCTACTGACTATGTCTGGAATCTTCTATAAACTATGAAGCTCACTTTTTTACTCTGTGGATTCTCTTTCCTTTCTTTCAGAACTGTGATTATCATTTTAAGATATCAGAAAATACAAAGCCTTGTGCTAGAATAGTTAGTTTAGTACATGGTCCTAGCTCCATCCAGTTTTTCACATTATTGAGCTGCTGTTGGATAGTTGGACATTTCATGATAATTACATGACTTTGGGATTCCAGCATGTTGTTGTTTTGCCTGAAATAATCCACAGACACACCAAAATCAGATGAGTGTGACTGGAGTATTCATATCCAGGGAGATAAAATGATCTTGGTCAAGACAATTAGGTAGCTGTGAAGAGTGATAGATGGATGTATCAGCTTCAGTTTCTTGTTTTCAAGGTAGCATAAAGCATTGAAATATTCTAAATACTACGAACACTTGCTATTCATTTTATGTGGCTAAAATAATTTAGTTGTTAATTGTTTTCACAGCAGCACCAGCAGTTCCAAAAATGTCTCCTAATTTAAAATTAAAACAATGTAGATATTGTTTATAGTCAAACAGATGGAAAATTTTGATTTTATTTGAGTAATATTTACTATTACAAGAACATTAACTTTCACACTCCCAAGATATTGAAGTAGATAAAGCTAGATTTTATTTCTTTGTGTCATTGCTCTTTAAGTATAACATCTAAACATTGTAAAATATAAAATTAAATATAAAGCAGTCTCTTTGCAAAAAGTTAAAAGGACGTGCACTAGACAGAGCAAACATGGATCTGAAGACGAAGAAATTGGCTTCCCAGACGACTCATTATTTCATCCAGACACTTGAATTCCTAAACAGTCAGCTCAGACGGATGGACAGAGACAGAAAGAATTTGTTTGCACCACACAACAGTGTGTTATTCTTACACCTCAGCCTATCAAGCAGTTCATTAACCTTCTGAACATGTGCACACAATCATGTACAAACCCACACAACACTCACACCATTGTCTCTGACATTTTGCAGTGTGGCAGAAGTAGCAGAAAGCCAGGATGTCATCAAGAGTACACGTCAAGGAGCACGCATCTCATGATGAGTCAGTCGAGCTCTGTCACATACTTGTCACAGAAAATGACAAATATACTGCAACAAACAGTTATCGTGGGAGGTATTATGCTGATTAACATCATGCAACAAATGTGAGAACACTGACAGCACTCTGTCGCTCTTCAAGATCTGACCAGGCTTACAACTAAAACCCCTTGTGATCTAGTTTAAAGAGTTAATTGTAACACACACAACCATTAACAACCTTTCTAGAAATGGCATCCTGGTTATTTTACATTACATTACATACATTATTTTAAAAAAGAAGACATGTGTAAACACACTGCATGTCGCTTGCAGTTTGTGTTCTATAAAATTGTTGTGGCTCATTTGTGTCCTCTCTTATTAACACACTAGCTTGGATGTGAAATAATCCACATAATGAGTGATGAGTGTATCACGATGCATCTTGTGCCTCTGGTGACAAAGTGCTGCCACTGAAGAGGACATGACACACATACATGCACTATCACGTAAGGTGTCTCTCAAATTGCACGACTCTCATTTCCTCTCTCTCACTCGACTTCATTTGGCACACTGGACAGGAAACGTGTCAGACACAACACTCTGGACTTTTATAGTGTGGTACAGGCTGTGAAGACAAACAGATGGGGACAGCTTGCAGCCACTCTAAGAAAATATGTGGCGATAGGCAACAAAGCATCCACTAAAATTACTTTTTGGCTGAAATCAATAACTGCTGGCAGAGCATGAAGCCCATTTGTCACATGAAACAATGTTTGAACAAACTTGATTTCCTGAGGTTATTCAGAATTAATCTAAGGCTCACCCCTGATTTGGCCAGCTGAGTCTATAACTATATTAGGATTATAATTAAGAGGTGGGGGTGGGGGGTGCAGGTGGTCGATAGTGTGACTATTTGCTATTTCGCATGTTCAATCAAATAAGCATCAAACTCATGTTATTTTACACGGTGTCTGTGTGATCACAGCATTCAACCAACATCCTATGGGCCCAGATATAGGTGTGAGAATGGTTATAATATTGATCATCATACATTATCTGCCATTAATCTTTGCACAATGTGAAACAGAGAATTAGTCAAGTGTGCTAGTTCTAGTCCAAGTTAGGGAGGGGAAAAACAACATTTCAGATTATACAATAACTAGGTTAACATAATTACGTTAGTCTAATTCAACAGTTATGTCACAAATTCTGCTTTTATGAAGGTGTTAAAATTAGGCTTTTAATAAAACTGTTGATTGAATTTTTCAATAAATTTCACATCTGCAGTTATTGATGTAGTTGTAAAACATTACAGTTCTCAACAATAATGTTTGTCTTCGTGCCCAGGGAGACTGTAAACTTTGTATTTGGCCAAGAGGAATGTATTGTCATTATTTTTTTCTTTATATTGAAAACTGAGTTGTTGTTATCATTAGCTATCAATCACAGACCACCTTCATGACCAGTCCGAGTCTGTTATTCTCAGCCGTGATGTTTGTGATGCCACATAAAACAATGGAATAACAAGCAACAGACTGGATTTGGGTTCAAATTGCTCTTCCAACCACATACATTTGAGCAAGTTTCGGAAAAAACAAAACAAAACAAAACAAAACAAAACAAAACAAAACAAAACAAAACAAAACAAAACAAAACAAAACAAAAC
>JBAMHW010000003.1:31016021-31035873 GCA_037177495.1 Rhadinocentrus ornatus
AAACAAAACAAAACAAAACAAAACAAAACAAAACAAAACAAAACAAAACAAAACAAAACAAAACAAAACAAAACAAAGAATAAGCCACTGAAGTTAGACTGAGTAGTTTTGCTGGGTTCACTAGGATCAGAAGAATATCTCAGTGTTTGCTTTTCTTATTTTTTATTACAAGATAAAATCTTGTAATGTCTCTATTTACAGCAAATGAACAAGTGTTTATTTGTCATTTTGCACTAGTCGTGTTGTGAAACAAAAGAAATAACAAAACAAAAAATAGGCAGTGGTGTGGGGGTTAGCATTGTTGCTTCACACCAAGAAGGTTCTGGTTAGTGTAAAGTAACAAAGTCTGAAAATACCCAAATATCAATGTTGGTGATTTTGTTTTGGCATATTGTTCTTTTACAGCCACTGATTACTATTTTATGTTATTGAATTATCATAAGTTAAAATGTTAAAATTGAGTCTTGTTTTCCATTTTAGGCAAGAAAACAATGGCATGTGACTGACAAAGCATTACGTCGAGGCCTGCTGTATGCTGACAAGCTCATCTAGCATTTTAACCACCATATTTATATTTTATTGACTTAACTATTTGTATAATTTTTTTCTTCAGAATAACACATTATTATAAATATGTGCCACAGAACTTGTTGGATGCAGATTGTGCAAAATCTAATTTCAGCTAAAAATGCAAAACACTTGAATGCACAAGCAAATGCAAGTGCTTGATAACTAAGTAGATTTCACACATAGAAAAGAGAAATCTGAAGGTCCAGACAACCAAAATAGTTTGGAAATTTGTAAAAAGTAATACAATACAGAGAATTACTCTTACTGTTCCAACTGTTGTCACAGCAGCAAACACAGTAGAGGAATATGGAGACCAAGCAACGTCTCCAACGCCTGCATTCAGATCAAAGGTGAACATTGGACTGCTGCAAACAGACACAGAGGAAAAAGAAAATGAAATTCAAACCAACTTTATTTATAAAGCACTTCAAAACAACCACAGTGGACCAAAGTGCTGTACAGAAGAATAAATGCACAGTGAATAAAATTTATCAAAGCATTAAGAAACAATAAAATCATATAAATGTATTTATTAATTTATAGCTTCTATATTATAAAAACAAATACCAACATCTCAAAAGTGTCAAAAGGACAAAGAGAACAGATGGGTTTTAAGAAGAGATGTAAAAGCAGGCAACAAAGAGGCCTGTCTGATACGCAGAGGCAAGACGTTCCACAATTTGAAACCAGCAACAGCAAAGGCCTGATCTCCTCGGAGCTTCTGCTTCGTTCTCTGCACAATTAGGAGCAGCTAATCAACTGATCTCAGAGAACGCGTAGCTGTTTAAGCATGAAGGAGCTCAGAGAGATAGGGTGGTGCAAGACCATGGAGGGATTTTAAAACAAATAAAATGAACTTAAAATAGATGGACAGATCTAAATCTTTTATTATTTTGTTCAGATTAGTGAATGCAATTTGGGACTTTGCAGAAAAATTAGTATTTCTAATGCTTTTCTCTTTGCTGCCCACTGGTTGTGTGCAATGTAGCAACTCAGATCTGATTATCAGTGGTCACTGTAAATATTTTCAGAGATGTGTTCTAGTTTTAGGTGTAAGTTTAATCACTGAAAGCTGCACACTTTTGATCATATCATCCAAGACATGTCATTGCCAACTGAAGCCAGGACTTTAGAAACAACCCAAATAACTGTTTCCTGCATACAATACACATATACAATTGCATTTGAATGTTGCCTTTTCATGTTTAAATTCTTTGTTTTATAGTTTACTTTTGTTTTTAGTTTAAATAAATCTTCCTTTTGTATTTTAGTTGTGCTTCCCGTGTTCTGTTTACTCAGTTTTCAGCCCTTGGTTCTTGTCTGTTTTGTTTTTTCGTTTCTGTTCAATGTCCTTAGATGTCCTCAGTTACCTTTATCTTCGTGTTTGTCTTGGATCACAAACATGCTTTCTTGTCACTCATCTGCGTTTGTACATGCTCCTGGTTTTTATTGTTCTGTATTTTGTTTCGATATTTGCTTTTTGGTCTTCCTCCTCCAGCAGTGCTTTTTGGCTTTCTTGTGGATTGTCTTCTCAAGCTCAATTTCTAAGAGCATGGTAATTTTAGTATATAACTATTACAACTAAATGAACTTTAGTGAACAAACCAGAATGTTTAATCAGTCACAACATATGCAATCACAAGATAGTAAAGCCAAAGTTTTGGGTTAGACCCAGTACAGTACTTTAAAACTTCAGCCCTTTTTTTTTCTTTACAGAGTGTGAAATATGGGTGAGTTATCTCCAACAGCTATAAGCAACACTGTCCAGCTGTCACTGGCAAAAAGAACAAATTCTGGAGTCATCTCCAGTATGAGACAGTTCATTTCTGTGTACTGCACACACCTTGAGCACACATAAAAAGAAGACTATTTTTGTATGCAGGTATACCCAACTCGTATGCACTAATCTTCCTCTCAGTGCAGCTAGTTTAATTGATTATGGTGGACATGTACGGTTGCAGCAGCCTTTGTTTAATGTCTTACATCAGCTCAATGTGTTCAGCATTAGGAAATGACCCCAAATCACTCTTGCATTCAGTAACTCACAGCTCACAATGGGCACCCAATACTTTACTCAACAAAAAGCTCCAAATTGAGATTTTTGGCACTCTGTTATTATTAAATTGCTTTCTCCTAGAAACAATAGTTTTTTTTTTTATCTTTAGGATGTTTCAGATCACAGTTAAAAAAACGTGTTTCTCATAATGGGCAAATGATTACTATCATTATTCAGACAAGCTGCTGGTGCTGACAAGATGTGGGAGGCACTGTGGGTTAGTCAAATGAGCCAGGAAAATTATGCTGGACCCAGAACAAGTATAAGAAGGTAATAAAGACTAATACACTGCAATATAATAGGGAGATTACAGCAATGGTAATTATCTTGTTACTTACTTCACAGTGTGCATAAATATTTGAACGGAGTATTAGTGGTGTTAATAAAGACGATGATACAGCACTAAAAAGAAAATGTTACCATTCTGTAACTAACAGCAACATTTGCTTTCCATAAAGAGTGAGATGTAAAATGTGTCTTCAATATTCTTCCCACTAAATGACAGAGGAGCAACAACTTTAATAACACAAAAATACAAAACTAACCATTCATATACATCTTCCATGACACCAAAACATTAAAGGAGTCATTAAATGAAACTCTAATACTGAGTATTTCTCATTCCTTTGAGTTTTCACCCTCTACAGCAAATGCACCCCTACCAAGCAAAATTAAAAGCACAACAAGAAGTACATGATCTCTCAACAGCTTCAACACTGCCACCTTTGTACAATGATAAGCTCCTTTAAGCCGGTGATACTGCAGCACCTCATTTTTACAAATGTTTGTTATAGACTTGTGTTTATACTGTTCCATACTTGACATTGAAATACTAAATATCAGCTCGACAGAAACTGAAATGGAATCTGATAAAAAAGGTTACATGTGGTAAACTGTATATTTTGTGGTAACTGTGAGGTAGCATGTGCAAACCAGTTTACATGTTTCTTACTTTATGGTATGATCCCAAATCTTGGCAGTCCAGTCTGCACTGCAAGAGAGGAAAACCTTTGGATGGAAGTAGTTCCATTTTACAGCATCTACTGCCATGGCGTGGGCATCATATGTCTCCAGGAACTGGCTTGAATAAGTCTTGGAACACTGGGGAATAGACACAAAGTCTGTAGTTTAATAAAAAGTTGAAAAAACATTCAAAACCAATATTCTTGAGACAATGTTGTCTTCAGTTTCTGACAGAGGTTTTATATTAAAAATACACAGTCTGTAGGCTGAGACTGAGATAGGCCTGGAAAGTTTCCCTGGGTTGATTTTGCTTCCTTTAGTGCAGAGAAGAATTTACCTTTGTTTTTTACAGCTAATTAGTCTTTATGATAAATTACCATGGCATTTTTAAATTTCAGTTTTAAGGTTGAATGTCTCAGAACATAATTGTAAAGACCAAAAATTGGTCCTTTCCATGGCCTAAAAACTAAAAAATAGAACTTCAGATTAACAAGTGATTTTAAACGGTGTCGTTATTTACACAATAAAAACAAAGCCAAATTTCAGAAGCAGTGTGATTCGTTGCCACAACACAAAACTCAAGACAAGAAATTTAAAACTGGACAAAAGGCAAAAGACAGCACTCTAGTGGCATCATTAAACCACTCTATCTTAATGAAGCATGCAGTATATTCATCTGTTGCTGTATTGGGGATTAAACATTATATTAGAATAAATTTACTGGTTGCAACATTCAAATAAATCTATTTATGACTGTTTATGCCACATAATAAAAAATGTGTATTGATATTTTTAAATATTATGTTTTCATTAAGTAATAAATATGGTGTAGCTCTTTTAATGTGATTTACCTTGTTTTTTGGAACTAAAATGAAAGATTGGGCATTAATAAAATCAGCAAGCAGATATAATCAGCTGTTGTTTATTAACTAATTATTAGTGGTTCTTAATTAAGTTACACTAAATCACAAAATTGTCTCTTAGACAGCATTTTTCATTTAATTTAATGAGCATCACTTTTTTTGTGTACTTAATCAGATAAACGTTTGTTCATTTAGACACATTCACATTTATGGCAGCCAGTTTTTGCACTGCTTGCAAAACTTTGGACAAATTTATGAAAGTTCTAATGGACAAAAGATGATCAAAACAGACATTTTAACAACCAAAAAAAACAAGAAAAAAAAGACAAGACAATATGAGGAGGCTTCCCCAGTGTGTGTCATATGCCTCAAAACATTATCATCTGACAATATGAAACTAAACAAGTTGCAAAGCCCCCTTGGGGAATTCTTTTCCTTAACACAAAGAGAAACCTGTTGATTACTTTAGAAATAAACTATTCAACTGTTGGAAAAATCTGAGTTGTTTTACTATAACAGCCTCCGTCTCAGCAAATGCCCAACTTACCTCAGTGTACCTCAGAGTTTCCCAGTCTGAAAAGCCTCACACTATAGCAGAGGCGTTAACTTCCCTCTGCCACAGATATGGTTTTAACTGAAGAAGCAGCCAGTAAACTAAAGACATCAGACTATTTCTCTGCCAAACTATTTGGTTGTGCAAATAAAAAAGTTGGGCCTTTAATTCATAGTTAATTATTATAATGGGACTTGAGGAAATGCAAGATAAGCAAAACTTTTGCCCACATTTTTAGATGCTTTAACTAGCATAAATTTTGTTTTTTTTATCTGCAATCAAATATGCTTGAAGAGTGTGACATTACACTATGTAACATAACATAATTGTTATTACAATATGTCAATAGTGGTGCTGCCAAGCATACGCAGCAGGCCAATTTAGCTAAAAGGAATTTTTGGGCATCTTCTCTCGCTGGAGGTATGACTGTCAAAATGAGTCATGTCAACAGCATGCTTGATGTAATTTTAGAAGTGTCATCCAGTCAAAACCAGTGTGCTGAAATGTTTGTTACATACCTTGTGTATTTTCCCCTCCTCAGTGCCAACCAAGAACAGATAGTCAATCTGCTTATGGAAGTCGAAGGATGTACCACAAGCTGTGCACAAGAAGTGTCAGGACACACTGTTATAGACACCAGCCTAACTAGACCAGAGCAAATCCAAGTAACTATTAGATTACTACCAAAATGTACAGTGTTTGTATATGGTGAGTCTTACCAATGCTGGGCAGCGGTGCACCCTCTGGGCCCTCTGAGATGGTACCATTCACTGTCAGTCTGATAATGTCTGTAAAGACAAGCTCATTCTGCAGTCATGGAAACACACAGTCATGCAGTTATGCATAAGTACAAATGCTGGGAAAAACAACACAAAAACAAACACACAGATACTTTTATCTGAAGCGCATACGAAAAAAAAGTTAATCTAAGCTGTTGAAACAGTATCAGTAATCAAATATATTTCTGTATATAACCTTGACTAGTGTCCAGGAGACGACTCGGCCATCAGATGACACAGAATAGAAATTGTGATTGTTGTCCATGTCATCACTCTGCCAACGCACCTGAACAAAACATGCAAAAAAGCCCCCCCAAAAAACACCTTTAAAACTTTTAATTTCGGAACAAATTAATATTTTAAAAATTATTTCATGCATTTCTATCATTCTCCAGCATTCTACATTAGGACAGGATACTTAAATATCTCAGTCAGATTATTAGCTTGTTTTGCCAGCCTATTCTTACTTCAAACTAAGTTCTACCATAAATCTTTTTAAATGCCTAACTTAATGCAAAAGCATACACTACTAGTTAAACGTTTGGACACACTTATCCATTCATTTAATGTGTAATGCGTGTCCAAACTTTTGACTGGTACTGTAGATGGACACAAAGCAAGCTAAGGTGAAGTGGCTGACATCTGCTCAAACAACACACCACACACACACACACACAGTTCCCAGCACCTTGTCCACTCCTGCCATGCCCCCTACTCTCACCTGCCAGACAGGATCAGTGTGCTTGCCAGTCTTTGCAGTACTTTTGTGAACAGGCTCTACTCCTTCCACCGTTAAGTTGTAGACAGCCACACAACCATCATAGAAGCCTACTGCCACCAAGTAGGAGTGTTGCTCATGAATGTCCAGGCACAGGATTCCAGAAGTTGTTGGGTAAATGTGTTCTGGGAAAGCAGAGTTCTTCATTGAGTAAAAGATGAGCATGCCATGACCCTGTTTGGTGAAGTCATCTATTCAAGACAGTAGCACAAGGTAGAAAATTAGAGGATGCAAAAACAGATTCATTTATCTAATGAAAACATTGGATGAAATTAGCCATGCTCACTATCAAAGGTACTTACATGATCCCATTCCCACAGCAAATAGATCCTGATATTTGGTATTCCTGTTAAGAATAGATTGCTCACACAGTCATCCTCCTTTTGTGACAGCAAAGGTGAAATATCTATATCTATATAAAGATATATAGTTGCCAACGTTCAGGAGACATATTGGCAGAGTTGATGAAGGAACGTACCAGCAGAGGGCAGTGACAGAAAGTCTTTTGGCTTTGTCGTATTGAAATTTCCACAAAGGCAGAAGGGTGCCCTCCTGGTCCCTAAACTCATCAGAAGCATCCTCATAGTATTTAAAATCTAAAGGGGCATAAAAAGGGATAAAGTAGAAGACAAAGAAAAGAGAATGTGTTTACCTAATCATCAAAAAGGATTGTAGCTTATTTAGTGTCACTTGTATTAAAAGAAAATACCTTGTGCTATGTCGTCAAATGTATTTTGATTGACCATTCGTTCAAAGATCTTGGATGCTTTGCCAACTCTACTGATATCATCACTCTGTAAAAAAATTAAAAATATATATGTGGAAACTGGAAAAAACTTAATGAATACATTGCTATACAGTAATTCAATTTGATTCATGATAAAAATTATAATATAATATGTAATACTGAAATTTAGCTAAATCTGGCACCCATTGCAATAAAAAGATTAAATGTTTGACATTTACTGTATATATCAGATGTAAACATGATCAAATTAAAATATTACATCATGCTGTATTCATGCATGAGTGCCTGTAAACAGCTAATAATGTACCTGAGTCTCCGTCAGCATCACCTTTCTCTTAATTTTTTCACTATCTTTCTTCAGCTGTGGGGCTTTCTGCTTCTCTTTATTTTTTTCTTGCCTCTGCAGCTCCTCCAGGTAGGCATCATAGATCTCCCACTGTAGAGAGACCAGATATTGAAGTCATCCCACACAAGAGCAAACATTCACTGGAGCAATGAAGAAACAAGTCAGGCCAGAACGGATCTGTCAAATAAGTCCGGGACTGGAGTACCTGATTAGCAGTAGCAGAGAAGTTGCTGCGTGGAGGAGGTTCAGTCTGGCACCTTCTTTCCTGGAACAGAAGGAAAATTAGCTCATGATCTACAATTAACACTTAAGACTATGAATATTTTACTGTATGTATATTAAGTCCGTTTTTTCCCAATCACTTCAATATTAAAATTTCACATTTTAAAGTATTCGTTTGAAATTAGGCAGAACACTAAATATTCTGCTCCTACCAACCCTTAATGGATTATTGAGAGTCTGGGAGGCCCTCTCACTGAAATTGAACTGATTTTTAAGTTTCAGCTCTTCCTTGTCGGTTTTGGAGACAGCACTGTCTGGTCTGTCTTCTTCTGCAGCTTCCTCCACCTCTCCTCCATCCTCTACAGGTGTAGCCTGCGGAGGGTCAACAATGTTCAAGTCTAAGTTGGGATGCAATTACCTTATACATAAAAATTGTTCAGGCCAATTTCACACATTGTATATATGGAACAAATACTATACTGTGCAACACAATACAGCGGTGTCAATTCTGTGAAAGAAATCTGCTTTTACCGGAGTTTCTGCATGATCTTCATCAGATCCTTCTCCAGTTTCAATTGTTGTATTCTCTGAACACAATGTACACATTTGATAATTTAGAAAACAGCACTTTTTAAATGCAAATTCTGTAGATATTTTCTTTTATCATTCCATTACACAATTTGAAGGTGACATCTAGTGTCTCAAAGAATGCACTACAACATAGCAGAAATAAAGGAACGCCTTTTGCACTGCCTGGAGTTATTATCAAAGAAAATAAAGTCTTGTTTCTTTATATATATATATCAGTTATGTGCTTTGTCCACATAGACCAAAACTGTAACATGCCTCATTAACTACCTTCAGTGAGACCTTCCTTGACCCTCCATCTTCGAGCTTCATCAGAGTCTTGATGCAGGAGGCTACCCTCCAACACAAAGTGAACAGCCAACTGATCCACAACACTAATTGGTTTGTAGGAACGTTCCTGAAACAAACATTAAACAAACAAACATGTTTGTTTGATTTCGTTTTATTTAAGTGATATTAAAAACTACATTAAAGGTCCTATATTATACATTTTTTCAATAATTTCATATGGGTGTCAGAGGTCCAACAACATTGTTTTCACAGTGTATTACCCCAATTTCAGCCTTGGTCCTGAATTTTAGCCATTCTAAAAGTAGCTCTAGTGAGCTCTAATGAGAACGGGTTGTTTCTGTGTCAGAAACTTTAAATGTTCATGAGTGGTGTCTGTCCACACCCGTCCCTGAGAAAAGATCTGGCTTTTGCTGACGCCCGCTCTGTGATTTTAGGGAGCAGGTTTAGCTAGCCGGGGGGCACATAAAAGGCAGTATCCACAACTGAGAGTAGTGGTTATTTTCCTTTGTGAGGTCACAACGGGAAAGATTTCAAACTCACTCGTTTGAGCACACATTCGCTAAAAAGTGGAGCAAGCAAATGAGAGAAGTGATGGCTATGAAGGCACATATGACTGTTAGAAAACCTATAGAAAGTTAATTTTGCACAATATGGGACCTTTAATGTGTAAAATAAAGAACTTAAAGTGAAGCAAGGATGTCTGCCTGCCTCAAATAAACTACAGTATATACATTTTTCTGAGGTGACTAAAGTTACGTTAACAACTACAAACCTCATTCCAGATAAGTTGGGATATTTTCTAAAATGCAAGAAAAATCTGCACATTTTCTTTTTCAAATTCTTTGCAGTTCCCATTTAACAGTAGTCAGATACTCCTTCGACTTCATGTGCTAAAGATATAGTCTTTCCACCCAGTGATGGGTTGTTACTGCTTTTAGACACAGTCCATCATTGATAACTTGAAACAAATAATAATTAATAGTATCTCCAAATTGCAAAAAGACTTTATTTAAATACATTTACAGGGTATAATACTGTGAAAAATAAATAAATAAATAATTACAAAGCCTAAAAAAAACTCAGTGCAAAAAGGCCAAGTCCAGAAAATGTGACATGTGACCTTTGAGACTCCAGCCAGCAAAGCAAGAACCCATTACACAAACACGATCAGTTAAACCGATCTTTCTCCAGAGTACCATGAAAAATTGTTATAACTCAGTATAGCTGGTCAGTGGATCAGGAAATATATCCTAAAACGGTATTGCACAGGAAAGGAGCTTTATATCTAATTTGATTAGAAACACCACTGAGTTTTGAAGGCATAAGCTCATCTCAGATGGAGAAAGACAAAGGATGCCACTTTTCAACTGCTTTTAGGAAAAAAGGATTTTGATTATTAAGTACCATACATGACAATTGTGAAAGATGCAAAAATCAGCATGTGTGGTCGTATGATAGTGTATCAGTGTCAATAAAATGTGTGATCGGCCTATCTGTGAAGGTATCATTGATGTAGAGGCAGATGTTAGAATTTTAGAGAAACTATGCTACTATCGGTTAGATAGCTTTTCCCTGGGAGGTCTGTGGTTCTTTTATTAGATCTCATTCTGCAAGACTTCCAACAGCATGGCTTCATATATAGTGTGTGTGTATGTGTGTGTGCTTTAATAACTTGCCTGCAGTCCAGATCTCTCTATTGAAAATGTATGATGCATCATGAGGAAGAGAATCAGATGATGACCACAGACAATTGAGCAGCAGAAATCTTGCATTCAGAAAGAAATTATGTAGATGAATCTTGAACAATGTAATAGTATCCTCGGTTCCCACATTTAAGCAGTGTAGTTAGTAAGAAGGGCAATGTAACATGATGATAAGGATCCCTCTATCAAAGCCTTTTTGAATGTGTTGCTGGCATCAAATTCAAGATTCGAAAACACTGAAAACATTTCTTTTATATTTGTAAATATAGGTTAGAATGAATGGTCAAATTACATATGTAGGATTTTATAACACTTAACAAATGCCTTTTTTTCTCTTTATGAAAAAGGGGTTCAAACATTAATGCTGTGACTATATGCATCCAGTCGCAACGTTCTTACCTTGAAGCTGTAGCGGACAATGTTTTGTGGAGCATGTGGGTTGTTTGCTGTCAGGACCCTCGTAATTTCCTCTTTCAGCTCCTAGTCATATCAATAGAGATGTTGGATATAAGGACAATAAATGAAATAACTGACAAAAAAAATGAGTGAATAAAAGTTAATCAAAACAAAGTCCAAAATACATCAGTTAACACCATGTGTCTGCCTTAAGACAGGAAATAAATGTTTCTTTGGGCAAATTATTGACCAGGAAAATGTACCCAGGGGTTCATGGAGTCAGGGAACCCATGAATTCAACCTAGACATATTAAATAAATAAAAGAAAAGAAAAAAGAAAACGAAGGAAAAACAAAACATTAAATGGCACAATGACAATGACAACTTGAGAAGACAAACTATCACAATAAGACATAATGAAAATGAAAAAACCCAAAACATTTTAAAACAGCAAATAATTGCAACTAAAAGGGAAAACTTTAAAATAGTCCAAAACTAGGTTATAATTACCACACAGTTGGAAAAAATTTGAAATGAGATACAAAAATGCTAATCAATTGTTGAAAAGGTGGTTAATCAACACAAAGTAATTTCAAAACTGGAGACACACAACAACCATAAATAGCATTTCGAGATTGCATCGTTTCTTCTTCTTTCTGGGTTTTTCGGTTCTATGTAGGACTAATATCCTAACCATCGGCTTATTCTGTGATAATCCATCCATGAATATTCTCATCCTTTTCTTACAGTCTCAGTAAGTTCCAGTTGATCTGCAGGCTTAAGGAGTTTCCCAGAAGCCCACTCGTCCAATCCATCACCTACGTCCGCGGCCACGTCTTCATCCTACAATGACAGAAAGATTTATGTCTCTATTACGTTTCTCGTAGTTCTTTACTGTAAGTCTTTAAGTAAAACTTACCTTTTTCTTACTTGGGGCTTTGGTTGACTTAGCGCCGGGACCCTTTTGAACACTTGCGCCCTGTGTAAACAGACAAACAAAAAACAAGAAAAACCCCCACATATGACATCTTACTACATAATTATTTGCAAAGTTAACGATAATGTTAAGAGCTGCTTTTCACCATTAAAACTAAGTTAGTTAGCTAATTAACGTTAGCGAAAATAAGATATCAGTTACCTTTTTTCCATGTGATGCATTGTTATTGTTAGTCACGGGCATTGCGAAAATATTCTGGTTTTAGACGCTTTATAAGGAAATTTAGTAAGGCAAGTTTGCTTTGTCGATACAATTTTTACATGAACTTTTACGTGGTAATGGCAAATTTCCTCCAGCAGCAGTCGTGAGTGTATGAGTTGCCAGGGCAACCACTTATCCAGTGTTTGCGCTGGGCCTCTCCAAAGAGCCAAAGGGAACAGTCAAGATAGTTCCCATTATATTTTTTTTTTCTGATTGTTGACCTTGAACTATTACATTCTCACTTAATCAGCTCATTAGTTCTTTCAGTATGATATGAAAACCACTCTCCACTTAAACATTTGAAGCAATTTTGTATTATTCCGTATAATTATTATTATTATTATTTTGTGTGAGGGAAGCACTATGTTACAAGCGTGAAATCCAGAGAAGTGAGTATTGCATATTCTCAACAGATAACTTAAATTAGCTAAAACAATTTATGAACTCTATCAGTGTCACTCACTACGTGATATTTTAATTGAAATAGATTAAAGTATTTCCGCGTGATCTCCTCTGTGATTGGATAGATTTACTCATGAATATTCTTTAGACCCGGAAGTAGGGCGGTACTGCTGTTTTGCTGTCGAGTCACCTCTGTCAAGCAGGATGGAGGAAAGCGAGCTGCTAACATGCTGATAAACGAGGGATCCCGACAGTCGAGCATCATTAAACGAGATAGTTAGATTAAGCTCAACGTTTATTTTGAGTCGCTGCATTGTTTTTTATAAAGCTTCGCCAAAATGATGGAAGAAATCGACAGGTTCCAAGTGCCTCCTGTCAACGGAGAGACACAGCCTTTGGTAAGAGAAGACAAAAACACAGCATATTATGCAAATCAGTCTCTGTCGAAAGCAGATTATAACATTATTGTCTGGTCTGTATTTAATCGTGACAGCTGTGTCACATAATCTTCGCGTGAGCTAACGGATTGCTGTTTGCATCTTCGGAACAAACTGGATCTTTGTGGTGTGTGTGTACAGGGACCAAATAAAGATGAAGGAATGGTTTCCCAATATTTAAATAGAAATGCCTCTAACATATAAAAAATGAACAAGTCTTCACTTTTATTGTGTCGGATTAATTAAACTACGCAGTTTACCAAAATGGAGAGTCTGTGAAACCCACGTCAGTATGCGCTTGTTTGTACTGCTGTCAAAGCTCACTGTTTTTACATTTCGTCATTTGGTGACGTGTTATTTGGGTCGGGATGGGTGTAAGACCAAAAGATGGCGTGAAATGGATCCCCTTTTAAATTCCTGCCACAGAATGACCAGGCCCGTAAAAAGAGTCTCTATGTCCAAGGATCTGTCAATAATTGGCCAACAGTAGCCAGTCATTGTTTTCTTTTATATTTGAATAAGGTATTTAGAAACATCTGACCCTATTCCATTAATTTGCTTTCTAATTGTTCTTAGATTTGAGGTATAAACTTCCAGCTATAAATAATCCTGATAGCTGGCCTTATTTTCTGTATTTTCAACCAAATAGTCTATAACAGCCAACACTTTCTAAATGTTTGCCTCGGGGATTTAACCAAAAGCAGACCTCAAACATCTGTTAATCCTATCCATACTTCCCCTTGTCCTGCTAACCTTGAGGGAAAATTGTAACAAAATTCAGAAAGATTTTCAAAGCTCCTTTTTTGTTGTTGAAAAACAATTCTTTTGCCCCATGAAGTATTATTATTATTATTGTTATTATTATTATTTTTATTATTATTATTTGTATGGGCTGTCAGTGGTTAGTTAAACTATATGGAAATTAAAATTATTTTATATAAAATATAATATTTCTATCTCAAACTGTAATATCCTGTGCCACTCCATGAGGATTGTGGGACATTCTGGTTGTATGTTTTACAATCACAACCTCTCAAACACTCCCTCCTGGCACATTTACACAGTATCTGGCTATTTCAGGATCCCAGGTGCTGCGGCTGTGCATTTTAATGCTAATAACTTAATTATAATTCCTAAACAGGGTGAACACTTTACACCTGCAAATTTCACTAAAATAAAACAGCATTGAGTGATACATTCAATTAATTGTCCCTTTTCTTTTTCCAAGTGAAATAATAAATTATATCGGCTTTTTTGTTTATGCGAACAATCCCACATTGTTCAATATGAGGACATCTGAGGGGGATAACTAAAGGCTGCATCTGTTTGTGGCACAGCCCCCTGTTTACAATGAGATTTCACTATGCATTGCCTTGCGGACATTGTCCTGCATAAGGATAGCATTCAACAGTTTTAATGGTCACCTGATCTATCAGTCTTTGCTGCTATTGGCCAGAGGGCAGCCATAATGCATAATCCTACCAATCGCTTGATGTTTATGCTGTCTCAGCAACCTTGTAGCTCTTTAACATCAGAGACACAGAAGGAGTTACCAATGGGACACAGATGAAACTGATACACTGAGTGGTCATTTCTCTAACCATGGGTGCCTTTGTGATCATGAATAAGTAGAGGCGTACGTGAACACATGCTGTAGGTCAGAGTGATGGACCATGTTTTACTGCTACACATAAAATGTGTTGCCCCAAGCATCATAGTCGTAGGGCAGCACTTTATTATTTATTAGAGGCTTCAGCACGTGGTTTTTAAGGAAAGTATAGGCTCTTCTTAAATATCTAAATCTGTATTGTTTAACTTGAGACATTTTTTTAATACCTCTTACCTGTTCAGAAGTGCATCATTTTCATTCCATTATTTCTTTTAGGGGCTATAATAAGTTTCTCACAAATGTGCTGCATTTAAAGACTCAGAAAGAGTCTTAGCTTTATTTATCGGTGCACACTTTTTGTTAATGGTTAAGTTCTGCTTCTTAGAAGTGGCAGAAATTCTCACAAGCAGCCACATAAGGAATCCCTTTCATTATTTACCGCTAGCACTCCTGAAATTTATCAAAAGAACTTATTTGACAGACATTGTGATCCTGCATCATCACAATATCTTTCTGAAAAGGAGGGTGAAAAATCCAGAGGGTGAGCCTAGTGATCTAAGGAAAAAGCCTGTCATGGAGCGGAAAAGGCTCGTGCTTGTTACAGTGAGAATACATCATCTGGGTGCTGTGATTTCACAGCGTCACTGCTAGTGTGTATTGTATTTACATTTGGAGATTTAATGAATGATCTCAGCTAAATAAGCAATGCATTGTCTCCTGATATAAATGAGGCTATTGATGAAAGTGATATTGGCAATTCATCCCATGTTCTGAGAAGTGGAAAGAAGTAAGGAGGTAACTATTCTGTTACAGTAAGCTAATCATTTTCAAAGGTTGGCCGCTGATAGTAAATGTAAAAGAAGGAAGACTTCTGCTTTACCTGGCCATACTGTTACTCTAACAAAGTATAAAGCATTTTGTCTTGCTGTTTTATCTGGATTTGTTGTTGTCTGGGTTTTTGTTTTTTATTCTTTGGGAGGTGAAAATAAAATCTTCAGAGTTTTTGTCAACTGGCATAAATTTTTGCAGTATTTCTTAGGGATTTGATAAAATTCATTCAGTCTTGGATAGGCTACAGCTTCCCTGCGACCCTTAATTGGACTAAGTGGCACAGAAAAGAAATGAATGAATTCAGGCTTTTCTGTTGTTGAATCCCTCTTTTATAATTATTATTTTTTTAAATCTGTGTTAAAATGTTTCCTGTACTATTTTTCATTCAAAGGACAGGTCTGAGCCTCTATGAACTTAATGTCTTCAGATATTTTGCTTCAGGAGTTCTTTGTAAATGCTGGATGTATTGAAAACTGAAAACCGAATGCCTGGCAGCTCTTGTCCATGTGACGTGTGAAGTTGCTCAGTGTGCAACAAGGGGAGGCCTGTAGGAGTGACATAATGTGGAGCTCTGTCAGTAGAGCAGGCCAAGCACAGCCCAGCTCCTCGCTCTTAGTCTGGGGAAACCATGGCTCCAACAGCAACCCCCTCTGTTCTCACACGGCCGACTCTTCAAGCCATCACCACTTGCTCACACATAAAAGAGACCGAGCCACCAACACAGGCTGAACACTCGGGCCTATTGATGCGGCAGCCTGAGCAGCTATAGTAGGTTAGTGTGATCTTGCCAGATCGTACACAAACAGGTTCTGAAGCAAGCTGTTTTTTCCTGGCTGTGCTGGCTGGTGATTAATCGGACTGGGAATCTTACTTGTGAGTTTGTTTTGCCGTCAGAAATGGGTCCAGTTTTACTGACCTTATGGATGCAAAACACAGTGTGATTGCAGAGAACTGCAGGGGTTGAAATCCACGTTGCTAAGAAACAAAACCCTGGTGTATATGATAATAGTAATAACTTTTGCTTTATAAATCCTGATTGAGAAATTAGTCTGCATTTTATCCATCTCAAGATATTCTGGAGAGCAGTGGGCTGCCATGTTTTGGCATCCAGGGAACAGTTGGGGGAGGGGGGGGTTCCTGTAAAATATCTGTTTAGGTAGAAATAACAGCATCCCAGAGTCTTTCTGAAGTGAAAATGTGGTGGCATTTTGTGCATCGCCCTTTTAAAAAACTCAGAGAATTCAGAAAAATCAATGTATACATCTGACAAGCCGGAAAACCAACACTGAATGTCTGTGGGCTCAGGAACACTTAGGAAAATCATTGTCGGTGAACACAATTCATCACTACATCCACAAATACAAGATGAAACTCTGTCTAACATGGAAAACTTTCCTGTGGTCTTACAGATCAAAATTTAAACATCCTCTAGGCAAAAGTGGAGAGACACTGCCTGTCATCAACACATAGTTCAAAATCTATCTTACAAAAATGAAGGTGTTAGATTAGTGCGCATGGCATGAGTAACTGGTTTTGTAGGGAGGATCCAGCATATTTCAGCAAAACGGTACAAAAGCACAGTCTGGATGCTCTGCAGTAAGTCTGGGTGTTAAAGTGGCCTGCCTGCAGTCCAAACCGGTCACCCAATACAAATATCTTGCATAGGAGGAACAGATCTGTGGTATAAACTAGAAACTCCTTTTGATTATAGTGTTTAAACAGTTTGCAATCATGTTTTTATTTACAAAACATATTCATACTATGCTCCTCTTTTTGTAAACAGGGTTCATTGAGGTTCTACATAAGTGACATCAGGTTATATGAAAGTGTTGAGAGCTGGACTGCTGTGTACAAATTTGGCATATTCTTCATCCTGCATTTCCTTTTCTAGGACCCAGCAGCATCCTCCCCTTCAGAGGCACAGCCCGACACTAAGGGAGAGACCGTGGCCATGAACTACAAGCCCTCGCCCCTGCAGGTCCAGATAGGTATCTTCACCAACACACTGCAAATGCACATCAGCAGATGACATGACATCACATATATCAAAGCTTCATTAATAAGCAGTGGCAAAGACCAGAAGGTTTGACTTACTACATCTTACAAGGTCGGTATAAGAATAGAAAACAATCAGTGTCATATGATGAGAAATACATTTATCTGTCAGGGAATATCTGTTCCTCCTTTTATCCAGTTCTGTGAAAAAGGTTTGCTGTACAGAATGTTCCCTGAGTCTCACTATTTAGCATCTCAAAACTGTTTAGTAAAGCCATATTCATCCATCTTCTCAGACATATTTATTTCTAATACCCCCAAATTTTTCTTAATGTCAGAAATAGTAATGATGATTAGATTTAAAATGATTATCATAAGGTAACCACGTCATTTAAAGATATTTATCATTTATTTATTTATCATATTCATGTGATAATGGAGACTCACTGACTAATTGTTTAATCAGTATGAACTACCATAATGGGTCAATGCCACATTAAGCCAAACTGCTAGACACATTTTTTGACAACACCAATAAAACTAACTTCTTGTAAAGACCTGAAATTTAAAGAAATAAAACCAAATGACAATTCTTGTTATGGGAAATGGTTTTAGCTCAGCTAATGTATTTACTGATGACCTCATATCCTGTGTTGCCCAGAGAAACAGAGAGATCTCGCCAGGAAGGCATCGGTAAAGAATGGCATCGTGGGAAGTCCTGTCAATCAGCAACCCAAGAAGAATGCTAGGACAAGGTAACAACTTCCACTGCCTCGTTCTCTCTCTGTTATGTCCACTAATTCAACCACACGTTACATTCTGAATATATTAGCATCACAAACATTGTATTTTTGGACCCTCTGTTCACTATTCAGTTCAAAACACTGCATCCGACTCAAATGCAAAGCATGAAAACAATGTGTCCAGCTTCTTAAGGCTTTAATTGCTGCCAGCCTGTCTGGGATGCAAACAGACTTCCTAATGTTACACGCAAACACAATCACTGCTAAACAAGGCTTCTTAGAGAAAAGAAATTACATGATTTGCGAGCATGAATGCGAGAAAAAGACTCAAAACCACCAAGCATAAACCCGGTTCAGCCTGCAGCATTGACAACTGGCTCATGTTTTAATCTCACTCCCTGGTGGATTAGTGGAAATAAAGGAGAGGCAACCCACTGGTTTGAACCCTGAAACTCTGAGGCGGAAAGATAATTTAGCTCTGCCAACAGTGCGAAGCCAGCAGATTAATTTGGGTGAACTAATGTCATATTTAGAAGAAGTACAGTGTGCTGGTTTTTATGATTTATTGATATACACATTTGCAAGAAATGCTGTGTTTCATCATGGAGCTTTTTTGTACATGTAATGTTTGCTGGTTGCTTATTAAAGTGTGCTGGACTCTTTTAAAGGCTGGTGGTGCCAAACAAAGGCTACTCCTCTTTAGACCAGAGCCCAGACGAGAAGCCTCTGGTAGCGCTGGACACTGACAGGTAAGCACTATGCAGGCCATCACATGAGCTTCTATAACAGTAAAATATTACTCAGATAAAAGAAAAAGAAACAAACAAATATGTTAGGAACAATGGAGATGGCCTAAAGAGAGAAACTGGCTTGTTTCTGTAGACCTTTTTGTCTTCATGATGCATTAATCTATAGAGCAACTTGACAGAGTTCTTAACAGAAGGGATCCTAAAAAGGGGGCAAAGCCTCTCCCAGGGCTCAGGATTAGAGGACAGCGGGGTGAGGATTTGGGCAGGCAAAAGCAGCTCAGAGAGAGAGCGCTCACATCCCCTTCTGTACCAGCAGGTCTGTATTTGACACAGATGAGCCCCCCACCCCACATGTCACTATGAGGCAAACCCTTTCATGTAAAATCAGATCTCTGGGAGCCTACTAAGCTTACATCATGCATTGCATCATTTTCACTCTGACAAGCTGCTTGACTCACAACACCACCTCATTATTTTGTCATTTGTTTATGTCCATATTTTCAATTCATGTGCAAGACATTTTCACAATGTCTCTATTATTGTTGTTTACAGTGCAGGAAAGTCAGATTACTCGGTTATGGGGAAAAAACAATTGACTGAATTAACATGACTTCTCAAAAACCTTAGAAAAAGAGACTGTTAAATAGAATCTAATCATTCATCCATTTTATTAAAGTTAATAATGTTCACAGGATCCCAGCATCATCCCACCTGCACAACAAATCTGCTCTTTATTGGCTGCTATGAATAAAACTGTGGCATTTTTCCTGAATTTCGATTCTTGAATGCAACTTGGACTCATGAGTGGTCGAGATCTGTTGTGTGACTGAAGTAAGTTTAACTTTGTATTATGGAGGTAAAAATATTGATTTAACATAAAATAATAAGACTGCAGTCTGGAGTAAACCTGTCACGATAACAAATTTTGCTGTGCGATAAATTTTCTCAGAAATCACGATAAGTGATAATATTGCGCAAAGCGATAATGTTGTCATTTTGAGACCATTTTCAACTAATATAATGATAATGCCA
>JBAMHW010000003.1:31046145-31075514 GCA_037177495.1 Rhadinocentrus ornatus
AAACTCCTCCCATGCCCGAGTTTTTGCCTTAGCGACCGCCGAAGCTGCGCTCCGCTTAGCCCGCCGATACCCATCAGTCTATATCAGTATATATATATATATATATACAAACATATATACACACATTATATATATATATGTATATATACATACATATATACACACATTATATATATATATGTATATATACATGATATGTAGAATTAGGGACCTGACAAAATGGGAACACTGAAGGTATAATTGATCCTAAATTTGTATTAAACTTAAACTTAAGTAATAGAAAACTGAAAAGCAACACTTTTTTCATCAAGAATGCCTGTTTTTACTGTTGGCAGTCCTCCGGAGTATGGTCACAGCTACAGCTTTTCAGATTTTAGTGAGCAACAACGCCCCTATTAAGGCCATTACTGACAGTGCAATAGTGACGTTGGAGGTAAGCATGCAATTTAATATTTTCTTTATTATTATTATTAGTTACACAGGAGTTACAAAATGTTTTAGGTTACAGATCTTTTGGTCCTCAGATCTGCATCATGGTGATGTTTATTTCAGGGAGTGCTTCCCGGAGCTGGAGAGGATGCACCCACCATCGTCATCACCGCCCACTATGACTCCTATGGGCTGGCCCCAGTGAGTGAAATCTTTAACCTTAGAGATCACCTCTTTAAGTGTAGCATTGTACTAATGTATGGATATGTTTGTGTGTAACACAGTGGTTGTCATATGGAGCCGACTCTAATGGCAGTGGAGTCACCATCCTGCTGGAGCTGGCACGCCTCTTCCAGAAACTTTATAGTAGCTCCAACACCAGACCACAGTGAGTTCCAGTTTGTTTGTACAGAACATTCATTCAACAAGTAATGCTAGATTACAGCAATATGACAATGTACGTGTTTACTATGGGCAGTACTGATCAGAAATACCTGCATACTGCAGATTTTGAAAAAAAACAACCCTAAATATTAGATTTTTCTTGTATTTTCTTGTCATTAAAGAACATCCGATTAACGGGTCATAAAGGAGAAAATCAAAATAATTTTTTTGTTGTTGTTTTAGATATAATTTGATGTTCTCTTTGACTGGAGGAGGAAAATACAACTTCCTTGGCACAAAGAGATGGATTGAGGAGAATCTAGACCATGCTGGTGAGTGTTCTCCATTGCGACCCTCTGAATGTGCCAAACATGAACTACATGTGAATTAAAACACAATCTGTCCTGTTTTATTTGAACCAAACTGTTCCCCTGCAGAGTCCAGCCTGCTCCATGACAATGTGGCATTTGTTCTGTGTTTGGATGCTCTGGCCAGGGGTGATGAACTGTATGCACATGTGTCCCGTCCCCCGAAGCCAGACACACCTGTGCACTCTTTCATTCAACTGCTGGAGGAGGTGACGTAGTTTAACTCTCACTCTAAGAGTGAGCATGAACATGTCTTGTCAGTATTAATGGTCTTATGTGCTACTGTTTTCTGTTTCCCCTCCAGGTGGTTTCCTCCAGATTTCCCTGGGTGAAGGTGGGATTGGTTCACAAGAAAATCAATCTGGTAGAGTCCACAGTAGCCTGGGAGCATGAACGCTACAGCTTACGGAGGATCCTGGGCTTCACTCTGTCTCATCTGGAAGACCCAAAATCCGAGCTTCGGGGTTCTGTGCTGGACACAATGTAAGCTCAAAATGAAATTCTGTTTATGACTATTATGATTAAATATTTAAGATGAAGCACTGGAAAATGATTGAGGCACCCTTTATTTTGTTATATTACGCTTCCAAGCATCCAGACTGCCTCGTAATCTTTTAAAGTGTTCTTAAACATTTGTTCTCCAGGCGTTTTGTGGGAGGAATGTGTTTTTTTGCTTGGAAAGTCACATAACACTGAGCTGTGAATCATTCAAGCATAAAAAAGGCACCTAACTAACAGTATGAACCAGTGTTATGTCCACAATTAACAGACACCTTAGCAAAGAACTAATTTCAATAATGTCTTTTGTTACTTTCTCCCATATAGACACATCATATATTGCCTTTGTTTTTGTTGCAGTTGCAAAAAATGTCAAAGAAAGCACAGTTTGAGAGGAGTAAAAAAGTCATTTGCACCAACAAGGTCATTCCCAAAAAGCCAAAAATTTGCAAAAAACTTGACATATAATATTGGCTACACGGTGGTGGTGTAGATGGCACTGTAGTAGGCCGCTGGTTTCGGACCTCAGCTGGGATTTGTACAGTGGCCTTTCTGTGTGGAGTTTGCATGTATATGCGTGGGTTCTCTCCATGTACTCTGGCTTCCTCCCATCATCCAAAATCATGCATGTTAGTTTAGTTGATTACTCTAAATTCTCCCTGGGAATGCATGTGAGCATGAATGGTTATTTGTCTCTGTGTGTTGACCCTGCGATGGACCGGCGACCTGTACAGGGTGTACCCAGCCTCTCTCTTGCTAATTGCTGGGATAGGCTCCAGCCCTCATTGACCCTGAATTTGGAATGAGCGATGTTGAAACTTACTTTATTGATATATCTCAATGTGGTGTGCAATATGTCCTCAAAATATTTGAGTGCACTTCACAAGTAAAGACAAAAGAAGTGGCAGACCTTTCCACAGCAGATTAAACGTCTGCAAGTGATCTCCTTGAGAAAAAGGAGAAAAAAGTACAGCAAGAGCTGACATAGGACCTGAAGGATGCATTTGTTTCCTCAGTTGATTTACTGTTCATTGAAGTCTTATCAGAAATGGTCTTTATGGTGGGGTAAATGTCAAGAAGCCATTCTTAAGGAAGGGGAACAAGCAGACGAGGCTGAAAAATGCCAAATCTCATAAGAACTGGACATCAAATTAATTAATGAGTCTTATACCATGATCAATGCTCCCCAGAGTTTAGAGTTCACATTATTAAAGCAGTGTGGGATCATCTTGATGGAGAACAGAACAAAAAGAAAGCCAGCATCCATAGAGTTTTGGAAAGTCCTTCAAAAAGCCTGGATAACTACAGTATTCCCAAAGAATACTTAAAAAGAATACAGAAGAGCTTGTCTCATAAGTCAGTTAGTCATGTCATCAGTCATTATCTGTAACGCTTATTCCATGATGGGTCGCGGGGTGAGCTTGAGCCCATCGCAGCATTGTATCAGGTGAGAGGCAGGGTACACCCTGGACAGGTCACCAGTCCATCGCAGGGCCTCATAAGGTTCTTATTAAATACTGACTTTCAAGCCTGTTAGAATTGTACATGTCTTTTAATTTTTAATTTTTTTTATTAAAATGCACATATTTCCTGCTACCCATAAGTAATGTATATGTAGAAATGAGGAGCACCTCAAGAGTAAAAGTAGTATTTTCATAATTGCATCTATTAATTAATTCATGTGAATCTCACCTCACAGGTCACACGTGGATTTTAGGAAGCTTAAACGTAATGGCATCATCATTGCAGAAGCACTGGCGCGATTTATGTACAATCTCTCTGACAAGGTGACAACATGCAAAAAATAAATAAATAAATAAATTCATATAAATGATGGCAAAATCTGCATATTAATCATATCACAGTCATTTTTAATAGCTTTTTAATTTGTGATTACTTTCCATTAAGGGCTCACCAAAAGATGTGCAGGTTTTTAAGGGTCAGCTGGTAAGTTCCTGGTTACTTTGGTCAGTATGCTGCCCTCTGGTGTTAATTCATAGACATTACACAATGGCAGAGGCCTGGATCTGCTGAAGTCCAGAAAAAATTATTTTATTTGAAAATTAAGAACATTTGAATCAGTTATATATTATTTTTACAGTTTAATGTCACATTTATGAAAATATACATGTGTACTATATTTCAAACGGTACATAAGATGCTTCCTATATTCTCTCATTTGTAAGCCCACTAATGTATTTTGAACACAGGACTTTCAGGACAGCCGCATGTCCAGTTTGATGTCCTTCTTGACATCAGTCCCTCGGGCCACCCAGCTACTAGATAAGGAACCCAACCAAATCCTGCTGGTCAACTCTCTGGAACACGAATTCAAACGTTACCTGCAGCAAGTCTACAGACACACCTTTCGACAGGACAAGAGGTCACGCGCACAGTACACTTCTTCAATGCTCTCAACTGCACTGAAGGAAAATCTAAAACATTATGATGATCAATGAATTTTTTTCCTCATGCAGGGATCCTGATATCACCTTTTATGATCAAATGAACCAACTGGTAGTGATGTACAGGTACATCTCTGTGCTCCTGTGACTTTTTGTACATGGACTGAATTTCAATAAGACATCTGGGGACTGATGCACATCTCTTTTTTAGGGTGAAGCCGGCAGCCTTCGATCTCTTTCTGGGCGGCTGCATCGCTGCGTATTTGGGAATAATTTATTACACAATCCAGGTCTGTTAATGTACTCTGTTATATTGTACATCATGACGTAACGCTGCTGCCTGTATGCTGTGGTACAATGTAACGAAGTACATTTATTTAACATCTATACTTTTAAATAAGTAAAAAAAAAAGTGGAATGCCTTCTCAATCATTGAATATATGCTTTTGTACTTGCAGAATTTACATTTATAAAGATTTTAATATATGAAGTTTACTGTCTGTTTTGTCTCTTACAGAATTGCGGGTATCTGTACACAAAGCTGAAAGCCGCAGTGAAAACCAAGCATCAGTAATTGCTGTCAGTGTACAGTATGAAAACTCAGGCTAGGACAAGGGCTTTGAAGTCTGCTCTGCACACGTTGGACGTTGCATCACTGGCTGTGCAGAACATGAAAGCCATTCAACATGAAACTTCTCAGACTGATGATATGCATGTCCTGTGAAGTGTGCATTTGCTTTGAAATGTATGTGATTTTAAATATGTTTGTACCTTTCATCTTACACCAAGCCTCTGAACTGTGTGTGAAGACTTAGAATTTCTTATTTGTAATTATGAGAAATAAAGGAATTTGTCAACAAAGCTGAAAACATAAAGCACACCTTGGATTTGATTTGAGCCCCCCATGAAGGATGTTTCTGTCACATCATGACTATGATTCCACATACCCTCTGCTCTGCATCTGTTGACACGGATTTCACCGGGCTTCACTTGGCTTTCAAATGAGCCCCAACCACTGCAGTGGATCAGCAGCCAGTTGCTGTCACAGATAACTCAGTAAGAGCGCACCAGACACAATGGCACCCTACAGAGCTTGGTGAATTATTAATCAGTGTGTGGCATGCTGACAGTGAATAGACTTGATGGCTGTAGATTGTTTTTAAAGTTTAATTCATCTATTGATTTGTTCCAGTTCTGGAGAACGGATAAGACTTCTTTAACTATAAGGTCACCATGTTTGAGATCAGTGCTGTTTCAAAGCTTCCGGACCCTGAAAGGGAAGCAGGTCAAGGAGGGTGACCCCAGGTATGTGTGTCTCTGTAGGGGGGCTTGGAGCTCAGGGGGATTAGTGACTGTGTGCTCAGGTAGCACAACGAGGTGTTCTGCTTCAGCAAGGATGCTCTTAACCTGTCCCAACAGACTAGATTCATCATCATCACAGCAACAGGTTAAACAAAAAGTTTGATCTGGAAGTTGTCCAGAATATCCATGCAGGATTTGTCACTGCTGATTCAAACAAGATACTGTGCTGTGACACATTAGACACAGAGTGATATAGCAGTAAGATACATTATATTTACAACTCATGCACAATAAACCCACACACATTAAACAATATTCCCAACAATAATAAAAGATGGTTAAAACAGGAGCTACACAGATAAGAGGGAAGGGGTGGAGCTTACAGGTGGCAGGGAGGAGAAAGATGCTGCAGGGGTTTTAGGCACACTGGTGCAAGCTGTGGAATTAACACAGGAAGATTATTAGTGAAAATGGGTCCCCAGCTGTACATGACGATGTACAAGGAGCAGTTCCGCTCACCCGGCAGAGTGAAAAGAACAGAACTTCGACCAACTTCAGCCCATCGTAGGAACAACCCTCAGCCACGGCTGGTAAGATGCAGAGCCCTTTCATCACATGTATGAACATGACAGAGTAACTGCTCATTAACATGCAAAGATGTGCTATATTTTTGGGGGAAATAAGTCTTTAAAAGAAATAGAAGTATTTAACTGCAATATAATGCAAAATAAATAAATAAATAAAAATAACCAGTAGGATATATTTAAGGTCATTTGGGACAAAACAGTTCTCTATCAGTTTTACTGCTTTACATTTAGGCATTGTGGAGTCTCAATTTGCAGCTAGTGTTTACATTTAATTTTGAATTGCGAGAACTGTATCCCATTTATTATTCAGCACTTCCTGAATACCTATTTAGTCATCCAGTAAACAGAGCTACTGAAAGAAGGCATATAATCACCCTAAAGTACGGGGAAAAACCTGGGAGAACAAAAAATTAATGATAAAGATGACTAATGGTTAATGCAACACTTTCAAAAACCTTTAATTTATTATGAATATAATAAATGAAAGATAAAACTATATGAGAGTGGTATTTTAAATAGTAAATCTTTAATATTTCTTGCATGGTGTAAGAATATTTTCAGACAAGTAACACAAGTAGCACAAGAAGTCTCTTGACAGAACAACTTGGTGTTATGTCTGACTTTTAAAAAAATGTTTTACCTATTTCTTCCCTGTTTTTACTGGCTCCCCAGGACTTTCTGTTTCCCCACAGTCTTCAGTCCAACTATAGACCATCACGTGCACTATCACACCTCCTGCCTCCTGTGGACACTGGTCGCCCTCTCTTCCCCCCTGTGAGACATTTCTCATCTCACATTCCAGTTAAAACTTGTACTGAAAATGCAGGCAAACCACAGGACATGCCTGCTGTCAGTGGATCCACAGCACAAGACCTGCCCTCTGCTGACAGAGTGCAGAAACTACAGCTGATGGAGTACCCTGCTGGCACTGACATTCAGCTTAACACCACTTTGAGGAATCCCCCAAAGTAATTATTTACAGCACAATCTATGGCTCAGAGGCAACTATACACAAACACTGATTAAGATAGATTCTCTTTGCAGGACAATGGATAATCAAAGGCATGCCAGTCCACGCTCAGCACTTCAACTCATGTAAGTAAACAACCTTTGAACTCTTCTTGAGGCCTCTGAACCCTAACAACACTGGATAGGCTGTAAACACAAGTGAGTGATGCTATAAGTCTGACAATTAAATATAAAGAATAGAAAAACACTGAATTTTGCAGGCAACAAGCAGAAGCTCACCTACGATCAAGGCCCCAAACAAGCAACCCTCCTGCAGCCGCACGCCGCTTTCATCGGCAACAATACCGCAGGTGTTGTTCTAACAGCACCCTGGAATATAGGTGCACATTCACTCCCATGTAATATTTTTGTGTTTTTGTGTCATCAGCAATGCCACTGTGGTCTGATTTGTGGTTCCTGTGGTTTCTCAGCAGTGGCTGCCATAGCTGCTTTCAAGTGGTGAGGCCTTACCAAGCAGGACACTTCATCATACATCCAGAGTTTGTGTCTGAAAGTCTTTATTAAGACCGGCTTCTAAAGTGGGGATTTGATAACTACCTACAGAGATGCTTCAGGGAACCTACAGGCTTTCCCATACAAAATAACTGGTTGAAATTGTGGTTTAATTCTGTCACCACTTTTATTTACATGCATACAGGAATTATTTTAAATTATTAATATCCTGTAAGAAATATGTGATGATCAAATCATATGTTTTCTGAGTCTGTTGTTTAAATCTACAATTAGTTATATTTTTCCACATTTAGGTTTGATTTTTTTGTAATATTAGAAGGGTAAAAACTGTAACCTAATAGTAAAGACTGAACATCATGTCAAGGGCAATAAAATATTATTTGTGATAATATATGGCGTGTAAATTAAATAATTAAAATACAATTGTAAAACACATATTGCTTCAGTAGTATAAGAAGTCTTTGTTTAACTAAGCTTATTTAGTTATCTGTGTGCTTCTATTTCAAAAAGAACGTTATGGGAATATTAATCAGTATTTTGCTTAAACTTTACAATATTATATGTAAACTGCAGATTGAGCAAATAAAGTGGACTACTATTCCTGCTTCTGGACTACATTTCCGGTGATTTTGTGGGCGTGGCTAAGACGGAGACGTGACGCAACGACACCCTGTGATTCCCCCTCTCGGGGTGCTTTCGTGGACTGTGTTAAACAAACTAGTTCTTACAAGGACAACACTGCTAAACGGTAGGCAGAAACTTTTTTTAGCTTAAGGATTTGAAGAGAAATGTGAAATGTGCGCGCGCATGGGCTCTGATTTGTTTTCCTCCGGTTAACTTTAACCAGCGCAAAACAATAACGGTTTCTTCACACGTCGACATATATTTATCTTGAAGTTTAGTATAAGCCCACTTTAGAAAAGATAAGCTAAACCCTTTTTTACGAGCGTAGAAGCTACATTTTAATGCAGTAAACGTACTTATAAAACGTTCTGATAACAACAGCATGAACATAGTGTCTTTTATGGATTGTTCCTGTTGCTCAATATTCCGCTGCCTTGCACGTGCCTTCTCAAGTCGTTATAGTTTGTCAACTAATACATAACCAAAATAAGCATGCAGCTAGGCTTCACACACGCGCGCATGCAGCTGTCCTGACCACATCAGCATTTGTTTGTTTTTCCACTCGTCAGATAATGAATCAGCTGAAATGGCAGAACTCAAATCTCCTGACCACATTATAAACAAACAAACAGAAAGAAGAAGAAGAAGAAAAAACAGAAAAAACTCTGTTGTCTTCTGAGGTACTCAGAGTTTATTTTCTTTAACTGACTCCCTTAACTGATTATCTCAGCAACAGAAAGCAGCCATTTTCAGTAGGTAAGCGGTCAGTACTGAATGTACAGATTTGTGTTTGATTTTCGTTGTGTTATTTAACATATATTCTCAGAATTAACAGTACAAAAACACCATGGCATCTAAAGTTATGGCCATATTACAGGATTTTCATGCATTTCATAATTTACAAATATATGATTTATAGAGAAAATTTCTGTGAGACAATGGGAGTAATTGTTGTGTTTGTTTAATCTGGTTCTATTAATATTATTCTCTAACTTAAATCTTGCATTTTGACGCATTTTTACAGCAACATTTACACTTAACTTTTTATTGTCTGTACCTGTTATGTGTATTGTTGTGAACTCCCAAGGGACAATCTAATGCAAAATAACTGCTAGGTTTACACTATTGCACATTTACATTTGTGTATTTGTACTCATGTTCGTTAATGAGCAATAAAAAAAAAGAAAAGAATGGAATATATGTAAAATATAATTAATCTTTTGAGTAGTTTGGTGTTCGGTCCAGCGTGCAGCAGCTTGTGTAGACATCTGAGGAACCAACAGTTACTTCTCTGTTAATTAATAGTGGGCTTACGTTATCACCCCTGTTGTTGGGGAAAATCTATACTAAGTGTGGTGGAACACCGAATTAGTCAATTAGATTGTTATATAATAGCCAGCATTTCTTACTATCGACCCCTACTGCCAGTGCAAAGCACGAGGGTTAACTGCAGTCAAGACTAGCCAGCAAAGAACTAAGTTGGAGGGGACTGAACTGCCCTCAGTCCTTGGCAAAGTCTAAACAGATCTGTTCTGATTAGCTAAGGCCACAGTAACTAATGAGGTTTACCTAATGTGCTTTGTTGGTACATGTCCATGTACAAGTACAGTAAAGTTTGCATACACTGGAAATGGATGTGTCTTTTCCTGGAGTTTTTTTCTTGGATTTGTTGCCAGTATTGTCACACTTAAGTGGAATAATACAGGTTATATCCAGTTTGTTTTTTTGGTCTTGATGGAGCACAACATTTAGTATTCCTTCCCTTCACTCTTGAAATTGGCAGAAGTTTAAGGCCAGAGTCCCTAATTTGGTTCTTTTCACTTCCTTACATACAAATGAATCTTCTTTCAATTTGAACTTGTAAGTTTGAATTACTGCCGGGAACATCCACTTCTGCTTAGGATTCATTGTCAGGACATTTGTTTTTTTAAATCTCAAAAGCATCTTCAAAGTTTACACTCTAATTGCTAATAGCTTGAAGCAACGTGAAATCAGTTTGTTTAGCTATGCAAAGCATTAAGGAGTGTCTTTGAAATGCAACAGAAGCTCTGGGCTCCTAGATTACTGAAACTTAACTCAATATTTTCTGCTATACACTACACTCATTGAATTAGTGTACCATATTATTGTTTAATAATGATATTCTGGACAAATTTCCCTCTAAAACCAAAGACTGCAAATACTTTGTCGAAACCTTAATATTAACTTTTTAATGTCTGTTCTTTAATCTCATTCTGATGACAGGCAAGCAAACAGATGTGACGGCAGGGCCACAGTCCAACTTCCTGTTGAACATTTTAATGATCTGTGGGGACATCACCTCAGGGATTTGACCACTGAACAGCACAAACCATGTACCAGGTGGTACCAGGAGGAGCTGGGGGCACGATCACAGATGCTATCCCCAAACAGAAACATACAAAGGACACTCGACCCTTGGTTGGAGCTGGAGTAATCGGCCTAGTGCTGGTGATTGCAGCTGTAACAGCCTGGTGTTACTACATAGCTTCTCTACGTAAAGCTGAACTGCTGAAGACTCAGCTGTTGGATCTGAATAAAGATGGCTACATTATTCGCAACCAGGGCGGATCTATCGTTTTCAGAATAGATTTCAGGTTAGTAATTTCACGTAGCTAATGAAATCTGTTTTCTTTGGCTTGGTGAATGTTTTAGATGTGTTAAATTGTATGATTATTATTTGAAATATAAGATTTGTGTAAGGTAAATTAAAGTAGAAACCAAGTCCTAAACTTGAACTTAATCTTGGCAGATCTGGGACGCTTGATTTGGACTCCTGCTCTAAAGAAGGGGAGATACTTCGGTGCGGAAGCACAACTGACAGAAAGCTTAACTTCTTCATTGAGACTGTGCGACCGAAGGACACAGTGCAGTGCTACCGTGTGCGCTGGGAGGAACTGGTTCCTGACATATCTGTTGAGCATGCCATGACCTATAAGTTTGCACACTGGTATGGAGGTGCTGTGTCAGCAGTTCAGCACTGGCCCATTTCTATTTCTGGCCAACAAGCTCCCAAGCCATTTGTTACAAGTGACATCTACTCCAACCGTGAGGAATTTGGTGGTATTTTGGAGAGTTATTGGCTTTCATCCAATGCCACTGCCATCAAGATCAATAATTCTGTTCCCTTTCACCTTGGCTGGAATGACACAGAGAAGACCATGTACTTCCAGGCAAGATACAACGACAGCCCCTTCAAACCCAACCCAGGAGAAGCGCCATGTGCCGAACTTAGCTACAGAGTCTGCGTAGGCTTGGATGTAACATCCATACACAAATACATGGTTCGCAGGTACTTTAACAAACCATACAAAGTCCCAGCCAAAGCCATGTTCCGCCATCCTATTTGGTCAACGTGGGCGTTACACAAAACTGACATAGACCAAGAGAAACTCTTGACCTTTGCTGCCAGCATCCGCAAGCATAACTTTAACTGTAGCCACCTGGAACTAGATGACCGCTACACCAGTCGCTACGGAGAATTTGAGTTTGATCCAATTAAGTTTCCCAACGCTTCAGCCATGTTCCATAAGCTAAAATCAGATGGATTTCTGGTCTCGCTCTGGATTCACCCTTTTGTTAACTACGACTCTGCAAACTTCCATTCGTGTGTGGAGAGGGGTTTGTTTGTCCGAGAGCCTACAGGCCGACTGCCGGCTTTGGTGCGTTGGTGGCATGGCATTGGTGGCATTTTAGACTTCACAAACCCAGAGGCCTGTGATTGGTTTGCCTCCCAGTTACGCTCATTGCGTTCAAGGTACGGTGTGACCTCATTCAAATTTGATGCAGGGGAGACAAACTACCTACCATGGAAATTTAGCACAAGGACCCCAATTCGGGACCCTAGTTTTTTCACAAGGCGTTACACAGAAATGGCGATTCCCTACAATGACAGAGCTGAGCTACGCAGTGGTTATCAGTCCCAGAACATATCCTGTTTCTTCAGACCAATTGACAGAGATTCTGTGTGGGGCTATGAGTTGGGTCTTAAATCTCTTATTCCCACAGTGCTCACAATTAGCATTCTGGGCTATCAGTTCATTTTACCAGACATGATCGGAGGGAATGCCTATCTGAATCATACAAGTGGAAAGCGTGTATTACCTGATCGAGAACTGTATATTCGCTGGTTGGAGCTGTCAGCCTTCATGCCATCCATGCAGTTTTCTATTCCGCCTTGGGAATATGACAACGAGGTGGTTGAAATTGCTCGGAAATACACAGCTCTCCATGAAAGCATCGTTGCGCCGCGGGTCCTTGAGCTGGCAGGAGAGGTGCTCGACACGGGGGACCCAATCATACGTCCCCTGTGGTGGATTGCCACAGGTGATGAGACGGCCTATAAAATCGACTCCCAGTTTCTGATTGGGGATGACCTCATGGTAGCTCCAGTTCTGGAACCTGGAAAGCAAGAACGGGACATCTACCTCCCTGCCGGCCATTGGAGAAGCTATAAGGGAGAGAGATTTGACATCAAGGAGCCACTACATCTTACAGACTATCCTGTGGATCTGGATGAAATTGCCTATTTTGTTTGGGTGTAGCAAGAAGGAAGTGACAAATTTGATTATCCTATGTTCCAATTTACTTGTGGAACAAGCCTATTAATCCTCTCTGTTATGTTTGACAGGAAAGACATTCTGTGAGAAAATTTATTTAAGGAAAATATTAAAAAACATTAAGGCTTATGATACATTCACAACAGCCTTTTTGATTTGAATCCTGGTCTGGGGGTAGTGGTGAATTGTGATTGCGCAAACAAACCCTGATGTGGATAAAAAAAGTGGGCTTGGTCTGCCTACAAATGCAAGTCTCGGTCAACTTCAGGCGAACCAATTACAGAAAGCGGACTACATATTAAAGCACATTGTGGGTTCAGTGCACAGCATTGTATCTGAGCACAACCAAAACGTTAGCAAGTGTGGATGGTTTGCTGCTGGATGTGGAGGAACTCTGTAAAAGCTTAATCTGATACAGCTCCATATTTAGCTGGTATGTACTAGAAACCGAAGAGTTTTCTTCCTCGTATCTTATCCTGTCCTTCAGTAACTCTTAGGGCAGCGCCACCTCTGGTAGAAAGTGGAGCACATTTAAAATTCATTCATTCATTTAAGTAGTGCAGCATGAACACAAACTTGGTCTAGAAGAATGTTGCAACCCCCCCCCCCAACTGAACAGAGTCTCCAATCATATCGAGTCTAGCGGACTATCCTGGTGTGAATACAACCTTAAAAAACAAACCACTCTAACAACAAATTACTTTACAAATGTAATGTTTTATCACAGAGATGCTCAAAACATTGTCTTAAGTTTGCATTATATTTCATTTGTACAAATACACCACATGCCTTAACATTTGCCTACACAACTAAATGGAAAACGTACAGCAGTAACTTGAAGACAAGGGGAAGGAAGCAAACAAGCAGGTTACTCTTAAACGTCACTATCTCTTATCACTATCTCTTATCTGCAACATCAACTTCTTCCTGCCTTCCTGCATCATTCCACACCCACAAAATATGTGACACCACAAACCCAAAAAAAAGTGTTTTAAAATTCTTAAAAGCTTATAAAAAAAACAACTTTAAATTTTTTTTTTTTTGTCAAAAGTTACAAGCCAAGTATTTAATACATATGGTAAAAAGGGAAAATATAGATGTGAATTTCATGCCATAAAACTTGTTTTTCTGAGTTTCACAGCACAATGAATGTAAGGTTAAGCCAGAAAACTGAAGGCTTGTCATTGCCATTAAGTGGACTGCTGTAAGTGTATGCAACAGCTTGTGATGTCCCACTCTCCTGTGACGCTAATGACTGTTCCTACCCCTTTGTTCCGGGTACCAGGTTTTATGCTTCACTTAGCGGTACAAATGCTTGAGGGTCAACATGCACATGTTCGTGTTCATGTAACACAGTGTCATATAACTACTTTTAAACAAGAAGACAATGCCTTTTTCTGTCTTATGAATATTTAATTCTCTTCCTCACTTACTCAGGTAATGGCTTTTCTCAGGCTGTGGTGGGTTTCAGGCATTTGATAGTATTGACCCTTGAATGCAGTTTAACGGCTAGTAATGCCATGATGTCTAACATTTAGTGTAACATCAAAAAGGAGCTTTTCTGTGGAATTTTTAATATTTGACACATGCTGAAATAAGTGAAATTAAGGCTATATTTTAGATAAAGCTTAATCACATTAAATCTTTTGGTACTTGTTTTTAATTGGGTTCTTGTGTTTTAACTTCTACCTGATTTATTTCTCTTAATGCCATTTTCAGCAACTTTTGGCACAAAATTTTTTTTTAATCTTTTATTTAATGCAATACATTTATTGTTGTCTGTGGTTATTTTCTAATAAGCCAAATCTATGGAATAAATGTAATCTGTTATTGATTATAAATTAACCATGACATGATATTCCATGTTCTTCAGACAAGATGTTATCCTTGAATTTTCCACCATGTACGCTGTTTTTTTTTTTAACTACATCAAAGTACATCATGTAAAATACCCAGAGATGAAACAGATATTGATTTTCTAATGAATGGGTAATGCAGCCACTGACATTTCAAAGTATATAGAAGTATCCAGAGTGCATGTACTGTGAACATGGGCAATTTTTGTTTGTGCAACATATATTATAGCAGACTTTGGCCTATTAAAATATTTTTATATAATAAAAAGGACTAAATCCTCATAAAATGAATGATTTATGTGATATAATGACATCCACCTTTTGACGTTTTCTGGTTCTTGTGATAGATTGGATAAAAAAAAGTTAGATGGATTCCAGTGGCTTTGAAGATGCATTAAAAAGATTTCTTGTGACGAACGGCTAAGGAGCTGTTCACTCATATTCTCGGTGTAAGTTCCTGCTTTTGAAATATATTTATGCTTTTTGCCTCATGCAGCCTGAACCTGACTTTTGTCTTCGACTTGCAGTTTCTGTTTTGACCTCAGTGACTTTTGTTTTAGCCTTTTAACACCGTGTCAAGCCATTTTTATTTATTTATAGCAGTTCTCACTTAACATCTTGGCCACACCAATCCCTGAGGTTATTTCTGTCTCAGACTTTATTGCTTCATGGATGTTTCCTTACAGAGAAAATAATTGCATGTGAATTATTTTTTTTAAATGTATTTTTGTATGAACGCAATAAAAAATCAATTGTGTTTTTTTTTAATGTAATTTGTAAGATAAAATTACCAAGCTTTTTCTTTTTTAGTAATACAGTATAAAATTGTTATATTTGCATGACTGTAATAGCAAAACTCGTCATTTAGGTTAGGTTTATTCAGTCATCATCCATGATACAGATCAATCATGCTGGGACTGATTAGGCCGAGGCCGAAGAAACGCTTATTTCCCCCCGGCCTACGTTCAAATTAAAAATCAAATAATTCCCTTTGAAACCTGTGAATCTTGTAAAAGTTACTTCAGAGTTCAACATTTTCAACCACCACCAATAAATTAATACCAGAAAAAAAGCCAGTAGATGTGAAACATACCAGTCAGCTGCCCATGCAATCAGCGAGCCACTAACAACCTATAACCTCTTATGCGTCTGCAATACATGAAAAGTAATGCGCCAATCTGTGCAATATTGAAACAGACGCGTTGAGAGACACCAACCTTTTTTTTCATACCCAACTCATCACGGGGCAATAATGACAAGGTGATGAAACAATTGTGCAGGTTATTTTGAGATTGTGTTGAGATCAATAAATCATCTGTTGGTTCATGATGTGAGGCCAGAGAGCAAGTGAAACAAAAGTGTATGACCAGACCCCAGGAATAAGAAAGATAAAGTTACTACTGTAGGAGACAGCGCTACAACATCTATTACAGTTATGGCATTAAACATGGTTGTTCATTCTGAGTTCAAACAGTCATTCCTCATAGCTGTAGTCAATCTTTCATATGTTTGGGGAATTTATTTCATTTTACAACAGTGGCATATGGTTGAGAACTACTTCATTTTATGGGCAGATGTCTCATCTGTCTTCAAAATTGATCTTGACTTGCAGCCTGTGCGGGGAGGACATACATTCATTGATTACCTGTCTGTGTGTTGCTGGGATCAATATTATTTGCCAGTATGCTTTCTGCAATCACATTGTTTGGTTCTTCCCAGCTTTTCGTGGACTGAACAAAAAATTTATGTAAGATCCTGAGAAGATGGGAGTTTTGGTTGAATTGCAGAATAAAAAAAAAGGATGGTTATAAGCTAAAATATTTATTACAGATTCACTGCAGAGAGGCAGATGTTTTACTCTTTCCGCTATATTAAGAAGAAAGACCATTCTTATTGTTTGTTGATTGCAGTGGTATTTCATTTAGAAAAAAGATTACATATTTGATCAAATCAATGTAAAGCCTCTTTGTTAAAAGTTTCCAGTCTAAAAACAATACAATGAGACAGAAAATTTCTGTTGTTTGGGCTGTGTGATGCTGCAGGTGCCCAGAAGGGTGCAGTGTAGCTTCATTGATTAATTCTTTTGCTAACATGTTAGTGGACCATGGTCCAGATGTTGCGCAAACACACACACTCTTCAAGCAGGACATATTACTGGCATCATACTTCCCCCTTCCTCCTCCACCTGTGAGCACACCTGTGTGTCCATCTGCAAAGGAAAGATGCCAGTTGTTCTGGTTAGGAGCCACTGTGTCTCAAGTACTTTTCCATATCCTCAGTGAATGACTCTAGTATGTGTCTTTTGTCATGCAAGGTAAGGCACATATAATATATAGAGACCGGTACTCTGAGGAGAAGATTAAAAATGCAACACTTGCATCCCTAAAAATGTAAATATAGTAAAATTAAAAAACAAAACAATGTCAGCTAAATTAAACCTTGCTTTAATCAGTAATTACTACAGATATAATAGCTGATATCAGATCAGATGGACAACATTATGTCACAAATAATGAGGTGACAAACTATGACAAAAAAGCTTCAGTTGTATTAAAAAAAGCTTTCTGGCTCCTTGAAGCTAAATTCAGAATGAACATTTATCGGACATGACCACAGGGGAAATAAAAGCTCATGGCCATCTCTTGTGTGAAGGAAGAATCTTTGTCCTTAACCCAAGATTTTCACTGCGTAACTGAAATGACCTCGCATCTGGTGTTGCCATGGCTTGTCTGACAGGAATATGTCTGTCCTCGGTAGGTAACAAATGAACCCAACACTCCAGAGACTGGCCTCGCATCTGTTTAACTCTTTCACCTGTCTGTTCAGTGCTCTGCATCAGGCTGACACTCCTCTGCAGCCTATACATTTCGGGGTCTCATTACAGGGACAGTCAGTGTGGCAACCTATGTGACATCATATAGTGCAATGTGTTGTATGGATCTCCTAATAACTTTAAGAATTTATATATAGAAGGTTTCTAACTATTCTTTTTAACGCTCTCCTTTTATTTACAAGGAATTTATTACTTTTGATTCTTCTCAGTGAAACTACAAGAAAAAAAAATCATATTCTTGTGTGAAAAGGTGTTTATCTGCAGTTATTTCTAATATGGTGTACATTGATGAGTGAAAATATACAATAAAAATCAAGAATGATAATGAAATTATCAAGAAACAATGCTGAAAGCTGAGATCAAGCTGTATTTATGTTTGACATTTTTGGCCATAGCTCAGATTTGAACACTGTAATTGTTAAAAAATTCCAATTAAATTAAGTCTAATTAGAGGAGATAGTGAAGTGATGACTTGCCAGATTCAACAGTCTAAAGTTCAACTTCACTGGGCTGTCATATTCTTCTGCAAAAATATTTTCCAGGACACTATTCAAAGCCATAACTCAGGAACAGAAGGCAAGATGGATGTATATTGCAACTTGAATGGATGGCAGAGGCATATAACCACAAGGTGGTAATTCTACTTTATTGTTGTTGGAAACAGTGGCAATAAAGCTGTCTTGAATCTTGAGTTTAGGGTAATGTATTGTAGCATATTGTAATGTCATATAAAGTAATAGAATCTAAGAAAATGGATATAGAAATGCAAGTACACTAAAAAATACAAGTGAAGACTTAGGTCAGGACAACAGGCAAGGCACTTCCTCTGTGAGTTGGGGGGCGTAAGGTTGGATGAAGTGTCGGGCATCGAAAAAAAGGTGCACAGTTGAAACACTGCGTTGTCGCTGCAGCTGTGCACAAGGCTGTTTGATTGATACTGTTTTAGAGCACTCCTGTCCTCTCATTCTCATGAGGTTTACCTGGGAAGAAACCAGGGGAGTGGGAAAGGTGCTTGGGTGGCTCATTTGGGTTTTGGTGGAAAATTGGTGTCATCCATCAAACACTGCATTTAACAAATGCTAACGTAGGCCTGGCCAACAAAGGATTTGTATATAAGGCAGCAAACTAGGAAACATGTGAGGTGCAGGGACTGCTGAGGGTCTATCAATCAGCTAGTCAGCTCTTTTATTTAACAAGCGAGGGCCACAGACCCTGAGGGCCACACTCCATATTCTGGCTGGTTGGGCGTGCAGTCTTGCCCTGTGAAAGGAAGGGAAAAAAAGGGGAAGAGAAGGATGAAGGGAGGAAGGAAAGAGGAGCACGAAGGGATTGAGGATGGGGGTGATGAAGGTGCAGGAGGGTTTGGCCAGTGTCCCCTGGCGCACCGGTGCTCTTCATCTTCTCAGTGCAAGGGCCTGGAACTGCTGCTTGATGGGATTTTCAGCCCTGTGGCCTCCGCTGTCCCAGCATCCATATGGAGGGCTGCCGTGTGCACAGCAGAGAGCCAGCCATTCAGCAGCACAGCCATAAAGAACAGCCAGTAGGCCAAGCAGTACCACTGATCTGAGGCACGCAGCTCTGTTCAGTGGACAGGCCAACACTCAGTGGCACACATTCATGTCAGGGACACAGGCTGATCCCTAAGCCACTGTGTGCTCAGTGGAACAGAAGACACGCTCTGAGAGGCAACCCACATCCAACCAGTGACTCCTTCAAAGCTGGGAATAGTGGAATGGAAAGGGGACTTCACTATTCAACATCTTTAATGACACATAGAGGATCTCTCTTTCTCTCTCTCATTTTATCTGTTTATATCTGTGGCACTGAAATAGCATGCATATGCTTCATCATTTTCCTTCAGTGTCTGTTCTAGAAAAGCAGCAGATCTTTCAGTGACAACGTTCACACAATGGTTAAACAGATTTCTGATTTGTATAAAGCTGCTGTCAGGCTGGCCACAATAAAACCTTGTGTGAAATCAATGTTTCCTTTGCATGTTCAGAAAGACACAGAACCCATTACTACAGAGGTAGTTTAGTTTAATACTGAATAGCACAGCAGCCCCAACAATAATATCAGAGTTTTATAATTGAAAATCAAGACCAAATATGCAAAGACAATCATTACTGCCGCTCATTATTGGATCCAATTTATGTATGCCCTTGGGAACAGAGTAGCAAAAATGGATGGGTTCATCAGAAAAGCAAGTTGGTTTTTGCTTTATATAGGTGCCGAGCATGCATGATATCTAGACTGAAGTAAATGATACGAGTGTGGAAAGTATGGACAGAAAAGGTTTTTGTTTCTCTCCAGGGCTACGCAGTATCATTACCATATTTTTTCCCTCCTGACGACTGTAAATTCAATGAATGTAGCACTGTGGTGGGTAAGGTGGGCAGACGGTAGACTGTATAAATAAACAGTCTGTCTGAGGGCAGCACTGTGGCCCCCACCTGCCCACTATCAATCAATATTACAGCGGCCACTGGCAGCCCAATCGCCCTTTTATATGCCTTTGAAATGATCAAACATCTGCTCATAACCATGCTTTATATTTAGATGGATCACACATATAATATCAAATCCTACAAGAGGACATTATAATTACAATGCATTTCGACTGTGAATGTGGAAGGCCTCGAGACAGATCTATTTAAAAACTGAATCAAGTGTCCCCAAATAATGCAGCCCAGTCTCACCCGTTTCATTGCTTAGACCACTGTTTTAAAGTAAGTCATGCTGATGGAAGTTTAATGATAAAAGTTGAGGCCATAACTAGTTTGGCATCTGTGGTGGACAAAGGTTGCAGAGGCCTGGTCCATGGAGAGGAGGAAAGAATCCAAGTGGTCCAAGGTTAATGGTGGCTTGAAACAAAATGGATTCAGTGCCAGGGGCGTGCTGACAGGTGATTTGACATGAGTGAAGGTGGGCCATCAATCTCCTGCTGGCCCCTTTGACCCTCCCCTGCCCGTTCATAGCAGCTAGGGGGCGCCAGGTGTCATGGTGCTCTGACCTGAACAGGTCTCCAGATAGCCCACCTGCTGTCTGCCTAAAGCTCCCCCTACGGCTAGAAGAGACTCCCATCTCTTCATGCCTGGCTGGCATAATGAAACTGTGATTGGAAGATAGTGAACTGTGACAGGCAGTAGTAGACTCAAAGTCTTCTAGCCAAATTCAAAACTCTGGCTCCAGGTTTCGTTTTACAGCCCTCTCTTCACTTCAATTGCTCTGACAATTTAATGGTGCAAAAAATGATAATCTGGAGGCCTATCTTTAATATGCTTTCATACCCTTTTTCAAACCCTTCGTGTGCTGTAGAATGAAGGAATTTAGCACCTTGCTCAACCTGAGGAGAAATACTGGGTTGGGTATGCGTTGACAAAAACTGCTTTGTGTAGTGCCATTACATGCATGTGTGTACACATCCTCCCCAATACAAAGTCCACCCCAGGCAGATTCAGCCTCAGTTTAAAACCTGACATAAATTCCCTGTCACAAATCCCTGGGGGCAGGTGGGCTTGAAGGCACAAAAGCAAATATTTCCGTTCCTGATTGTGGCCAATCCCTTTAAACATCCACACCCACTGAGCTCCCTCCTCCCCAGCCTCCTCTGAACCTACCCCAGCACCGCAAGCCAGCCATTTGTCACAAAGTAATTATAGAATTATCGATTGGCAAGCAATTAACACCTTTCTTCTCTTTTTTCACCCTCCTCTCACCCCATCCACCCAGTCCTTTAGTTTGAACGCCTAGAGAAGAAGAATAAGAGGTAGGTAAAAAAGCTGTTGCAGTAACACATTTAATCCCACTAGTTCTCCTCAAATTAATAGGACAACAGGGACAAAAAGGCTTTTCTCTTTCTTACCCTGTTTCCTGTGTTATTCTCTCCTCCTTGTCGTTCCTGCTGATCTATCTTGAACAGACAGGGAGCTGCTTAGAACACAGCCAAACACTCTATTCAAGCTGTGATGACTGAGTGCGCTACTAAACCTTATTTCAGAGAGAACACTTTACATGCTTTTAACAACCACGTAGCTGCTATTGTGATGGCATCACTGCTGCAGAGAAATAACGAGCCAGTACAGACTGTTCTTTTCTTATTTGGCAATCTTCAACATCTTCTTCCTGCTCTGTTTTCCAGCTGCCACTGGTAGTAGTGGTCCAGATGGACGTGAAGGGGAACAGTGTTAGAATCTCTCTCTGGCAGGTGTCTGAGTCAGGATGGATGTCATGGAACATCACTGTAGCAACATATGGATAGGGACAGAGGAGTTGATTCTCCTTCTGGCTAGTTTTATATATTTTCTCCTGCTTTTCAAAGCTTTCTCCTGCATTTCACTCTCTTCTAGATTTTGGATTATATTTACCATGTCTACTAATATTCAGACACTTTTTTTTTTACTGTGGGAATCTTATCTTATTCTTAACACCCAGCTATTTTGTCATGTCTGAAATGGAGCATAATCTGTATTATTAAATTGTGGATGAGACCTGAAGTGGGTCACAGATCTACTTTTAGTGCATTCCACCAAGTAAAAGCAGCAATAAATATTAATGAGTCTGAATTGTAGGATGAGAAACTAAATTTCTAATTTGGGGTTCTGCACTGAAAAAGAACGCCTGAGTTCCAAGATATAATTTTCCTCTGCTTAGTTGTAGGGAGGGAGTTATAAAGCTACTTGTAAATTGCAGTTCATGTCATCAGACCAGCTTTTTTTGTGTCATTTATTTATTTATTTTTCCTGTAGGGAGCAAATAAGATAGAATGTTGTTGCCCCTCACTGGAGCGATGACAGAATTAGTAAAATTATTGTAATGAGAAACGAAAGTAACAAAGCTACTTTATCACTATGTGACAAAACAGGGAGTAAATAGTTGCAGAAAAACATTTAGTTTGATATATGCCCTTTTTTTTGCTTAGGTCCTAATGAAAAAAGCATGGTCACATGATCACATAATCAAAGCATGTGACATACTTTAATCAAAAATACTACAGGACTCTCCTGAACCATAAATTGACACCTGTGTTCATACCAGCAGGTTCAAAGTAGTAAATGAGCCCTTCAAATCCTTTCTTTTGCAAGTTATGCATCTTTTGAGGTTGGTGATACACCATACCATAAATTTGGATATAAATTAACCCTTGAGGTCTCACTGTATGAGACAGCATGGAGTCTCTGGTTGGAGAGCTCGCACTAGCGCCTCATAATGACAAAACAAACAAACAAACAAACAAACAAAGTCATTTTTTGAATGGCCCAGTTTTTTCAAACATTTCCCGGTAGATGGGATTACTAGAAGTAACATAACAGATAATAATACTCCATACTTACATCTAGGTTTGTCAAACCTTGGGCTTCACCGTGAGTCCGTTCCTTTATGTTTTGTTGAAGGTTTTACAAGTGGATGAACTTAGAGGCTTTTCTTTATTTGTACGTCATGTCAACTATTACAAATCTATCTTTGAAATTTGTAATAGTATAGAATAAAAACCTTTATTTTTCACCCCTAGATCTATTTAATATTTGTTCATTAGTTCTTAGTCACTTAAGACCAAAATTTAAGCTTTTTGTTTTTTGCCAATATGTCTCCTTTAAAAAAATCTTGCACATACAGCACATTAAATTCCACCCATGAAATCTCTCTTCCCCCCTAAAACATGCCTCTAACGTAATGAGAGTGGCATTAATTTGACAGCAATTTAAGAAAGATTTGAAATCATTTAGGGACCTTTCTGTTTTGTGCTGTTGTGCTGATCAACTATTCCCCCAGGGTGTTATTCAAAAACACATGCAGCAATATTCCTTCCTGAATAAACATTGTGATATTGACCTGTTTTTCCTACCCTGCAGCTCTTATTTAGTCAAAGAAAAGTTAGCTCAAAAGCCAGACATTGTTTGGGCCATTTGCTCAGAACAGGTTTTCTGCTTTGTGTGGTTCTATCACCATGACTCTGAAGGCATGGGCCTTTTTGGTATCTTTTTAAATTGGAGATTATTTGTCCATCTGCCATTTCTTTTGAAATTAATTTCGGGAAACAACAGATTTGTGTTAGTTAACTGCACAATTGCACTAAACATTCTGATTATCATATTACACACTATAAGTGCAAACAGGAAATAATGAAGGTAGTGGCTGGAAAAAAAAATCAGGAGTTGGTGGAGACCTAAACAGAGCAAATACAAGATTGACTATGACATTAATCTGTTGGTGATAGAAAACATATGACCCATATATGCCCTGTTTTTGTTCCCAAATGAATCAATTATCTTCAATTCTCCAATTAGGTCAAGAGGAAATACAGTAAGTTGTTTCATGTTGAAGCTGCATGAAGCAATGAACCACCACGATACAGACAGATGAATTCTTCTAACATGAATGCAAAACAAAACACTTTCTTCACAACATACACTTTGATAAATGGTCTGTATTTATATAGTGCTTTTACCCAAAGTGTTGTACCTTATACATCAAATTCACCCATTCACACACTGATGGCAGAAGCTGCCATGCACGGCGCTCATCACAACCCATCAGGAGCAATTAGGGGTTCGGTGTCTTGCCCGAATAAAAACTTCGACATGAACTCAACTTGGCCAAGGATTAAACCGGCAACTCTAGGGTTACAAGACGACCGCTCTACCTTGCCAAGCCACACCTCCCCTTACATGTTGAACAGCTCTAAAAGATCAGATGTACCATTTTGCAGTAGTGTGATTAGCAGTAGGATCATGGAGTATAGTTTCCCTTCTCCCTCCTCCAAGTTTTTTGACTGGTTGGTACAGCAAAGCTAGCAACCTACTAAAACAACTGGTCACTAGCATGCAGAGGTAGCAATTAGCATAACAACGTTGAGATTAAAGGGTTAAACTAACTGCAGCTAAATCTGCATCCTATCCCTTCTCTGAGCTATCTCCAAAACTCAGTCTGATGTTCACTCTTGTCCTATCTATTGCTCTGTCATTCTTTCTCTCTTTCTTTTCCTCACTACTTCCGATAATGTCCTCTTGCATTTCTTTACTGAATCAGTCCTGCTCTGTGTTCAAAAACAGCCAATGTCCTCCTGTCAAGTTGCTGGTATGTTTGCCATAAGGCAAAACTCAGCTGTCCAATGATGTTCAGGGTTGGATAAAAAAGTTTTGAACTGCAGTTTTTTAAGCCTCAGGACACTACAGGGCCATGGCGGCTCTAAGAATGTGCATAATGAATGCCAGAGTGGCCTCAATATGAGTCAGAAGCACAGAATTTGAAGGTAAAAAATCTTATGTAATGTTGCTTTAAGGTAAATTAATTGAATCTTAACTATACCCGTGAGGAAGCCCAGTGGTGGAGTGTATGTTTTGCATGTATGTGCTCCCGGGTTCAAGCCCCGGCATCTGAAGCCCCAAGGGGGCTATGAGCCAGTGTTTTCTGAGGTCCCAAGCCTAGGTAAATGCAGAGGGTTGCGTCAGGAAGGGCATCCAATGTAAAACATGAACGTGCGAATACATCCTGCGTCGCCCATACAGGGTCCAGTGGGTGCGGATGATTTGTTGTGGTGAACCCTGGAGGGAAAAGCCGAAAGAGAAGAAATCAAACCTTAACTATGCATTAAAGTACGAGTAAATATAAACATCCACATTCCTCATTTAGGGACGGTTGGGTTTACCACATAAAAGTAGTTGCTAGTTTTAACATGCTAAAGCTTAACCAGAAAGTAGCTGATGCTGGACTACACTAAAGTGGCCAACTAGCTTGTATGAGTAGTTGCATTTCTCCCCAGTAGTTATCAAATTTGTCTTGCAGGACTCACTAGTCAGCTGTGGTCATGGTATAACCTCTGTCAGTCTTGAGAAAGTTCATTTTTTTTTGTTATTGTTTAGACTGTGTGAGCTGCACTTGAAAATTCTTCCAGGGTAAGCCATTTCATGTCCATCGGCTACACTATCAACAAGAACAATCTTGTTAACATCCTGGTGGAATGTGTGAGCTACATTTCAAAGGAGCCCAGCAACACTCATGGTCTTTTTAAAAAAAATGTCTTTCTTTGTCCTGGAGAGTGATAGTACTTAAATTTGGCTAGTGAGAACAATGTAATATGAGAGCTGCTATGATTTTAGCCCTGAACTCAACATTAGTCCTAATACATAAAGTCTCAATTAGACAGTGACAAAGCTCTGACTAAAAACAGTTCAGCAGCAATTAGTTGAACAGTGAAGGTTAAGCATCAATACTGATCAGTCTGCGGTGTGGGCTTTGTATAATGACTTGTTGATTTTGTTGTGTGTAATTAATAATGAAAACTGTGTAAGTACACCGACCAGAAAGGTTGGTTAAAATATCATACATTCACTTTATCTCAGTGTAATGACTTAATGAGGCGGTGTCCTGTGAATTTGGTTAATGAGGATGACAAAACGAGATTAGAAAATGCTGCTGAAGCAACAGGTTGCCTTTGGTTGGATGATGTAGTTGTGGGAATTTTGGGTGTTAAAGAGGCTTGCTGGCAGACATAGTAGAGGAGTATGGTGCTGGTCTTGTTCCCAGTCGGTCCAGGACCTGTGAGCACAGGGTGGACACCTCCCGTCAGCCCCCATTCCTACCCCTGCACTTACCTTCCAGCCTCTTATTTTCCACATGATTAGCTAGCCACCTGTCCTCAGGCTGGCCCTTGGCCTGCGGGCCATCTGCGTCACAGCATCATTTAGCACTGGAAAGATTTTCTCTGAGACATGCTTCATCACGGATGGAAAAACGCTGTCAAAAATTGTTCATAAAAATGTATGTTGATGAAGTTGCTTCAGTGTGACGTTATAAAAGTTTTCAACAACTTTGTAGTCAAATAATTAACCAGTTTCTGTCTCATGTCTATTCATGTCCTACCTCCCCTTGCAAACAGATGCATGAATCATGATTTGATAAGTTCATAGAATTAAAAACGATTTTATAAATATTAAAATGAACTTTACCCCTCAGAAATATAGTTTCTTGTGTTTTACATATTTTCTTAAGTGTAATTCTCATAAGAATCAGTAGAAGGCGCTGTTTACTACAGAATGCCTGCTGAATGGCTGCAAAGCACATCTCACTGCTGAGCGGTCATGACTTCAAAACCTGCACAGATGATAAACGTAAATGGAGGGATTAGCTTTTAGTAACATCACAGCGGCTGCATACTCTGACTCTGATTGGAGGATTTTAGATAATAACCCAGAGTAGTTTGCAAAATTATTTAGAATTATACCTCAATAAGTTAACATTCCCATTATTTAAGATGTTTGATTAATCGTAATCTCTAATTGTCAAACTACTGCTCACAGTTGGTCTTGCCATATGACTTATGGCTGAATCCAGATTATGGACATATGATGTGTTTCTTGCAAAAACTGACAGAGGCTGGTTTTATCTGTCTTCTCTGAATACATTTTCCACCTGTTTGAACCTGTCGTGTGATGCAGAGTGGCACGGTGCGACACACCGTGTTACCCTTTGGTAATTCAGCCCTGTGGTAATACATTTATGCTCCGTCAGAGCAAGGGATTGGCCCTGACCCATGCTGGCCTCACCTCTGATGTTGGTAGCTTCAGACAGCACTGACAAAAAGAAGGTTACTAAAGAGGAATGCACCATTAGGTGTAAAAGACTAACCTCTTAAAATTATGATGAAGCACTACATTAATAAATCATTGATCTCCATGTTTGTATTCAGCCCCCACATGATCACACATGTGTAATAAACCACAGAAATTCCATCACCACACTTTCCATTAACACAATGGTCTTCATGAATATTTGAAAAGGTTATTTGTCTGCTATTTTTAAAAAAAGTCATAGAGCATTTCAAAATATTCTTAATATAAATTCTAATATGTTGCGGCATCTTTGAAAGGATGCATTAGCACAGTGAAGGAATGCATTGTGTGAGAGGAATAAAAATGCAGTAATATTTGTGATGATCTCATAATACAGCTTGTTGTGACTCCACTAAACAGTAATATTCTAAAGGTTCTTGGTAAAATCTCGTTTCGGACTGTGCCTTTCTCTGCTCTTCAGGCCATTAGATTCTTCACATTACATGACACAGCACAGATCCTTACATGAGTCTGTTCAGTACAGATCCAGGCTTAATTGAAGGCAGGTGAGAGTTTAGCAGCAGGGAGAAGGAAAAATAGAGAGAGGAAGCAAAGGGTGTGAGACAGAGTAAAGTTTTTCAAGTCTTTGTCCCTCCTCAATTTGCATGCCTAATGAAGCTAAGCAGGAGTTAATAGTGGGTGTAATGACTTCTGACTGACTGGGCTGTGGGTTGCTGGGCCACGAAAGGGCTCAGACTGGCTAGCCATGGAGTAAGCTGGGCAGGTATGGATGCAGTCGGTTGAAGTAGGAGCAGAAATAAGCCAGACTTACTGCTCATATGAACTGCAGGAGCTTTACTCAGTTCACTTTTGTTTTGACTTCTTAGGAGCAGGCAAGAAAGAGTATATGAGGGAATAAAGTAAAGGTTACTGTCAACTTCTAGAGCAGATGCCCCAAAGCTTTTCACTGTATGGTTAATAAAAGTACCAAACACAAAATCAGATTTAACATGGAGTTTAAGAGAGGCTCAGGTGTTTTACGAATGAAAAGTAGTGAGCCAGAATAAGCATGAAAATGGATTAAATCAGACAGACTGGCTTCCATCTTTGTCTGATATGGTGACTGAAAACTAGTTTGTGTGCTGCATTTGTTTTAACAATTAATTTTCCATTTATTTTTTATGTTTCAATAATTATAATTTATAATATTCAGGACAAAGAAGTCCATTGTTATGCTGCTGATGTAAAGTAACACTTCCTCATTAGCAATACAGTTGCACTCCATGTAGAAAATATTTGTAATTTATAGCACAGCTGGTATGCTGTATCTTAAATTATGCATTACTTGGTTATTTAAATTCCCCTCACAACTTCTTGATATTTTTCAAACTTTTATTTCATTATACTTATATATACATTTTCTTTGCTCATGGATGCATGTAGGATGCAGTCTGTCTGCACTTTAAATGAATATTAAATCTATTTAACCCTGTTTCAGCCTGTGATATGATAAAAAATTAATGCAAGCTAAATTAAGGCAAACTAGACATTTACTCAAATTGGAGCTGGTAAGGAGGCCATTCAAAAATGTAATTATTTTAACTTTGTCACTGCTAACATCACAATAAGGCAGGTTAAAGTGAGTGATGAGCATGCCCCAGATCCCCTCATATATTAACAGAACATGCAGATTCTTCAGAGAAACTATTTCTGTGCATTGCTCCTCAGTGACCCATGCAATATGAATGGGGCAAGTATTTTTTATTGCTTTACCCAATACAACTTACAGTACAGACAACACTTAGACGATGTGCTTTTTAATTTTTACCATGCAGAGACAAAAAAATGGATAATTAAAACATTAAAATTTGGTGATCAAGATTTCCACAGCTACAGTGTGTCGTCTTTTTTTATGTACTTCTTTTTTCAAAATCTTCGAGCCGATATGTTTTCCTGCTTTTCTGGCACATTTCACAAAGAATTCAAGCTGGCACCAACACCCACACTGGTCACGGTGTGCCAACACTTCTGCTGGCCGCAGGACACACACACATGTTCAGGCACACCCGCGCACACTCGTTGTCCTCATGGCCACAGATGTAGCTGTGACCAGCCCGTCTTCACCAGGTGTTACTTTATAGCTGTGTCACTTTGAGCCTGACTCCATCTGCCACAGTCAGCAGGAGAAAAAATATTCCTAAAACAAACTGCTTTTTACAGCATGTGAACATGAACAGAAACACACAAACATAGATAAACCAAGCATTCTGTCTTTCAGTATAATTTTTTATAAATATTTTGTAAAGTTTGATGGAAACTGAATGTGCTTTCTGAAAAAGATTTTATGATTTTTCATTTCATTTTGCCTTTATTTCGATTTTAATTTATCTTGATCCTTTATCCATCCATCCATCCATCCATCCATCCATCCATCCATCCATCCATCCATCCATCCATCCATCCATCCATCCAT
>JBAMHW010000003.1:31080677-31097683 GCA_037177495.1 Rhadinocentrus ornatus
TGCAGAGGAAGAGGAACAAGGAGTTATCAGAGATGAGGAGTGATGAGTGAGATCATGCAAATGTGACCCCACCTCTATGGAGGCTAGAGGCAGACCAGGGTATCCCAGAGACACGGGCCATCAACAGCAACCCCAGAGCACAAACCCAAGCCACCCCACCTCGAATACAAACCAAGCCCCACCCGGAGGGTGGCACAAGAGAGCCCCAGCCAGAGCCCCCCGCGGTCTTGGGGCACAGGCCCCAGTGGACCAAGATAGGCAGCCACCGGCCCCGCCAGGGACCGGCCATCCAGAGCGGCCCGAGCGAAGGGGACAACCCCCCCCCCAACAATAATTTGGGAGGAACCGGGCCCTCCCAAACATCCGCCCGGCGCGGGCCAGCACCCACCCCGATGCTCCAGCCGCCCACCCCGTGAAAACCAGGGCGTTACCGACCATCCTCCCCCACTCCAACCTCCACCCCACACAACCCCCCACTCACACCCGCTATCACACAGCCACACCACACACGACCCTCCCACCATGTCCCATGGGGGACGCCCCAGGCGGACCAGAGGATTGCATTTTTCTGACAATAGCATCCTATCTGCATGGATTTCCATGGTAACAATGTAGGCATCAGTAACATTGCATTGATACAGGTGGTATGGCTGTCAAATAAGTTCTTTTGACTTTGCCTGCAGATAAGAACTTCCCCAAAATGCCATCATCTATTTATTTTGGCATCAGTCTGTGAACTGTTGTTTTTGCCAGAAGCAGCTCAGCGTTATTGTGCTGTTACATGGATTAAATGCCATCAAATGTTTCAAGTTGTAAGTGATGCAACGCAATCTGTGAAATCCGGTTTAAGTTGCCAGTGGCCAGTCATTGCATGGATCAGACTGGCAAGAAATATGATTATATGTAGGTTTTTAAAGATAAAATGTTTTATCTGGATATTTAAAAAGGGTTAATTTGACTTAGCTAGCTAAACACAATATCCTGTTTACATGTGTAAAAGCAGAACATCCCGTTTAATTAATCTCTGAAAGGTAATTATATAGCTCCAGTACATTTATCATTTAATTATGGAAAAAAATAGATCAAGGGAATCTCCTAAACTGCTAAATTACAAAGTAGCAGAAGGAGCCTCTGACTGAACACACTTGTATGATTAGTATGTCATTTAGGGGGTGTGTAGCCTTGTCCGTTATGTTTGGTGAATACGTTTTTTAAATCACTAAAAATAATTAGATTTTCTTCTTATCTTCTTATCTTATTTTTAACCCCTCAAAGTCTTTTAATTATCACCTAAAACTGTTTTTAATGGATAAAAGAGATGTTGTAGATCAACTATTTTACTGGAATACTTTCTCCCTGGTGAAACACACCTGATTCAAATTAAATGGATCTCTGACAAGCTCTGCACAAGTCTGCTAATGAGCCATTAATTTGAATCAGGTGTGTTGCAGCAGGGAGACATCTAAGACCTGCAGGATAGTGGGCCTTGAGGACCAGGGTTGGGAATCACTGTTCTAGAGCACTTTTAGTTTCCTTTAACCTTTGCTTATTTATTTTTTTCCCTTCATAGTCATAACTTTACCAAACATTAACTTACTCCAGTGTTTCCACAGTTCCAAGCTAAACATCATTTTTACTGCCCTTTGTGGAAAGTGTTTGCTTTTACACACTGTTCTTTGTTTAAGTGAGCCTGCATGTAAATATATGTTTTTAACATGTAAACACTTCCTAATGCATTCTTTGTGTAAGAAAATGCTTATAAAGTTTGATTATTTGGTTGACATAATAATCTGGATTTTATTGAACAAAACAGCCAATCACTTAAAATATAGGTTTCCTCAATTTCCTGCAGTTTTAAAACATTAAATATTTTATAAAGAACAGAACAAGTACACTTTCATATCTTTTGCATTATGTAGGAGATCATATTTCTACTTTTACACTATTCTACACTTTTACAGACCATGTTAACATAGGAACCCATCTTTGATATCACCATAACAACTCTCATCCATTTAACCATGGGCAGTTTTTGCCCGTATCTCACTGAGGAGTGTAGAATTGCCTCTCAAGGCTGCTGTTTGAAGGTTTGCTGCAGCCCACCCTCATAGATCTCAAAAGGGTTAAGGTCAAGCGATGTGTGTGGCCACATCATGAGTTTATCCTTCCTTTACACCCAAAGCAACCACAGATTCAATGGTATTTTTGCAGCATGGGATGGTGTGGTGTCTTGCATGAAAATGATTTTACTGCAGAAAGCACAGTTGTGGTCAGTAAGAAACTGCTTGTATTTTGCAGAGGCCATTTTAACACCCTCAGGCATTCTTAAGGGGCTTAGCCTCTCAGACCCCATAAATCCAGCCCAAAACATCCCTTCACCATTATCTTGCTGCTTTGTTGGGACATGGTGGCTGTCCACAAGGCATCCAGAACTCCATCCATTTGGAACATCCAGAGTAGCTGGGATTAATAAAGAGACTTTCATTGATATGCCTTTACGCAAACAACCCAGTTTACTCCATGAATCATGTATTTCTTTGGCTTTTATGTTGTTATGTCTGTTTTTTGCTTCTTCTGTGGCTCAGGGACTTCTTGCGTGGTGCGGTGGTGGTGCTATTGGGAGATTAGATTCTTAGATTCTCCTGCTGCAGATTACCCCAGTCTACCAAAAGCTCTAACCTGCAGTCTTCTCATCACCAGATTGTTGCCTTACCAAGTGGTACATCTCTGGCCAAACACAATTTTTATTGCTTTCTCTTTAATTAAGCTCACCTGGGAAGCTAATTATCAAACCTAACTGAGATAGTTAGTAGTGGTGGAAACAGCGCAGAAATGACACTAACAAAATAAACTAAATGCCACATGCAGAATCATTTGGAACACAGTGTATGAGGGGAGATGTTTAAGCATTTTATAGACTCTGACTTTATGTCAACATAAAGCAGGTGGTTTATTCCTCTCAATCATTGTGAATACGATATGTTCAGAAGAGAAAATATTAACGTTTTTATCAGCTGGTTGAAGTTTTAAATCTGTGGTTTTAATAAAAGATGGAAAAAAATGGACCAAAACATGCTTATTGATTTAATTCCTGGTTCATTTGGCATTAGAGCTGTTTGGCACATCAGAAAAAGAGAAGAGATATTTCTGTCCCATCTGTGGTGTTCATTTCCTCCCTCTAATGCGCTTTCATCTCTTACCTGTTCCCACTGTTAGAAGTGGTTCTCAATGCAGCCTTGCTTACAACCTGTCCCCATCTCTTTCTTCCCCTGCATCTGCCCACATGTCCGTCTGCCAGCCCTACCTCCCACACTACACCCCCCCTCCCCCCACACCTCCAACCCGTCCTCCGTCATGAGGAGATGAATGGTGCTCTGTCACTCGCCAGACTCTTCAGAGGGCCAGTGCTCTGTATGAGGAAAGTGCCAGTCATTAACAGAAGGAGGAGGAGGGAGAGAGTCAGGATGAAAAATGAGTTCATTTACGGGCAAGTCCTGTGAGCCGCGTAACGTCAGCAGCAGCAACCCCTCCTTCACCTTCTCCTCCCCCCTCTCTCCTCATCACTTTCTGTATGTGTGTGTGTCTGCTTTAGAGGCTGGGGTGAGGACGAAGTAGTGGAGAGAGTTACTCAGCAGATTTTACCCCTTGTAAAAAAAAGAAGCCACTGCCAATGAAAAGAACAATATTAAGTAATATGCATGTTGGGAGTGGAAAGAGACGGGAGGAAACGGGGGGTAGCATTAGCAATGGAGGGATTAGACGATTATTCAGATTGGAAGGGCCAGGGTGAATTTTAGCCCAAGATTAACGCCTCTAGTCACAGTTTAGAAATCTAAAGAGCTAAGTCTTAATTAAAGACTGAACTACTGTCATCTGTTGGAAAATCAAAAGGAATGCAGTGGTGTAAAGTCAAACTAAACCACATCAGTGGTTAATAGAAAGGTCTTTCAGCATTTAAGTGTTTCAGTCATAATGAAAGCAAAAATTGTTTTTCTATGGAAGGAAGATAAAGCAAGAGAATAGAAAGTATAAAGCTGTTCTAGAAACAAGGCAAAAGAAGCGACTTGTATGTTGCAACTGCAAGAGAAAGTGATAAAAGCTAATCTTTTGTGTTTGGTAGTTTATTGTTTATTGTCACAGAATTGTAAAGGAAATAAAGTACTGAATTTTTACAAATGACAAAGCCCATAAACTAAGCTTGTAGCTTCTTTGTTGGTAGACTAAGATGTAGACAATATCAAAACCCTTATTTGATTAAAATGCATGTACTGTAGCATATCACTGCAAACCCACAAAGTCTACTCTTTCATACACACTAAGAGCGCGTTCGCACCAGGAAACTGTGGAAGACTCGATTGAGAGGGGAATTTGCTAGAAAATTTGGTTTGGTTTGCTTTAACCCCCACACTCATGGTGTAATAATACTGGGTGTGTGCGCTGCACCACGTATCAGTAGCATCCCATAAGCGCGTTGTCATTGTGCTCAGCTAAATTCATGCGTCTATTTTTGATGCTTCAGGCACCCAGAATGAATCAATTCCGCAGTTCAGATAGGGGCAGACAGCAAATCAGACATGGGGAGCAATGTAAAAGCTTCCGGTACTTTTCAAAATAAAAGCCCCTGTGCAGATTTGCGCTGCTGAACCATGTAAACATTACGTGTTTAACCGGTCAGGAGGTCTCTGTGTGGATTTTTTTTTGTCATCATAGACGACGAGACGTTTATGTCCTGTGATTTCGTGATCTTGCGGATCCTGCTAGGTGGACTGCACTTGCGGGCGCTACACACCTGACATGCTCCCAGTATAAAATGCCGCGCCACGCAGGTCGGAACAAAACTGTGGTGCCGCACACGCATCCGGTATAATTCCGATGTTAAGCAAACCAAACCACGTGCACAATGTCACACAGTTATAACAAATTCTCGCTAGGTGGGAATATTTCCTAAAACAACTGCTGACCAACAAGAAAGAAGAAAAAAAAATCCAGGTCATTGATTGACTGTGACTGAAAACAGCTTGTTTACTGTAAGTGAACAATGGAGTGACACCAAATTTGTGCATTGTTTGTTTTTACTTTGGTGTTGAAGGCTAATGCAGTGTTCAGGAGAAGCTGTCAAATAACAGGAGAGGCAGCAAGTTATCTGACACCTTGCGCCAAGATGTTTCCTACTTTCCTACTTTGGTTCAAAGGATGGTCTGATTGCTTTCACACTGCAAGTGAACTATAGCAGGATTCACTTGAAAGTAAACCAAGGCCCACTTTTTAAATGTTTCTTTGGTCCACACCAGAGTTCAAAAGTGGGTTTATACTGCTCCAAGTGAACCACATCATCACAAAGCAGACCAGGGTTTCCTTAAAGTGGACCAAACAATGCCAGTGTAAATGTGCCCTAAGTTATTGAATCATAACTGACAGACATCAGCATTATGTCAGTTGTGTTTGTTGACTCCAAACAGGTCTGTTTGATCATTGCTGACATGGTTTGGGTTGACTTGTCTATTTATGACAGCAGTCACAGTTCACATCACTGACCTTTCTGATGCAGAAACAAAATTACTGCATATGCAGCTTTTTAACATCGCATTTAAAGCACCTCCTAACTCTGTGCAATCTTAAATTGCTACGCTGAGTTTTTACATGATCGACAAGTTGCCAAGTTATGACTTAAACTCAAGTGGGCAGCTTTTGAAAATGAAAGTTTTTAAATTAGTGTTTTTCACCATCATTATCAAAACACCAAATTAGGGGATATGTTTTGATGAATGGTGTTCCTCCATTCAGTAGAACCCGAGATATGCAGAATTAATGCCAAAATGCATGGAGGTATTTTTAGTGGTGGTCCAACTCCGTACTAATGTGGCTGTTGTGCCATGTGCATCCAAGAGTGTACCAGTTTTTTGTGGGGTGCTCTTGATGTAAATGCCAAATGTCAAAGTCCACGTCCACATGACTCTCTGTAGACAGCTTGCTACTTAGCAATTTGCACAGACTTGTCCACACACTTGATTGATTCAAGCAGCTTACCTCTCTTTGTAGATGCTGATCTGGGGTACATGTGAAAACTAAAAGGAACAAGAATGCTTCCACAGGAAAGAAAGTTGTAAAGAGTATAACTGACCTTTAAAACACACCATGTTTTATTCCCTTAGTCTTTAATACATGCATTTTAAGCTACAGTGATTGTGTGTTGTGCCTGAATGCATCTTGTGTACATACATACAGGGAGAAAATGAGCTGCTGCTTGATGACTACAGAGATGCTAAGTGACACTATGACATGTGGAGGAAAGTTGCCCACCCTGTGATTAGTGGCCAAATCTGCTCAAAGACCTTAGCAACAGCAAGTCCATCTAATGATGATGAGAGAGTGGTTTTTTGTGTGTGTAATATTCTGCCACAAACCAGTTATTCAGTGAAGAAAAATGTTGATTATGACGATGCTTGTAAATAAGAAACAAGAATGTAACCACAGTGGACATTCGTTCTGGGCCCTGGTTTTTACACATTGATTTGGACTCAATTTGAGTATATAAAAGTGTTTTTTCCCCTGACTGTAGTAGCACTGAACTGTATCTGACCCTCTGCTTTGAATCACCTGCAAGAAAAGAACATAAAGAGAATTTCTCAGCTGGGATTCATAAAGTGTAACATTATTATTTATGTAGAGGTTTGGTCTTTGCTGGAAACTCCCCACCACACCACTGTTGCCCAGGCCACTAGAAAGAGGAGTAGTAGTTGGGACATTCACTGTATTCACATCGATTTCTCACAGTCAAATGGGTAATTTATAAGTTTTGATCCCTTTATTTTCTAGACATTTGAGACAGAATTGTTCAAATGTGAGATTCAGCTGTTTATGATGTCTAAAGTTTATAGTTAATCCTTGAAAGCTGCAGATTGTGAAGAAATGGGCAAAATGAGAGGAATGAAGGAGCTGAGGTAAGAAAACATTGCATGTGCGCTCTGTGTGTGGTGTTATTCCCCTGTAATTTAATTTCATACATCATAAATGCCACTTTGACACTTAGTCAGGCATATGGCAACATGAAAGCAGAAACCATCAATTAAATCAAAGCCATTTCCTCTTTTCTCTCTGTTCAACTTCGTCCTGATTTATTCTGCTTGGCTAGAGAAGACCAAGGTGTTGGAGTGCTGATTAATGTGCTCTGTGTGTTGAGCCCGGTCATGGTCTTATGTATTAGTTAGAGCTTGCACATTTGCCTGTGCACAGTCAGACTGACAGAAGATAAAAAGGAAACAAAGAAAAAAAGATCAAATCTTGATCCAATACCAAATAAAAACATCCTCTGCTTCACATTAAGCTCAGCCTGAATTAATGTGTTCTTTTCCTTTGTGTTTGCAAATCCCAAATTTTTTTAATCTATTGTAATTGCAATGAAAGTTTGGAGTACAGGTTTATGATATCTTTCTTTGCTGATGTATATGTCAAAGCACATTCATAATTTACACTTTTTGGATACAAATGTGAAAGTTTTCTTGTTGCTCCACTAATTGCAATATGCTTCAATGTTGGTCTTAAGTGCTTTAAAGATCTTTGGTTTATCACCTCTGTTTTCACAAGGACTTCTTTTTTGTCACTCATAAGCCAATATTCCTCCCCTGCAGGAATGGCAAACCTTTGTTTATGACTAAATTTCCCCCCAGGGCTCTGCCATAATGTGCTACTGATTTCCTCCAGCACTGTTTAATTTCAAGCTCCAATTGGAAGAACACATTAAAAGTTAACGGGTGAGATGACTATTGATTTTAAAATAAATAACACACATAACAATATAGGCCAGTGTTTAATTTTCATTTATCTTTTTATTGCTTGATATTTCCTCAAAGTTTGTGAAATCCTTTCTTGTAAGATATATCCTCTGCTCCTGTCTTCCTTGCAAATATCCTTTGTGTTTTTCACAGGCTACAGTTCATCTTCACTATTTAATAGTTTCTTCTGTTTTTCCTTATTTCACTGGAGTATTGGCGAGATGGACCTGCTGTGAAGAAAATCTGCCCCAAAGCACTGAGGCTGCATATGTGCACTGGTTGGTGCAGCTGCACCTCAGCTCGTATTGCTGGCTGCTCCCTGCCTGTACCCAGTGGTCTGTCAGGCAACGAAGCAGGGGAAACGGTGGGATAAATGATTATTTATGATCTGCCACCTCCCATCCTCTCAGCTATCCCCTGGCTCCATTCATTACTGCTGCAGGCTGCCACTGCGTGGGAGAAAACATGTGCACACGAATGCACACATACAAAAGCTTATGGATTCTTAAAAGCAATGCACAAGACAAACAAATATGCACACAAAGTCTGTTTTTCTTATATCTCATTCTTTTCTCTTAAAGGCAACAGATCTCAGGTCTGCTGTCATTTCGCATCTACCGTCATGCACAACAGAACTGGAGACTGAACTCGCCAAACTCGCCAAACACTGGGAAGCTCTCTGTTGAGAAGCAAAGACATCACCCCCCCTCCCATACACGGCTTTGAAAATCCAATCTTGGAGTTTGATGTTTGGCATTTAGTGGCACGTAGCGGATGAGTCTCTGTGGTATTTGTCTCTTTCTTCATGCATCATGTTTTTCATTGTGCCAGCAGCTGGACCTAATAAATCTTGGGAAAACCCAGAAAGCTCAAGGTAGTCTAAATAATTGATCAGATTGAACATGGAGTTTGGCAGCCAACTTGCTTAAACTACAAGGAAATCGCATGAAGCTAGAGAACACTATCTGTCCATGTTTGTTTGTGTTTTTGAGCGACAGTGAAAGCATGGGGTTGTCTATTCTTTTGGAGGCTTTGCCAGAAAATCAATAACAGAGACAGACTTTTGCAATAGAAATTTTAAAGCAGCCTGTATGCATAGAAATAAACCCAAAACATTTACAAAGTGAATGAATCACACTTTTCTCTCTGCCTTTCAACATGCACAAAGTCGCACACACCAGCTTCTCTGCTTTCCTCCGATCTTTATGGAAAACGAGGGAAAGCAGTCCCTGAGCGGAGCTTTGCGGTGTCAGTGTATTTGTCAGTGAGACCTGCAGAACACAGTCTATTTCGTGTTTTAAAAGCTCCATCTGACATTTTGTCTATAAAGAAGAGAGTTAGGAGGTGCTTTAAATGGAATATACATCACATACATCAAGAACTTGTTAAGCGAATGTACATATAAGTCCCTGAGCTAAAGTGATATGTTACTGCAAGTCCATTTAGCTGAGAATACATTGTTGCGCGCTGGACACTGTAATTGTCCACTGGGCTTTGGAAACCCTAGTCTGTTGAGTCTGTAGGTGGAACCCTACCCTGATAACTCACATTAATTGTCCACAGCAGACCATTTAACAAGGGGAGTGAGAGCGTCATCTTGGAGAGTAGTGTGTACAGACGATGAATCAATATATTGGCTGATAATATATGAAGGGGAGGAGACGTGTGCAAAATGACATTCCATTAGGAAGCCATGGGCAGGGTCTTTTCCAGAGAGGAAAATTGGGAAGCATTGATCAAGTTCTGTAGATTGATTGGGCTCTATATGGTCAATATAAGACTTTAGGATATGTAGTCTTTAGTGCTTGTTCAACCCAGAAAACACCAGAAAACCGAGACACCAAAATTAGCTCAGTTTATGCAACAAGCTGGTTAAGTTTATGCAGAAAATTTGTGTTGGTTAAGTTTATGATTAAGGATTGATGTATTGATCAACAAAAAACTGGACTTGAAGGTAATTTCTTTTCTATTAGCTGGGTAAATAATACAACAAATGGTTTTCCCCCTTTCAGATCTGGTTGTCTCTCATGGCTTAGTGAGATAACTTCTGATGCAACTCTGGGTTTTCAGTTCCATGCTGGAGTGTATGCTCTGCAGCAGTTTAAAGCCAACATAGGGAAGATAACACGTGAAAGAACCACATCTCAATCGATAAACTGTCTCACAAAATGAAAAGATAAATAAAACATGGAAACTTTTACCCAGCAAGAGTCCCTCCCCGAGGTTCCTTCATGCAAGACAATAGAGTTCTGAAATAAGAGCCCTGAGTCTAAAACACGGCTACTCAATTCGTTCCTATGAGGGCCACAATTTAGCAGGTTTTCCATGTATCCCTGCTCCAAAACACCTGACTCAAATTAAGAAGTAATTGTGCAGAACTTAATAGGTTGTTAGATCCATTTAATTTAATGCAGGTGTTTTGAAGCAGGGATACATTGAAAACCTGTTGGATTGAAGCCCTGGTAGGTTAATTGAGTAGCTTGATAGCGGTTCCATGTCATAATGTCTAATCCATGGGAGTAAAATCTCTGGACCATCAGTAGGTCAGATTATGTATGAATAGATCAGCTAATTTCCTGAAGCATTTACTGCCCCTGTGTGTCAGCATGTGTCTGCTGGTGACTCAAAAAAGTTGCTAAACTGGTTTGACTTACAGTGAAATTTCACATTTTATGTCCTTCATAAGGGTTTAAAGGCTGTTTTTAAATATGGAATAGGTTTTGGAAAGCTTATGTGTTTTAAAATAGGCCTTCGGTCTTAATGGATCAACCACAATCATGTAATCATTTTAATGAACTATATCCAGGCTTTGCATGATAGAAATTCTTTTCCAAACCTCTCTTTCGCTAACCAAGCGCCTTTTATGCTTAAACCCACTAAACTTTAAAGATTATTAAAGAGGAGTGTATTAAGAGTGTGGTAAAATTCCCCAAAACAAAAAACCCATATTCATTTTCTATTCTAAAATACAGGTGTTCATTTTGCTAGATGTATACGGTATGCTCAAATCACAGGTGTGCTAATTCTATGGACCTTCACACATAGTTACACCACTGAAGTTTCCTCAAAGTGATGCCATGAGAAAGCTTACATAATTACCCATTTATGACATTCCCTCGAAGTTAACGACACTTGCTAATGCCTGTTGAAAACACCTGACTGTGAGTGATACAGTAAAGCAATAGGCCGGGGGGAGAAAAGCCTCACTGTCACCTTTTCTTGTTTATATCTTCGTTCCCTACCAGGACGACCCATCGATAATTACACACAAATTCCCTCTGGCTACAAATCTTTTTTACCCTCTCACTTTCTGTCTCTCCTTTGATTTTCTCAGCTCAGCATGTCAACACTGTCAGGTCCCTTGGCACCAACAGAGCTATCCTCTGTCGCACCCTCCCTCCCTCTGTCCTGTCCCATTACAATGACAATAACAGATAAGAATATTTATTATGTTGGCTCACCACTCCCCGTTCTTCCAAACATCTCTCAGGGGAGCGGCTCCTCACTATCACCCTCAAAAGCCTCATTCAGTTAACAGAAAAAAACACATCCAACCCTGGCCTTGATGCTTTCCTTTATCAGTCCAATGAAAGGAGAGCCAGAGCATGAAGGCGTCTCAGCTCCTTTTCTTCTCTCAGAGCTCCCCTCCCCACTTTTAATTTTCATCTCTCTTTTCCTGCTCATTTCAGAAAAAGGGGGAGGAAAAGAAGAGGGGAGGGGAGGGTGAGCAAATGAGAGTGGGACGCTGGCTTGTGATAACTGCCATGCAGAATGGACATCTCCCTTGTTTATTGCCTTTTGAAATTCAATCCATTGTCTGGGACGGGAAGTGATAAAGGGAGTGGAAATACAGAAGCTCTTATCATGCCAGCTCAGTGAAAGGAACTTTTTTTTCCTCCTCCAGATGCCTCAGTTTGTTGTGGGGTACGTTTTTTGTGTGCGCATCGGCAAATCCGAATAATGGGGTCTGAAAAATGCATTCATTCAGCTGATTATTTGGACCCGGCTATGCCACTTACTATTGTGCAGCATTGTTGTGTGTAGTCATCACATTTAGAGGAAGCACACAATTGAGTGTGGTCACACTTGTCTCATAGGCTTTTCCTTGGATGTGTCATATTTAAAGGCTGAAAATGCTCTTGTCCTCAAGATACATTGTAGCTGATGTTGAACAGAGAATTATGACCATTTGGTTGACCATTCTGGCCTTTCAGCTCCTTTATTGTGTGGAATTATATATGTAACTGATCATATTATGATGACCACTGCCTTAAACTCAAAAGGTACAATTAAACAGATCACCTCAACATCCAACCATTGAGTTCTGCAAAAGATTGTTAAAAATCTTTGTTTTAAACCAGGCTTCATCAATGATTTTTGTATCAAAACCATACAGGGAGGTGAGTCCTAAGGAACACAACTATAGACATAAAAAAGGTCAAGTCAAATTGATTTATAAAGCACATTTAAAAACAACCTCAGTTGACCAAACTGCTGTACAAAACAAAGCGGATAAAATGCCTCGGCCATCATTAAAATAACAAAAAATAAATAAAATGAAACAATAAAAACAAACTAATATATCCCATAATACAAAATACAAGAATAAAATAATTTTAAATTTACATTAAAATAACATAAAAACAAATAACATAAATAAGATTAAAAAACAAACTCAATAAAAATGCTCAAGCTGGAGAAAAGTTCAGTAAGAAAAGGTGTGTTTTTAATAATGATTTAAAATGCTCAACCCTCTGTGCTGATCTAATGTTAAAAGGCAGACTTTTCCAGAGTCTGGGAGCAGCGACATAAAAAACCTCTGTCACCTCTGCCTTTTAACCTGCTTCAAGGAACTTTTAAGAGCAACTGGTTTGTAGATCTCAGTGTTCTGACAGGACTAAAAAGCTCTGCTAAATATGGTGGTGCTGTGCTATTAAGACTTTTAAAAACAAGTAATAAAATCTTGAACTGGATCCTGTACTGTACAGGAAGCCAGTGAAGTGAAGCCAGCACCAGAGTGATATGCTCATGTCGTTTTCTCCCTGTCAGAAGACGAGCAGCCCAGTACTGAACAATTTGTAAAGGACAGAGCAGCGACTGATCAATCCCAAATAGAGAGAGTTACAGTAACCCAAATGGCAGGTGATAAAAGCATGAATAATTCTCTCTAGATCTCTAAAAGGGAGAGATGATTTCACCCTGCTCACTTAGTGAACTTAAAGTAAGACAACCATCTGCAAATCTCTGCTAAGTAAACTACTAAAGTGGTCTTGTGTTGTGTAAACCTAAATGTAACTCAGAGTAGAATCTTAAATTGAACAAAGATCTGTCTTTGAGCTGAAACAACGTATGCTGTTCAATTAAAAAATATCTCAAAAATTGACTTAATAATGTGAATAATAGCTCAGGTTTGTCCAACTTAATATTTAGATTTTGATTTACACTCCTAATGTAGGTTGGTACAACACATTTTTTGTTGAGCTTATTTAACAAACTCAAGTCCATCCTTTGAATGAAGAACTTTGTGCTTGAAAGGTAGGATATAAATAAAGAAATTACAAATAAAGACACTATACAGCTGCCTGCCCTAATTTTCAAGGGTTGAGGTTTTTTTTCTTTCTAAGTCTTTTGTAAGGGAGTCTGTTTCATCCATCCATTTTCTAGACCCGCCTGGAGTCTATCCCAGCAGCTACGAGGTGAGAGGCAGTGTACAGCCTGTCGTCAGTCCATCGCAGAGCCAACACACAGACTCACCCTCACGCCTCAGGTGTCTTTGGACTAGAGAGGAAGCCGGAGTACCCAGAGAAAAACCACGAGGTTCCTCAAGCCAGGAACCTTCTAGCTGTGAGGGAACAGTGCTAAGCACCACACCACTGTCCAGGCCAGGAAGTGTATATTAGTGAATACAAATATCCTTTAAAAATCCTTTTATAAGAAAAATTTAACATTTCCATTTCAAAGCAATAATCAGGTATATCATGTTGTATCATGTGGTGCAGTCCACCCCCCTGACACCCTTCATTGGAACAAACAGGTATAGAAAATAGATGGATGGAAAACAGACATCTCCACTAAAGTCTGAGTAGTTGAGAAAATGTAAAAAAAACGTTTTCTTTTTTATTGTGTAAAATACTGATCTAAGATGATTTACTGCATCCTGCAATCGTGGCTGTTACGTTTTGGTTAGGGTTATATATCAAATTCCTGCTTCTGACGTGGCATTCACACATAGACTGTTACACTTAAAACATAATGACAGATTGACATAATCAGTCGATCCGGAGTGAAACTACTTTGTGTAGTTATTTAAATTTTTAAAGTTTTCAGAAAAGCTCAAACAAAATTCAAATACGTTTACATAATTCATGGCTTCTACATGAATCACCATACTGTACATAGTTTATTTCACTTTTGTAATTTTATTTTAACTTTTTGCTGTGAAGTTCAAAGATGGTTGAAAGCCTTACCTCGAGCTAAACAAACTTCTCTGTGTTTGTTTGATCCACAAGGCACACAGACAAGAACATCCTCCTCCAACACACACACATAAAACTAAACAGAACAAAATGCAAGTATGAAAAATAGTTTTTTTACAGAGAAGTATATGTTTAAATGTTTAAATGTATGAATACACCTGCTCCTTATAAATGAATGAGCAGATGTGCCAAATGTTGGACCAGCACTGACTAAAAGACAGATGTAGCCTCTCAGCTTGAAATGAAATGACTGTCAGATAGCTTTAAACATACATTCCCCCTGATGACTAGCAGGGTCGGATCTGTGACTGAAGCCCAGCGACATGCTGTGATGGACAGATTTCTGTTGATAATGATTCTTGAAAATTTTATTATTCTGCTTCTTGAGTCCTGAGATGCATATGGAAATGACACATACCACCTACAGAACCATTTTATTTTTGCAGACAAAGCCCACACTCTCATACTGATGGCAGCAGCCTCTCCCCAAAGAACAACAAAAACTCTTCAGAAATTGGATGAGTTACATGACTTAAAGCCCAAGGCTTTGACCCAACCTCCAAACTCCCAGGATCCCAGTCCAATCGAGCGTTTGTAGAATGTGCCAGATCAAACCAGATCCATGGAGACTTACATCCTACCAAATTCAAGGAGGCACTGTCAAGGTTCCAGTTCAAGACATCAAAGTGCATCTTGTCATTTTCCTGAAGGAGCAGAGCTGTTTTGGTGGCAGAAGAATCTGCAATGCAATACCTTTCATAACATTACATTATGTTTTTAATGTTGGTGGTGCTGGATTTATGCAGATTTGAGGCAATGATGTGGTTTAAAAGATCTAGTGTAGGCAGGCAAGGCAAGGCAAGGCAAGGCAGTTTATTTTGTATAGCACATTTCATGTACAGGACCATTCAAAGTGCTTTACATAAAACAGAAACATTGCAGATATTAAAAAATGGTAAAAGGCAGCAACAAATAGCAAGAATCACAATAAAATAATAAATTATAATAAAATGCTTTAAAAGAGAAGTTAAAAAGTTACTGTGCAGAATTCATGCATAGGTATTTGAGAAAAAAAATGTTTTCAACCTGTATTTAAAAATGTGGTGAAAGTTTAATCTCCACTGGCAGTTTGTTCCACTTGTTTGCAGCATAACAGTTAAATGCTGCTTCTCCATGTTTAGTCTGGACTCTGGTCAGGACTAGTTGACCAGAGTCTTTGGATCTAAGAGCTCTGCTAGGTTTACATCTAGGTTTAAATTCTCTGAACATATCACAGATGTCTTCTGGGCTTCTAGTGTAGAAATTCTTTTAACAGGAGTATCGTCATAATTGAGTAAAAATAATATTTTTGGAGGGATTTTAGCTTATAACAAGGCAAAAACAAAACCACCAACAATACAATTTATCCTGGTAACAAGCTATGGACTACACTGGACATTACATTGGTAAAGTAGTTTTTGTGTTTCAGTTACATGTAAAATAAAAGTAAAACTAATCAGATTTTGATTTGATGTGTTTATACAGCGCTTTGTAATGTTCCTCTCAGTCACCCATTCACACACAACACAGTAATCTACTATGCATTAGGCCAGATTTTAGTGTGATAAATAAACGAATAAATTTGTGCTTATTTTTCCAAGAACACCACTTTTTTTATCATTACATCTACAGTGTGTAAGTAGACACGCTACAGAGGCTAGCAATGCAATTAATCTTTGCTTTATTTATGCATTTAACTGTGTCCTTCAAACAAATTATCTTCTCCATATAAGTTTCTTAACCTATTAATCCTTCAGTTGACCTTTAACCTGCTGCCAGCAATTAGATATTTTTTATGATGCAGTCACTACAGGCTTTAATTAACTCTTCTATTCAAACTAGCAAGGCTTGCAAAAAGATTAACTTATTTTGGCAAATTTAAAATTTTCTTTAACTGAGCCACAGAATAGATGCCTTCAGTCTTAATTTTATATATACTATAATATTCAAATTGCTTGATCCACCTTCTTGCACCATAAACAAGCCAACAGTTAAATTATGTGTATCATATTGCTTTAAGAAACAACCATGAGGTAATGCAGTGCAGTCAGCATGCAGCAATGAATATTTAACTGTTCGCCTGGGAAGATTAGAAACCAAAGAACAACACACAATAAAGTATTCATGAATACTTTTAGATGGACAATCTAAGACGTTTGCAGACATATTGTAAGCATGAACATCCAGTTTGCACAATAAAGAGAATAAAACATAAAAGTTTTACAAGTCCTTCCCTTGTGTAGAGAACAGTGGATTTATTTCAATCACCCTTCTTTTTGGCTTCATTCCTGTTGAAGAAGGTCTGTTAATGTTTCGAGCTGATATATTATGAGACATTTTTAGTAAGTGTCTTAGCCTGGTCTGTTAACTACTGGTACCTAAAACCATCTTATGTTATTGAAAAATATTCCTTTATGCAATCACTATTCCTGTGACAGTAGGAAAGAAGAGTTTCCCTAAGTTTTTTATTACCTGTTATTTTGGGATGAAAAGGGATATTTCCACAAAATGTAGCCACATAGGATGAAGTGATGTAAAAAGGTAGTAACAGCAGCACTTAGCTTCTCTTCACAGTGCTGGTTACCTGCTATTCCCTCTGTGTCTGCTGTGGGGCTCTGTCGCACAGCAAATAACACCCTGCCCTCTCTCTCTCTCTCTCTCTCTCTCTCTTTCTCTCTCTCTCTCTCTCTCTCTCTCTCTCTCTCTCTCTCTCTCTCTC
>JBAMHW010000003.1:31105121-31120833 GCA_037177495.1 Rhadinocentrus ornatus
TCTATACCATACCATACCATACCATACCATACCATACCATACCATGCCATACCATACCATACCATACCATACCATACAATTAAAAAGCTATTAAACTATTCATAAAACACATTTAAAACAACAAGTTTTAAATGTGCTGTCTCTTTTGCTTGCCTTGTGAATCAGATCTATTCACAAGGCCAACCAAAAATCAAAGCCAAAATAGATTAAAAGAGATAAAATACATGGATAAAAAGCACAGTATAGTTAGTAAATAAAATACAAAAAAGTGGTCTCCTTTTTTGCTTTAACACCCCCCCCCCTCAAAAAAACCCCAACAAAAACAAAACAAAAAACCCAAGTAAATATGAGAGCAAACACCTGACAACACCAAGATATACGATGATGGAGTCATAAATTCATAATTATGGGTTTTGTATCCAAGCTTTTTGTTCTATGCTGAGGAAACCCATCCAGTTGCAAGTGCACGTTCAACATTATTAGTCATGTAATGTAATCAACTGGTTTGTGTCTTGGGACAGGATTTGCTGTTTAATATGTGCATGAACAGAAAAGCAAGTGCATAAGGAATTCAGTCTGTCTGCATTAACTGAGACACAAGGTGCATTTATTTCAACAGGCACAAAAGGTCCATGACTGGAGCCCTGACGGGTTTGGTGTTGGAATAACAGATTGTCTTCCTGGAGACCCCACTTTGTTTTATCATCCATGTCAGCAGTTTTCATATCTACTGTAGTGTTTCTTAGTAAATATGCTTAGCTTTTGTTTTCAATTGCTATAAAGGCATTAAACATTTCCTAAGATTAATGACACTTACATTTATTATGTAGCACTTTCACTGAAACACTTGTCCATGTTTAAAGGTATTTGTACGGTCTTAATAGTAATAACTAGTATTAATGCTGATATGATCAATTTTTCTTAATCCAAGCATTTGACCTCCGATTCCATTAGTGACAAACAGAGCTGAAGTTATTAGCCCTGTGTTTCTCAATCCAGGACCCACTGCCCTGCATGTTTTAGATGTGTTTCTACTCCAACACACCTGATTCAGATTAATAAAATTCGTCATCAAGTTATTTAAAAGCGTGTTAAAGAGCCATTCATTTCATTCAGGTCTGTTAAAGTAGGATTACCTCTAAAACAGGGGTGTCAATCGTATGACCCACGGGCCGGATCAGGCCCGCAAACGGGTTAAATCCGGCCCGCGAGAGGATTTTGTAAAGTATAAAAATGAGCTGCAATTTTTCAATAAAAGAAAATGTTGTTCCAATTGTGTTCACTAGATGGCACAAGAGCAATTGTTTTTAAGTAAGCAAACTGTTTATAGGGGGCAGAGCAAGTAGGTCAAGCAAGCGCAGCTAGTTCAGACGAGCTACTTTGTTTTGCCCACGATATTTATTACAGCTTCCACTTTTAACATTATGTGCTTTGGCACCCTCATTGCTCCAATATGTCTTTGTCAAAAAAGAGAAAAGTGGATATAGAGTGCAGAGTGTTCCAAGAAAAATGGCCATCCTCCTATTTATTCATGGAATTGAATGGGAAAGCTCTACATTTGGTGTGTTCACAGCATGTTGCAGTAGACATTATGTGAGTCTTCATGCTGACAAATATGACAACTTACTAGGACAGCGGAGAAGAGAGAAGGTGAATGAACTGTTAGCAGGTCTGAAGAAGCAGCAGTCTGCATTTACTCACTGCCGAGACGTCAGTGACGCTGCGGTGAAAGCTAGCTACTTAATTGCTAATAAAATTGCAGTGGCTTCAAAACCATTTTGTGAGGGTGAATTTGTAAAAACATGCATGATGAAGGCAGTGGAGATTGCGTGCCCTGAAAAGCGCCAGGCTTTTGCTAATATCAGCCTGACAAGAAACACAGTTGCAGACAGGATTTTCGATCTTTCAGTGGATTTGGACAGCCAATTGAAGCGAAAAGTCATTTGTTGCGTTTTCAGTTGCAATCGATGAATGCACGGACATTACAGATGTTGGACAACTGGCCATTTTCATCCGCGGAGTTGATGACACATTGACCATCACCGAGGAGTTCGTGGAGTTGGTGCCGATGACAGATCCAACGACAGCAGCTGATATTTTCACCGCACTTGTCGACACACTGGACTGGACTGGTCCCACGCTGTCAACCTGGCTACAGATGGTGCGCCCTTAATGATCGAGAAAAAAGCAGGCGTTGAGACAAAGTTCAGAGAGAGAGTGCCATCTGCAAATGGAGGACGTGATTTTTGGACTTTTTACTGTATTTTGCACCAGGAGGCTTTTTGTTGCAAGTCATTAAAGATGGATAAAGTCATGAAGGTGGTCATCCAAACTGTTAATTTCATCCGATCCAGAAGCCTGAATCACCGTCAGTTTGACAACCTTCTCAGAGAGAAAGACCACATCTATGACCTGCCATACCACACTGAGATAAGATGGTTAAGCTGAGGTGCTGTGCTGAGGCGTTTCTTTGATTTACGGGATGAAATTGAACAGTTAATGGAAAAAAAGGGCAAACCAGTGATAGAATTTCGTTCTGTAGAATGGATGCAGGACCTTTGCATTTATGGTGGATATTACAGAGCACCTGAATAACTTGAACAAACAGCTGCAAGTTGTCACGCAGTATTATGACAGCATACGTTCTTTCAAATTGAAGCTGTCATTTTGGGAGACGCAACTTGCTGGTGGTGATGCAGCTCACTTCCCCTGTCTGAAAAATGTGTGCGCGACCCAACATGTGGCAGACATGGACCGGTTCAAAGATAAAATAACGGGACTGTTACGGGAGTTTGAGCAACGCTTTCAGATTTTTGGTGAACTAGAGAAAGACTTTTTTTTGCTCGCCATTCACCGTGAATCCCTCTGATCTGCCCGTCAGCATCCAACTTGAAATAATAGACTTGCAGTGCAACTCGGATTTGAAGGGCAAATTTGCCGCAGCTGGCTTGGACACATTTTATCAGAATCTCTTGCCAGGTTACCCAAACTTGACAGCCCTTGATGCAAAACTGTTGTGCATGTTTGAAACCACATATCTTTGTGAGCAAGTTTTCTCTGTAATGAGCATAAATAAAACCAAGCTACGCTCAAGGCTTACGCACAAGCACTTGAATCACATCCTGAAGTTGGCTGCCACTCAGGAGGTGACGCCTGATATTGATGCATTGGTGATAGCTAAAAGATGCCAGGTATCAGGAGTCAAAAAACTATGCAACCCCACTTAAAGAGCTGCATGAGACACCCTGATATAGTTCTGTGATATGCTTCTGTCATTCACTGAGGCATTGTGTGTTTGTGTGTTCTTTGTCCTCAGAATTTTCAAATAACTTGGTGTTTTATGATTAATGGTGATGTTGTGCTTGTACTATTTTGGACACACTGTCTTAAGGCTCCAGCTTTGTTTTATGTTGATCGTATTAAAACAAAGAAAACAATCTGAAGTTGTTTTAAAGTTATATATACCATGATTTTACCGGTCCGGCCCACTTGGGAATAGATTTTCCTCCATGTGGCCCCTGAGCTACAATGAGTTTGACACCCCTGCTCTAAAACATGCCGGGCAGTGGTTCCTGAGGACCTGGATTGAGAAACACAGTATTAGCCTAACCTGACTGACTGGTGCTACATACGAGGCCTTTCCTGTTTCAGAGAATGTCAGGATGCAAATATCCTGCTTACTACATAAATATTTGCAGAAAGCAAAGATACTTTCTGAATCTAATTTATGTTATTTAAATGCAAGAGAATAGCATTAATATACCACTAACGCGCACCCATAGAATGCCCCGAAAAAGATCAAAGACCATTACCTGTAGGACTTCAACTTCCTGATATATGCAGATTGGAGACAACATCAGGTGAAATCTACTGAACCGTGAAGCTCTAACCTAATGTGCTTTTTTGCCATTTTAATTTTGGCTACCTATGTTATCTGTTCATGCAACCTGACACCAGCTTCAGACTTGAAGTGTTACTTTTAGGAAAACGCTTACAAAATTAATTTTACGTTTATCATTTTACCCTGAAAATGCTATTTTCCCTATTGAAGTTATTTAGACATGCCATTTTAAATAAAGTGATCACATAAGCATAACTATTCTAGATCTACCTGTTGATAGAAATCCCATGTGCTTTCTAGTGATGAGGAGAGCAGTGCTCAACTAAACCTTGATGCTGAGCTCTCTGATCCCCCTGAGACTTCCATGTTAATAAATGAGATCTGCTGCAAAGCAATACTGCTTTAAACCTATGTATTATGTATGAGGTAACGGAGAACGGCACTAAAAAGAAGGAATCATCTCAGCACACATAAGTGCCAGAATCCAATCTCAGCTCCATTAGTGCAGGACAAATCCTATACAGTGAGAAGGGGTCTCCATACGTTTCCATGAGGGAGCTCAAGAAGCCATTATGGAAATGAAAAGGGACAAATCACACGTTACAGATCACTGCGTAAAGCAGGAACAAAATCATGGTGCAGTTCACTTTGGAGTGGTTGGTTCGACAAAAGAAGGTTGAAACCTGCACAGCTTCTTCTGAAGACTTCTAATAAACTCTCACAGCAAGGAGGACGACAGCCCGAGAATTTCATTAGCTCACAATGGTGTCTTTGTGTATCTACAAATGATGCCTAACATTGTTATCCTTTTTGTGTCATGCTAAGGTATAGCAGCACGGCACCTTATTTGATCATGTGTCAACACATTATCGCTTACTCTCTGTCTGAGCAAAGCGTAGAACTCATTCTAAGTGCGCTCGGAGACACAACTACTGCAGAAGGTTATAGTGGAAGACAATTTGTCTGTGTTTTCCAATGAGTTAGCATCCCCTCTGAGCATATGCTCCATCACTGTAGATACAGATCCTTACAAACAATCTCCCAAATGCTAATTGAGGTAATTAAAGCCGCAGCATCCAGAGGAAACAGGTGCAGGTGGTAGGCATTATTCATGTCCCCCTGCCCTTGGAGGTAACCCTCTCAATCTAGTGAGGTAAACAAGACAGACAAGGGTGCAGTTTTCACTGTTTTCTTTGTTAAGATGAGCACACAAGAAGCTATATTTCCCACTGGTGTTTGAGAGTCCTTGTGAGTGCGTATGACAACAACAGATAAGTAATCTTCCCTTTCAATGCCAATATGATTTTACTCACAGACACACACATTTGCCCTGAGCTGTATGTGCAGTAACTTTATTATGACTTATACAGACTTTCGTAGAGGAATATACTTTCTTTCTTTATAATATAGGCATGATAACCCTGCAAATATGATTACTGCTGTTCAGTTCCTAAAAGAAAAACAGCTGCATAGCTACTGAATGACAGTTTGCTATATTCAGAGTCAAACACTTTGGAGATGAGAAAGGTAATATTTCAAGCCATCATTAATTTGTCAAAACTTTTTTTTCCTATTTCATTTTAGAAAGTGCAAAAACCCTCTGCCTAAATGCCAGAGTTAGGTAGTGATGTCAGTGGAGGTCTGACATCATTACAGAGGCCTTACTTATATCAGACAGTGATTAGATTAATACTCATTAGAGAATATTTGTGTCTGCACCCTTCCTGTCCCCCAAAGGCAACCAGGCAACAGGAACCATGGCAATTAAAAATGGAAAAACTGTCATCCTCCATCACCCCTATGATGAGGAGAAAAAAAGAGAAAGAAACATGCGCACATACATCCTGCACTTGTTAATATGCACATTATTTGGACAGAAACAAACTCTTTGATCAAACAGCTATTAGATTAAACGTAAACTCGTAAAGTAAACATAAAGTAGTTTTCTCCGTCTTCTTTTTTATTTTCTATCATCACTTCTTCATTGCTGCAGTAACCATGTGGACCAAGGAACAGGATGACATAATTATACACTGCTGCATCACTTACAAAAGTCTGAACTCATGAGAAATTGTAATAATAACAACCATTACGGTTTCATTAGGCTGGTTTTGTTCAGCAGTAAATAGAGAATTTACAAATGCCAGCATTTATTTTCTTCCTGCGCTAGTTTTTCAATACAGCAATTCTTTGTCATGGCATGACATCTTCCACATCCTCCATTACTTTAAACTCCTCTCCCAAATCCACATTACTCTAGTTTAAAGAACAAGAAGAAAGTCTCTTTGATGGACTGGCGACCTGATCAGGGTTTACCTGTCCCTTCCCCCGATAAGCAGATAAGCTCCAGTACTTCCTATTTTTATGCCATTTTAAGAGAATAAGAAAAAGAAAAAACTTTATTTGTCCATCAGTAGGGAAATTGCTTTATTGCAACAGTACAGGTGTTGCAAGCAAAAGCACACACAAAGAACACACACAAATAATAAAAAATAACATGTACTGTATATGGTCTGACAAGGTATGTACAGTATATAAATATGTACATGAACATGTATATAGACATGTAAAGACAGTTTGCATGTGTTCATTGTAAAGTCTGACAGCAGCAGGGAGGAAAGACCTGCGGTATCTCTCCTTCGCACAGTGAGGATGGATCAGTCTGTCACTGAAGTTGCTCTCCAGAGCAGACAGGGCGTCCTGCAGGGGGTGTGACTCATGGTCCAGCATGGATGTCAGTTTTGCCAGGACCCTTTTGTCACCTACTTCCTCCACTGAATCCAGAGAACACCAACAGCAGGCCTGCAGGTCAGCAGGCCAAACACACAGTCCCGATCAAACTGGTGCCGTATTTTGCAGAATCCACTCTGAAGGAACACTCCAGCCCTCACCAGTTTGGCTTTCAGGAGCACTGATAGATGGTCATGATTCTTACAGTGAACATGAAATAGGCTTCAAACTTTAGGTATAATAACATTCAGCATCTTGCAGTTGAAGTATTCTAAGAATAATTAGGCTTTAAAAGCTCATTTTGAATGTTTAGCTATGCAGTCCTTTTGGAAAAAGTCTACTCAAGCTTGCTTTTTAGTAAATGCAAATGTCCTATGTTCCTTAAAATGGTTAATTTCTTATTTAATTGACAAAAGTCATACAGTAAGTGTCACTATCCCAGCACAGACTACAGCTATCCACACTAATAAGCAATCCACTGTTTCAGAAATGGACAGAACTTAACTGAATTGGCCTGAAGGTAGATTTGAAAACTATCCCTTTTCTGGTAAGCTGTCACATTCAATTTCAAATGACATTTAAATTAAATTTAAATAGAAAAAATCAGGCAAAGCTGCCACATCAAACTTATGCAAGTGTAGCCACAGCTCACCTTTGGTTTTGGGTAATTCCAGTTAATTATGATGATAGATGGTGCCTGAACACAGTGTTATGCTGAGAGAATTTAAATAAATCAGCAACAAAGTTTAACAGCTGCAATAGCTAAACTACAACATGATCTGAACCAAGATTGGGATGATTAGGGGATTATCATGACTCAAACAAAGAGCAGAAATGGGAAGACTCTAGTGCCTTGTTTCCACCAACGGGTTGAGATGCATTTCTTTTGCATGTCCTCATGTGAAAACCGGGTATGGTACCCTAACATCTGACCCGACCTGTCCTCCGTTTTTGGGACCAATCCAATGGGGTATCAGTCTAACTAAGATCTGACCCAGAGGGTGGAGCTTACACTGCAATCTGTTGATTGGTTGAGAAAAAAGTCACTTCCTGTGCGACCTGGCATAAAAACAAAGCAGGAACGACTGCTTGTTTAGAGCAACATTTTTTCTTTTTCTTAAATAAATTTCCATACACACTTACGAAACATCTTTTCATGGATATCCAAGAAGGTCCGCACTTTACTCGGGATCATCGGGGAGGAATTGACAGACCATCTGAAAAGAAATATTATGGTTATACTTTAGGGAAGGCATCAGGCATCAGCTGAGGCATTCATCGCTATTTGGGTGATACTTTACCTCTCAGGTAAAGATACGGTTGGCTGTGGGAATGCAACAAGTTTACGATTCATATTGGCACCCTAACTGTCCCGACCCGCATTTGTTGGTGGAAATGTGGCTTAGATCAGTAGTCCCTAACATATTTTCCCTAGTGGACCCCTGTCATGCAACTACCAAAAAGCTGTGAAGCCCCCACCCCTCCTAAGTTAAAAGCATACTTGATTTTATGAATACATTAGCTGTTTCTCACCAGAAATGATGCACTCTGGCTGATTTTTTTCCTTTGATAAAACCAAAGTTAAGATATTTTAGGTAATGTTGAAAAGTTACTGTTTTTTGGCTTCCTAAACACTTGTTTCATATGAAATGAAACACCCATGTGATAAAAAAAAACTAAGCGAATACAACTTACCTGGTCTCTGTGTGGACATAGCGTTGATTTTAATCACGCTGGCCCTGAACAGTCAAAGCCTCAGGGACCCCTTTTGCTCTTTGGGGGCCCCCCTCAGGGGCTCCAGGGACCCCAGGTTGGGAGCCACTGGTCAAGGACACCTTTTTCAAATCCTAGTCTTTTGTTTTTTGTCAGACAGCCTCTGTAACTTTAAATTATGTTAACTCAAATATTCACCATGAGTCTGTGCATAATCTCAATGTGCCTTTGATTCTTATTATGTCCTGTTTTACATCTCTTGAGGCTCAGGTGAAAGGTAATGATCTTGATGAACAAACCACAGCTACAGCCTGAAAGGGTCCTTTACCTTAGGTTTGCAAAGCAAACTCTGTTATTATAAGTGAAAATATTAAAACACCGTTCAGTAATTCCAGCTGGTGTTTTGTTCTCCATTAGCAATGGGTTAAGATAGTTAGGATAAAAAGCGGTTCTTTTAGCATCCATGCTCAAAATGGCTTGCCCAAAGAGAAGGGCTTTAGATAACTGGGCTCACTCTGAGACACAGGAAATGGAAAAATACTGGGTTTGAGGCAGCTTTAATTATGCCCGTTATAAAGCTTCCATCCCCCTTTGCTATGAAGGAGGTTGAACTCTGATCTCATCTGTGTAGAAAAGGGCTCCTCAGATGTTTTGTCGTGAGATGGCTTCTGGCAGCTGCTTTCAGTGAGGATGTGAATCAGCTGGTTTCAGCCTGTGTCCCAGTCTGGCTGTCCCTCTCCCTTCCCTGCCTAATTATCCAAGGTACCAGCCCCTCTGCTGTGCACCCGCTACGTTTTTTTTCTTTTTCCATTCCCTTTCTGTGCAACATTCTTTCTCTAAGAAATGTCAGAAACGCCAAAGCTAAAAACAAACTAATTTTAGGCTCTGTGGTGGGTAGAAAGATTAATACACTGCATTTATATAATGCTTTTCTCTGGTTGACTTCTCAAAGCACTTTTATAGCACATGCCACTTTCCCAGCATTACTTAGTCTATGCTGTCTTCACAGTGTTTTTCCTTTTTAATAATCACACGGCAGGCAAAGTGTGACTTGTTTAATGACAATTCATCCTGAGGACTGAAGAAGTCAAGGATTGAACTGTTAGAGTACTGGTCCTCCTAAGCTACAGCTGCCATTTTGGATTTTCTAGCCCGAAGAGACCAGATGCAGTGAAAAGCAAAAGAAACCGGGATAAACCAGAGCAAATATAACAGCTATTAAATAATTTCCCAACTGACACAGTGACTGTAACAATGATCATGCTGACAACTTGCAGTGTTTGACTGTCAGTATCTACGAAAGAGACACAGCTAAGTTAGTTACTCAAAGGGGTTGACCAAGTGATTTTAATATTTGGCCTTGTTTCATACTTGATCGGAAAAATCTTCAATCCAATCGAGAGGGTTGGTTTAAACTTTTTCTTGATCGGATCAGCAGGAAAAAGCAATCATGTATACCAGAGGTCCCCAACTCTCCTCAAGGCCCACTATCCTGCAGGTCTTTGATGTCTTCCTGCTGCAACACACCTGTTTCAAATTAATGGTTCATTAGAAGACTTGTGCAGAGCTTGTCAGAAAGCTATTTAATTTGAGTAAGGTGTATTGCAGCAGGGATACATCTAAGACCTGCAGGATTGGGCAATTTTTCCCAAACATTGATATTGATGTATTGATGCTACACCAAAACTAGTTTTCATACATTTTCTTTGTTGTATGTATCCATTTTCTATACTGCTTAGTCCAATGAGGGTCATGGGAAAGCTGGAGCCAATCCCAGCAATTGACAGGCAAGAGGCAGGGTACACCATGGACAAGTTGCCAGTCCATTGCAGGGCCAACATAGAGACAGACAAACAACCACTCAGACCTGGAAAGAATTAGAGTAGCCAATTAACCTAACATGCATGCCTTTGGATGGTGGGAGGAAACCGGAGTATAGTAGAGTAGAACTCCGCACAAAAAGGCCACTGTTGGGACCTCCCCCAGGCCAAGGCTCAACCAGTGACCTTCTGCTGTGAGGCCACAGTTCCAACCAACACACCATCATGCAGCCTGGTTTTGTTTTAATAGACACAAAGTTGTTATTCATGTTTTTACTGGTGTTATAATCACATTCAAAGTAATATAATAATACTGTGTGTCCAGAGAGTTGTGATGCACCAGGAAATGCACATTCACACGCCATAGTCTTGTAAAATAACAGCTGCTGAAAGATATGCATGATCACAAGTGTTTCATTATTCTTGTTAGGCCTCAATGTTAGGCCTTAATAACACTTTCTGTGTGTGTAACTGATGTCTTGATGTCATGGAGGAGTTTACTTATCAAAGCCTAACATAATTTGATTATATGAGCCAGAGGGAACCCTGGCTTCCTCCCACAGCCCAAAACATGCATATTAGGTTAATTGGTGACTGTAAATTGGCCCAAGGAGTGAGTTTCAGTGGTTGCTTGCCTCACTTATGTCTGTGCTGGTGACCTGCCTAGATTTTTGATGGGATGACTGATGATTAGCATGGGTTGGTGTAGGATTAGGAAAACATCAGAAGTTAGCTTTGACAGCAGTCCTAGGGGATTCATTTACTTGAGATGTTCCCTCAGGTAATGAATGAAATTAATTTTGGCCTCAAAGGTTCACTTACAGTTATTTGATGTAACAGCTTTGCTTATAAGTCTGCTAAAGTTTTTGTTGTTCTTTTATGGTAAGGTGCTGTCATTAGTGCCTCTTGGATCAATATGCTCTTAACACAAAGTCTATATTCACCTAAGAGCAGGGGGCTTTAAGAGAGGTGCTACTGAAGTACAGGCAGCCAAAAAGACACATAATGCATCTTCTAAAATCCCACCGGGTAAAGTCTGTGATGTGAGGGTGGATTTTTTTCAAGCAAAACTTGGACACAATTTGCAATTTGATTTGGTGATGGGAAGCTAGGATGTTGAATCAAAGCTTTGTTTTCCCTTCTTCATTTGTACTTGGCTTAAGGCAGTGATTCCTTCTTTCCAAGAGTGAATTAGGTTGAAAGTCAAAGAGGCTCAGGTTGTTGTCAATACTCATTAGAGCTGACCACTGGCCTTGGGTTAAGACATGTCCCACTCTGCTGTCTGCTCAATACCATATGGACACATGTGTCCCCCATAATTTTTTCACAGCTTCTAGTATAAAAGGAAATATGTAGAAAGCTTGCTGGTGTTTCTTATTTTATTATATGAGCTATGTGGCAATAAATCATGAACAAATTCATACAAATCTTTTGCGTCCTTCATGCGTCCTTTGGTTGTTAGCCAATACATCCACCAGAAGGCAGAGTTCACCTCTGAATTCCAATGATAGTAAACAAATATTTAACATGGCGATGGTGGAAGAGACCATGATAACGTACAATCACAGAAAGAGACATAAAAGGGGGCAGTGCAGTACACAGCAGTGGCCTTACCGGCCATACATTGCAGCTTCTTCTTTTTCTTTGTTTTGTAGTGCTTGCCCATTAGCATTACATAGGCATTATGACCAAATTCAGATGTACAAACCACTCTGTTAGTCTGACATGAATTACCCTTAGAGTTCTAGATACCAGACTTTTTGTAATAAGCCTTTTTTTTATTATTCATCAAGCTAGTATCCGGAGACCTTTTTTACCTCCCAACCATCTTTCCCACATCAGCCGCCTCAAGAAATATACATCAGTTTCTTTTATGGTTGCACATCAGCTATCCTGCGCAACACTGCCTCTGCAATTTGGTGGTACTAATTCACTGTTCTGTTTGCTTCGTCAGGGTACGCATCCGCAAGGACCCCAAAAATGAATAAAACTATGCTTGTAAAGGATGCAGAAGACAGGCAAAGTGCTCCATATCCTTCCTTAGTGTAGTGCTTAAATGAACCCTTAGAATCAGCATGTCAGCCTTGTCACTCAGATCATGTTTTGTTAACCCAAGAGTTGCATTAATAAAACTAAAGAAATTAATTTGTGAGGTATACTGAGCATAAACACGGGGCACATTTGCAGGAGCACCATGCTACTTATTCCAAACACTAAACTTGCTCTGAGTGAGGTTTTGTTCAGTATTGGATTAAATCAGCTTTTAAATCAGCATGTCAGCCTTTTGTTAAGAATTCTACTGATGATACCCCATAATTTTACCATTTATTTAAAAACCATCTGGTATAAGTATGCCTGGCATAGAAACCAAACTGAGAGTGCTTTTTATGATTAATGTTTAATTATCACTGGATTTTGAGCCTCAGCTGACAGTAAATCTATATTTTATTCAACCTAATAAGTCCTTCAGTATTGTGAATGGTTGTGAAATGTTTCTTCAGACTTAACCAAAAATTTGACTGACAGTTGATCAACCAAAGACTGTCAACCAGAAAAAGAACTCTTTGACCATAACTAAGCAAACAATGCATGGCAATGTAGATAGTTATATTTTGGCATCTACAGTACACATATCTGCAAATATTGATAATTTCAGTATTAGATTTTTATATCAGCATTGTGCATTCATGATTCTACATATTCCTTATCATCAACATTAACTCAGGCAATGAAAAAGTTACCATTTTTAAAAGAGAAAGTTTAGAGGGCAGATGTGAACTCCACTTATCAGACCTGCAGACACATTGATAGGAATCTTGGTACAAACTGAGGTTAGTCCACTGGGTATAACTAGACCTTCCTCCTGCTCCACCAGATATAATTAGCTTTCGTGTGGGGATGAACTGACAAACAGTGTTCTTTTATAGTCTTTCTCCATGTGTCCTTCCCCTTCACTTCTTCCTATCCCTTTCTTCTTCACTATTTTCCTCGGAATTGCTGCCAAGCCCTGTTTGCCTTGGTAATTAGGAACCAGAGTGGGCTTTCACGACTCCATTATGAAAACAGCAAACGGTCCAGTGGTTTATTGATAAAGCATTACACTCTGCTGCAATACTGTATGGTAAAGAACATGGAGCCTGCAGCCTTTTGAGGTGGACATAGCACAGAACCCCCCACTGCCTGATGAAATATCATGATACTGTAATAGGCCCATCACATACCCCATATAAAACAAGACTGAAATGTCAGAAAGAGCGCACCAAGTGTATTAGTTAAATCTAATGCAAAAAACAGGAAAAGAAAAAAAAGAAAAAAAAGAAAAGAAAGAAAAAAAAGAAAAGAAAAGAAAAGAAAAGAAAAGAAAAGAAAAACAAACATGAACTCTGCCATACTCTGTCAAATGGAGAAAAAGACCACAGAATAAATATAGCCAATCTAATCTACAGCAGGCAGAGATAGTTGAGAAGGTAATTACGCTCAGCAATATGCAAGGACAGCTATGTAAATGTGTTGTTGGTGCTCCAAACAGGCTTCCCAGGGTGCTGTGATATTTAAAAGTGACACGGGTGACCCTCCACATTTGTGAGGTGCCATCATGCATCAATCGGCAAGGTGTATATCAAAGCTGCCTGTAATGGTTTGTGCGCTGGGATTTATATTTCCAATTAAATCTGCAAATTATATGATTATCCTCTACACCATGCCGAGGCCATTTTGGAAACGGATTGTGCTGGTCATTTTGTTTTTCTACAGAGATAGAAGTGCTAGTGACAAACCTGCTTACGCAGTGAGAATATTAATGTCTGTGGCCTTGTCACAGAGCTACTTGAGCGTGCACATACAAAAATATACACAAATCATCACATTCCTGCAGAAAAATACTGGGTTATGTGATAAACAAACAGATCTGTATTTTTTTTCCTGCTTTTCTGTCACTTAACCTTACAGACATGGTCTATGCAAGTCCTTGTTAGCTGAGATCCAACACCTGCTGCAGACTTTAACTGGCAGAAAAAAAGAATAATAAAAAAAAGCTATCATAAATAGCATCTGCCTGATAAACCTACGTGTCAATCTATCAGAAACACAGCACAGAAACTTTTTTTTTTGATGGATGATATGGGTCTCAAAAATAATTACATGCATGTGGAAAAACTCACACAATCACACACATACACACAGAAACCCCAGCACCCACTGGATGTGAATTATTGATTAGAACATGTCAGATAAAAGACAGTACAGACCGCCACTGTGGGAAAAGGAAGGATATTTTGATATTGTTTTGCTATGCCTGACTGCCAAGACGGTATTCACTAAAAAGTTTCCACTTTCTGAATGTTTAGAGAATGATGCCTAACAACGTCTTAAGACAGTAACTACAAGAATTGAAGGATTTTGGGTGAATGAAGAAGAAACAGTATACAGCATCACTTAAGGCTGAGAGAGTTGAATTCAAGACAACAAACAAAGAAGGAAAGTGTAGAGAAGAGAGGAAGAGAAAACTTTTTCTCTTTACAGGCTATTTGTACATGCATCTCTGGGGTGCCATTTTAGCTTCCAGTATTTTAAACTGACTAAAATGCTTTGGGGGAATATTAACTGAGTTGCCATTACCTTCATCACTTTATTACTTCTCAGCTTTGCACTGTAAGAGAAAAAAACTGTTGTGGATGTAATTTGGTGAGGGTGAGAATGCTGCAAAAGCAGATATGTACCCATATCTTTTTAAGATGCACTTTTCATGGTGCAATTTCCTTCTAAAATCTTTTTGCTACATGGTAAATAAGTCAAATTTATTTATTTTAAGCGAATACTGGCCTGAGATGAAACTTTCTTGCATAGGTAAAAAAGGAAATAGTTTTGCAATAATTAATTTTACTCATAGAGCATTTGAAGTAAACCTCTCATCTCCCTTAGCTAGTTTTTGGTATTACAGATCCTGATGGGAATATCCATCTCTTCAGTTTCTAGATACAACTCTAAAGTTCATCACAAAAAGGGATAGAGCTGTGGAAAGCTGAACCCCATCACCTAAAATTCTTGATTCAGGCAGGGAAAGGGTGGAGACACCAGCTTGCCAGAAAAGAAGGAACCCTGAAGCACATCCTCAGCTGCTGCCCAAGAGCCCTGGGTGAAGGGCGCTACCGCTGGAGATATGAACAAGTCCTGAAGGCCGTAGCGGATGCTCTCTGCAGTGGAATCAGCCACAGCAAGAGCCTTTGTCCAGTTAGGAACACCATCAATTTTGTTAGAGCTGGGGAAAAGCCTGCAGCAACTCCCCGAAATACCTCCCCGGGCCTGCTGGCGATGCCGTGTGATTGGGAGCTTAAAGTTGACCTGGGAAAGCAGTTGAAGTTCACAGAAGTGGTCGCCAAGACAACATTAAAGCCAGACATTGTTCTCACCTCAGTAGCAACCAAGCAGTTAATTCTCCTGGAGCTCACTGTACCATGGGAGGACCGGATGGAGGAGGCCCAAGAGGGAAAAGTACTCTGAGCTAGTGGAGGAGTGCTGGAACAATGGTTGGTGGGCACGATGCCAACCCATCGAAGTGGGATGCCAAGGATTTGTGGGCCAATCCCTCTGCAGGGCCTACAAAATGCTG
>JBAMHW010000003.1:31140767-31154647 GCA_037177495.1 Rhadinocentrus ornatus
AAGAAGCTTTTTACCAGCTCAGAAACATCAACAGAATTAAAAGTTTAGTCTCCCAGAAAGACCAAGAGAAGCTCATCTTGGCTGGTTATAATGTCACTGGCCCAACATTAATATAAACATCCTTTGAAAATGCAATAACAGCAGCTGATAATGGATGATAAAAAAACAGGACAACATTTATGGGAATTTATTTATTAATGTATTTTTATCATTTTTTTGCTGTTTTTCAAAAAAGCAAAAAAGTATTATGAATGAAACAGTCGACATTCGTTCATTATGGATTTGTACAATGCAGCATTAATTATGGAAGTGACAGCACATTTCTTAATTATTTGTCAAAATCTTTCTATTGAATGTATTTTTTAATATTTGCCTATATATGTAACTTTATTATTACACGTCAGTGTCTTTGTTGGATGTTGCATTGTCAAATAAATTAACCACATTTAAAAAAAACCATCTAATTAAAACTTCTTTCAAACATTTATCAAGGAAATTGTTTACAAGATTCAGATCTTTTCTAAAACTGTAACTATAATGAGATTTATAACTTCAATATACATAATAGCCACTGAACTCGATGTAAAAATAAATAAAAAATACATTACTGGGAGGTCATTATTCCATTATCAGTTGCTATGCATGTTTACAGTACACAGTATCTTAAAGCAATTCTGTTACTTTTTTCCATTTTGTCCTGTTTGTAATTCTGGGACTGGGGTTACATAACAAAACAGATTTTCATTTCTTCATTTAACTAATGAAGTCTCAGTTTTCATTTTATTTTGTAAAAGTACAAGTTTTCTTTCTGTTTTCAATTTAAAACTTTGGTTTTAAGACAATGTTCCTATACAGAAATTATTAATGACAAGGGAGTGTCAACATGTATTTATAGCAAATAGTGTGAGTGGTATGCAGTTTGACATTAACTAAGATTTTTAAACAATAACCACACATACGCAAAGGTTTATAAGACTGTTGACTGGTGTCTTTGTATGTACTCACAGTATTAGTCATCACACTGCGTGCCGTTTTTATGCATGTGGCCTCGAGTATTAGATCAGATCAGAAGGTGGCCTTTAGAGCTGGATTTAATGTGCTGGGTATATTTGGGAAATGGTGTTTTTTTTAAGTCAGGTTGCAGTGCAATATTGTGATGGCGGTGTATCATAAATCTGAACATGATCTTTTAATACACCGTCCAATTGGCTGTGAAACAGTGAGTCAAACTTTAAGTAAACAGAGGGGAAACATTTCTTTCCAAATATCATTTCTTAACACATGTCTCATTTGTGGGCCATGTGACCTTCTCGTTCTTTGTCAGAATTCTGTTGCTTATTTATACTAGCAAAACAAAATAACAATTACAGCAGTTTCTGTATAATATGGCCATGACCGGAGTAACAGTGCACTGATCCCAGAGGACACCATGTGCAGAGACAGCAGGGATTTTGACAGAATGCAGTATATGACATATTGGGAAGGAGAACGTGTTGGGAAAACTGAATAGTTTTTGTGTTCCTTTAATGTTACATTGCTAACAAACTAAACTGTAATGTGAATAACGCCATCATTGAGGATTACACCTGCTGAATATGCTTCCACTGTAACTACGAGCATGTTATTGCAAGCTGGTGTTAGTATTTAGCTCAGTGCACAGCTGTGCCTCACAGAGCTGTAAGCACGGCTCCAGACTCTCAGTCTTGTTGTTTTTGGCTTTAGCTGAGCTCCACAAAACAAGCTATATCAGCCAATATTAGTTACTTGAATCAATTCATTATTAGTTTGTTTTATTCATGTGTTGTGTTCATAGATAAACAGTGTTGTTGGTGTACAGAAGGTAGCATGCAACTTCTTTTAACAGATGCAGGTCTTCACAAAGCTCTACACTCTGCCAATGCCTTAATACCTTGAAACAGTTAGGAGTCGTGATGACAGAGAGCCGGAGCATGGCAAGTTGCTCCCCTTTGACAGCCAAAAATGAATCATTTAAAGTGCTCGTTTGTGGCCTCACAAAGCGGTGTTTCTGGACTATTAGCTACACAAGCAGCATTAGGCAGATGAGGCCGACTCTCCTCATATCTCACCACTCGCCTGAGGCAACACACAGAGGGAGAGACTTCAAAGTCTTCAGATAAGGAGATAAACACTTCGTGGTGAACTTGAGGGACCTTGACAGTTTTGAAAGGGTGCTATGTGGACAGAGCAGTTTACCAACTGACTGATTAGGATAAAGCAAATAGTTGATTATGCATCAACTTTTTTGAACAAATGTGATTTTGCTAAAATGACGTCACCTATGTGATTTTGCTGTCTCCTTGGAGCATTTTAAAATCTCTCTTATTAACATATGTTGCCCTTTCTGAAGTCTTGAGTGGTGTTTGTGTGTTTTCAAGCTATGTGGTGGAGGAGATGATGGTGTGCAGCTAAACAGGGGATGAAAAATTGCATGTGGGGATGACATAGTGAAGGGGGGGAGGGTGAGAGGGTTAGTCTGTTTATGTGGTGAGGTGTGTGCATGTGTGGTTGCTGCTGCTGGGTGGGGAAGGGTTGGGGGTTGGTTGCCTGTGGGACCTGCCTCTCAGTGTAATTGAAAAATGTGACCTGGAAAATGTTTGCCCAGTGGAGCATGAAAGTTACCTCCACAGCGATGGTGGAATGCTCAGAGGCAGCTCACCTGGCCCCTGACAGGGAGAGCCCCGTATTGGGTGGTAGCTCATGTTAAAAGCCACTTTATCCTTCCACCACAAGCAGACACATGCATTATTTAAAAGCACTAAAGAATCCCAGATTGACTAAGATAAAAAGGCAAGAAATTCAAATGGAATCTGCACCTATAAGCTGTGAAAAAAGCAACCCCAACAAGGGCAGATGGTGGACCAAACTGGTCAAAGAAAGTCATACTTTGAATTTAAAAGCATGTGCATTCTGTCTGCATACAGTTTATCAGTGTGAGAAAAGCACAGATTCTCCACACGAGTCATCTTCATTAGCACATGCATCGTCATATGTTAAGTAGCATGTAGATGTATTAATGCAGCACCACTGCTGACATAATGCAAACTGATCTAATTGGTATAAATAGATGTAATATTTGAAAGTACAGGTCAGAGAGATAATACCTTTTAATTGTATTGTTAATTTAGTTTCCAACAGCTGAACATATGTTTACATATGAAAGGGATTGTTCTTAAGAAGGAGTGGGAAATTGAATGGGAGCAAAGAGATAGGGCTGAGAGGATATTGTCACCGAGAGGTCTTGGAAGATGAGAGTTCACCCCAATCACACAGCCTGTGGGGATACATACTAAGCAGACACTGTAAGGCAGATGTAATCAGGGGAAAAAAAACGTAAGATGTGAACCGGCCATAATGATAGCCTATAATGGGAAGCCTGTTGTTTAAAACTGCAGTGAAAAACCATCTGTTTGCGTTTTCTGTCTGTTTCTTTTTTCTTTTATTGTTTTAGCAGCACAGAACCAAAATGAGAGGGAAATGTTGTCCCTGGAGCATAAATTGTGGGAGGTATTTGTTCTTGGAAATACCTTGAGGAAAATTTCATCTTGTTGTTGGTCTGCAGTAACTAATGCATTAACTGTTTGGGTAACATCAAATGTCACACTTTTGACACATTTGTGCTAATTCTGATCACTCTGCAGCAGTGACGACTGAAAAAATTCAGCGATTCATTTCACAGCTTCCTTTTCAGATGGATCCAGATAAATTAGGCCAGCAGGGCAAATTTAAAAAGTAAAAAATAATGTGGCATTCGGAACATCAACGCAGGATCCAATGTTGCTGACAATCATGGGCAGACACCGGCTACTGTTGTGTGTAACAGACACACACACACACATGCACACACACACAAACATAAACAGAATTTATGAGCTTCTGATGTGTTCAATGACACTCTGCAAATGTCCAAATGTTTCTGACTAATTATAGTGGTGGAAAATTTAATTTAATTTATATTAATTTGTTTATATATTTAATCTTTGGTACTATTGTTAATCCAAAAGTAGCTTTGTTATTTTATTATTCTGCTTTCTCATATTACAGTAATTTGATGATACTGCTGCTGATTTTGAACTGTATGTGGGACTACTTTGAGCATTTTTGTCCATTTAGGCACTTTTGTTATCTCTCAGTCTGGTCATCATTTTGGTTGTTTTAGTCTCTCTTTAGAAATGCTACAATTTTATGTATTTTATGCACAGGCCTGTAACGGGGCTGATTTTAGTGGTGAACAGTAAAAGTCACAAATTCGACTATTTATTTAGAAAATTAAACCCTAAAATCACAGAACTCATAATTATATATTTGCAATGGCTGTTAGATTAAGAAAAAAAATTAGTTTAATAGAACATTTTTGTCCCATTAACTGAGGACAGCAACAACAGTCACATCAAATCACAAGGCACTCAAATTTGTTATTATCATATTTTATTTGTTTATTTATTAAATAGGAACAGTACACAATAATTATTTTAGTTATTGGCTAAATTACATATGTTGCCTTTGGGCAGGTTGATGTAATTAAAAAAAAAATAGTCTAAAAAAAAATACAATATAAAAATATAAAATGACATAATGATGTTTGATCCCTTTTATTGCACATTCACCATTATAAAATTAATTACACTAAATGGCTAGCAGTTGCCCCATTTTCCTTGTATTTTGATTTAAAGAAGATTACGATATATAATGTGATATATGACTGAACCTGATGTTAAAGGAATGATAGAAGAATTCCTGCATCAGATCAAATAAAACGGTTTGATACAGCTCTCATGCCGGATAATTACAGCGCTTTAAGCGAACCCACCTGCTGGTTGTAACTTTATATTTATAGAGGAGGTAGAAGTCACAAATTTACTCCTCCAGCTCATATGCAATATTTAATAATGTGATATATGCACAGTTAAATCAGTTTAATGGAAGATGATAAGCCCCTCATTAAAGAAAGAAGTCTCTCTTACACTCAGCTAATCCATAATGAGCATAAAAAGCCCAACAATGAACAGGTTAAGCGAGTGATATCAGTAGGTGAATATTTTGTCTTTGTACTTGTGGAATAAACCAGGCTGATTTATTAGTTCCTGTCTTTGTGTTGAGCTGCTAAATTATACCATTGCAAGAAAAACTAAAAATACTTTACAATATTTTGTATACGTATGAAAACACTGTTTTGGAAATTGTTCCCTAAGTACCAGTCAACAGAAACTTATTGATCATGTAGCAAATACAAAAGTCCCACTCCTGCAGTCATAAATCTGCAAACACATCTGTGTTTTTTAGAAGTGTACGTCTTAAAGTGTTTTTTGCATGAAAACAATGAACTCTTATGGCCTTCCTCATTCAGTAAAAAGCAGATGATGCTGCCTACCCTTAAAAAAGGCTGAAAAATTTGATTTGTGTGCTTTTTCAAAGCTTGTTTCAGTCGTGACTAAGATGTATACCAAAAAGCAGAAAACACATGAAACCGTGGAATCAGATTTGTGTCTGCAATAGCAAACATAACTTTCAAAAGGTCAAAGAAAAGAGAGAAATAATAAACCTTAAAGAGGCAAGAAAAGAGGAAACTGCGCAGTGGTCGGACTCTCCCATCATCAATACAACTTACTTGGTAAAAAATTTAACACTGTATGGAAATAAATCTTGTGGCATTGAAGAAGCGCTTTGAAACAATGACTAAGTAAGACTGAGTAATTGCTGCTGTAATCAAAGCTAAAGGCGTAATAAAATAGTGTGTCACCTCTTTTGCCAGGCAGTGTATATTGCACATATAACAACTTGAGAACATCAAGTATATTAAATATATTTTTAGTAGCTAGATTTGCTTCCTATGTAGTGGCTCTTTAATGTTTAAGTTGTTGGATTTACTACAACTGTTGCTGTTTGGACCTCTTTGGACTTTTTCTTTCTCTAGGCACCTGGGAAGAAGGTGAAGTTTTCTGCAACATTTGGCACTTTGGGACGATGCGACAACTGAGTTGGTGTGAGATTAAGTTGGACAGAAATACTTCCCTTCAAAAAGCACCGTGGTCTGTTAGAAAGCACCCTCCCATGTGAGAGGTTTGTGTCACAACTACAAGCAAAAAACTCAGGCAATACAAAGTAGAACTGGCAACAAAGCTCACACAGAGAGCAAAAGTCTCAGTGCTGAAAGAAGCAGAGGGAATTCTAAACCAAAGGACATTTAATCCATCAAGCCAAAGACCAATAATTTACATTATTTAACAAATATTTTATGGATTTTTCTTTTAGCTTTAAAGAGTTTTAATCTCTTTCTAATTAATTAATTAATTAATTAATTTGATACTTACCCCAACTTTATATGATTATTGACACAAATCTGATTCCATAATAAACCCTCCCTTTTATGTCTAAAGAAAGACAAACTTCAAATTGCCATGAATTATTTCTGGAAGTGTAATTGCTCAACTTTGCTTTATTGTATGAGCACTGAGACAGAAGCTTCCTGAGCTGGTGGCCTCAGACAGTATTATAGTAAATGCTTCAGGGCTAATGCAGGGAACAAGCTAATTATGGATCAACTGTGTGTAAGAGGGACTTGTGCTTCCATCTTTAATGAGGACATTTGCATCTTCCATTAAACTGACGTATGTGTGAATTCATCACATTGAACATTACATATGAGCTGGTGGACTGAATTTGTGAAGCCCTACAGCTGCAAAGATCAAGTGGTCACCCTGTGGCCATCTCATCTTTTGGAACATTTTGTTACAAATAACTCCATTTCTGCAAATCTTATCGTGTGCTTAATTATTTGGTATGTGAAATAGTAAAAAATCATGTAATAAGTGTCAGGTATGTTAGAGAAATGTAGCATGAGTGTTGCCTCTTTACTGTCTCTGCATTACGTCACCACGAATGCCACCATCGTCGTCACCCCTACATTAGATAAAGCAAGGCCATATCAGTTAATGTATAAATGAGAGTACAAACAAGCTAGTAAACAGTGTGAATCTAATTAAAAGATAATGCCAGCCATTTTGTCACAAATGTTTCTACGGCTGTGGGGCTATCTTCCAGCCTCAGGGCTTCCTATCTGTTGAGGACTGTTCCTCTCTATATGCAGGCTGTATCTTCAGTTATGCTGCCTTCTCCACTTACTCACCTCAGACTATATCTTCCTGGCTTGGTGGTATTTCTGCTGGCCGTCATGCTTGACTGTACTGACCCAGTATTTCTCTCACTCAGAGATCAAATATCCTGTTTACTACCTCATAGTACATACGCCTCATAATATAACTCTTAAATAAAAATAGAATCTGAATTCAGAAGAACAGAAATCAATCATATTTACTCAGGTTTACATAATAATGCAGTAATATTAGGTGTACTTGTTTCTTAAGTATTTATTCCTTAATATAGAAAGCAGTAATATAAATATAATGCATTAAAATACAGTATTTGGAAATCTTAAGTTTTGCACCTCACTGCATGTGCCTCTAGGGTTCTTCTCTCTTAGAGGATGGCTAGACTTTACGCAAACATGTGTTGCTAGGAGGATGATGTTTCTGACAGGAGGATTGACCGACCCTATCTCCTGAGCAGCAACTGCACATTCAGAATGAACATCGCTCCGCAAACTGGCCGCTGAAGGGGAACTTGAAAGAACGGGAGGGAGAGCACCTCTGAAGATGGTTTAGCATTGACCACTGACAGCAAACTTCAAAGACCCAGTTATGAACATGACAGGCAGCCAGTGCAACAGCCTTTGAATCCAGTTCACATTTTTATCAAGAATTTATGGTCTATTTAAGAGATTTTTTTTTCTCTGTTGCTGCACCAGGAATTTGATTTGACTGTATATTTCACTGCTGACACGATAACTCTCGCAGGTTTCTTCTTCATGTGGATATATATGGGACTTGCATTTTCATGAGTGCGTGATTTTATTCCACATGGCAGCCGTTGATATTAGAGTCTTTGATTCTTGAAGAGTTCTAAAGAAATGCTGCTAAGAAAGCCCCCCAAGGCACAAGTTGTTTATTTGCCCAGATATATATTAATCCAATCAATTTGCTTCAACTCACACCTTGTGAAGAATTGTAATGCAGTTGATCTAAGAGTAAACTAGTTAAAAAAAAGATAAACGTCTCTAAGACAGAACCTTGGCGAGTCTAATAAAGGCATAATTTGGTATTTATGCATTCAATGGACCACCTGCAGTTTCATGATATGATGCTCATTTTCTTCTGTGTCGCTGACAAGAAAATGCACTGAAAATAATCATAGCAGTCAAAGAATGAAACATTAAAACTTTAATATTGAGAATACAAATCAAATACTTGCCAGATGCATTTTTTAAAATAAAAAGAAATAAATGTATAAAATGACATAAAAAGGCAGGTAATTAGCTTCTTGCTGATGGCCTATCAGTGGATCTAAAAATGAAATGACAATACACAAGAAACACAGTGTAACTCTCTGAGTCAGGGCTCTGTTTCTTATATAGCTCCCTCCTCTCAGACTAAAGTCACTCAAGATCACTGGTGGTGTATCCAATTCTTTCACTCCATAAAATATCAGCCCTAAAGACATGGTCACACAGTCCTGTTTGTATGAGGGGGTTGGCGATACGCCGGAACGCGAAGCCATGTGTGAGTGCGTATGTGTGTGCTTAAGCATGTGTACTTGGGTGTGTTGCAGTGTCATCCCACCCTGGAAAATGACTTATTAAAATGAAATTATGCAGTGCCCTGACCCATGGCAAACGGCATGAGCTGCAATTTGTCTGGCAGTTGAGCTGTGAATAAAATCTGATTGGCAATAATTTGGCTTTGCTGTTGATACGGCAACCCATCCTGCACATCTTTTCTTCCTTCACCCATACTCTCACCCCCCCTACTCCCTCCAGGCCTTATCGAGGATGTGTTGATAGAAGGGTGAAAAATGACTAATATAGTGATCTGAGGTCAGTGAGCAGAGCGGTGTGATGATGCCAAGTGGTTAGTTTTGAGGATGGGGTTGGGTTATAAGAAGCTGGAAGAGCTGATGGTAATGTTAAATGGCAAAACTGATTACTGATATCCAGTAAAACGGTGAATGGCCGTGTGAGTGTGTGTATAAGTGTGTGTAGGAGTGTAATGCTGTACAAGCTGACCAGAGTGCATAGGGCTATTTAAGTAGTTGTCTCTTCCTATTTTATGTCATATCAGTGTGTGTGTGTGAGTGCATGTGCAAGTGTGTGGATATATGTCATGTCTGTGTTATTATGAGGTTTGGCTCATTTGTTTTACAAAGGCCATTTGCTTGGGTCATCCCTTTTAGCTTAAAATGGAAAACAATTACAAGGAGTGCATTCCAATTTATCTCATTTGTCCATTCTAATAAACGTCTTTTTCTCCATGAGAAAAAAAGCACACACGGTGGGGAAAAAAAGAGCCGAGCCTGTATGATAGAAGGAATGATAGAGGTGGGTAATGAAGGCAGGGTGTTAAAGACTCCGGTGCATTGGTGGCCTTGGACAGGTTGATGTAGTTCCAGCAATGAGCAGCTCATAAAAAGTGCTATCCGTAGGCCTTAGGAAGATATTCTATCTCTCTGCTGCTAACGGCACAGCCTAAAATCACCTGCTCCATCAAAGTCAGGCCCCCCTCTACAACATAAAATGCACCAGGAAAAAAAGCAGGGGAAACAATAAGAGTGTGTGTGCATTCTTTATTATTCGCGCTGATACATTAGCTTTATTTAGCGAGAGAATTGGGAGGCTCAGTGCAAAGCAGATGGTGGTGGAAGCGCAGAACTTTTAGAAATTATTCAAATGCTTGAATTTCACATTAATCATTCTGCTTCATTTCTTGCTTGATGGTCTTTGTTCAGCATCTTCATTGTTTGGTGTCCCTCAAACACCACCGCTGTCACTCTGAAAATAAGGTAAATCAGCCAGCTTATATTAACATTTCTTTTATTGCTCTATGGCCATGTTGCAAGTACATATGTCGGCAAGTACTTATACATAATGAGGCTAATTTTCTTATAAGTACTGGGTGACATTATGTTCATGCAACCTTAAGATGCACCTCCTTTTTATGTTGTTTTTCTCTGCGCTGATTTATCACATAGGATAGTGTAAAGAGAGAGAGAGAGATAGAGAGAGAGACAAAATGGGCTAATTTCAAATGTTCATGCCAGCAGAAACTTACTTTTAATGTTTGAAGAGCATAAAAACTCATGTGAAAGCAGGTATGTCTTTTTTCTCACGATCAAATGAGAGTGTTTTGTATGGAAGCACAGAAAACTGTGACCTTGCATGGCCTGAAGCCTGAGAAAAGTGTTGAAATATGTTACTGAAAATATGCAAAGCTCAATGACCCATGACAGCAAAGCACAAGTGCTTGGAATAAGTCCTGGAGAACCTGGCATAATTTAACACCTGTTTATACACACACTTATAGATAAATCTTGTTTTTATTCTCAGATGTAAGTCGCTTTGGATTAAAGCGTCTGGCAAATGACTGTAGAATAGAATAGAATAAATCAATTCTTTTTATTTACCTAGAATATCTAAAAGGCAAACATATAATATGTAACCCTTAGTGTTTCTAGAGTGTTGTTGGTCCTGTGAATCATGACATTTACAAGTTTAAGCTTTTATTTATACATTCTTACATAATTTAGAACAATTCTTAAGGGAGAATTTCTGGAAAATCAAGGTAATGCACATTTTTTCAGTGTTTTAAAAAAATAGCACCACATTTAAAACCTTAAAAAAATCATTGAACATTGAATCTAACATATGCTGAATATAAACAAAGGTCTAACAGATGAATCCAAATAAGAAATAAGAATAAATGTAAATTAGGTATTTAAAATAAATATGGTAAAGAAAGCAGAAACAAGACCGGCTAAAGGGATTTGAAACCATGCATATGAGCACAGTTATGCACAAATCCACAGAGTCTCTGTTTATGTGGGCTCTTGGGAGCCCTGTCATACTGATGATAATGCACGGGCTGAATTCCTACAGCACCAATTAAGTACACAAAACATTAAAAGAAGAGAAAAAAATATATTAAAAATCATTAACCAGTGTGGTGGAAAATAAAGTCGGGTCCTGTGCATGAATCCAATTCAGCTGAGTTCATCTTACAAACATACATACTCACACAGATGGTAACTTAATGGTCTCAGTACAGACATAAACAATCCAGAGGCATATATAAGTATGCACATATTTAAGTTCCAAATTAAGAATAAAACAGCATATACAACCTATAAACAAATTCAAATAGACATGCTTTTTATCACTCTTCAAACAAAGTTCAACTGCATGCAACTTTTATAAGCTACTTTCGCAGTTTCTGTTTTAAGTCAACATGTTTTATCTTTTTCTGGAATGCCTACGGGCAACACAACAGGAGGAGGAGGAAGGAGATCCGTGAGCCTTACACAGTCAACAACAATGTATTATCCAAAAATATTTTTTCTTCGCTACTGTGCATGCTGGTACTTTAAGAGAAATTAATTACAGATGGTAATTGTGAACTTTAAAATGTTGACTGACCTGCAATAGATTAATAATATTCTGAAATTGTCCTCTTAAGTTAAATGATCTTAATTCCAGGTTGAAACTAAATAAAGCTCAACCCACATAACAATTGTCTTAATCAAGCACTGTGAGAAAGGATGAAAAATTATTTTGACCTGTGTTCTTTGCAGAAGTTCAGAACATCAACAGCTGCAGGGTGTCAATTACAAAGCGACAATAAGAACATGTCTAATTGCAAGCTGTGAGACTATGAGCTGTAAAAGCAACAGAATAATTATAATCATTATTATGACCATTAAAATCACCACTGAGGCCACCGTCAGGTGCCAGTTGCACACAGGAGCTAAATTTTCCATCAGCAGCTGAAATGTGTTCTGACCTACATGCACAAACTGCCTGCTCTAAAGATCTTGGAGCTCGGCGCTTTAAATTAAGACATCATGATCTTAAGTGTCTTCTTCCTACTTTAAACCAATTTCACTGACATAACTATTTAGTGGTGAACCTCCTGACACGTTTTAAGGTCGTGCTGTTGTCATCTGTCACATGACAATAGGGTACTTTGTGTCTGCACACGAGACTTCCTCTGGAGACAGAGGACTTAAATTTCCCCTCAGAGCTAATAGAAATTTAACTCTACCCATAACTCCGCTGAGTCCTCGAGGCTCGACACTAGGCAGGACCCTGGAGGAAATAGCTTCAGATGTCATTTACTTTACTGTTCTCTTCTTATCTCTTTCATTTCTTCCCCCTTCCCTGCTCCCATATCTTTTCATGATGTTTGCTGTCATTGGCCGTGGCGAGAGTGGCCACGTTGCAGAAATATTGATTTCTCTACCCCCCCCCCCCTTTTTTTTTCTTTTTTTCCCCCTCACCCTGCTTCTCATTCCTGCACCTCTTTCTTCTTCCCAGTGCTGCATTTGAGACTTTAAGGTTGAACCATTGACCAGCCTACATCAGTGGCAGCTCATCCTGCTTCATTCTTTAGCTTTTTCTCTCTCTTTTTTTTTTTTTTTCTTCAGGTTCTGTCTCCTGATTTTTTTTGCCCCCTGAGACCAGATTTTATTCCTGACATCATGCTGTGGCGTCACTTTCTCTGAAAGCCCTTTCCATTATGGGGAAGCTGTGAGTTAGAGGTGGTGTGGGAGGGGGGGTAAGATTTTCTCCACCATCTCTTCACTGTATTCCTCCCCACATCCATCAAAGCGGCAGAAGACCATGTTCAGCATTTGGCTCTCTGTCGACCTCAGGCACTGACGACTCAGTCCCCCTGACAACACACAAATAACTGTAAACTTTTGCTTTTAGTGGGGTCACTACAAAGTGAAATGTCTTTTTCAAAGTGTGGTGACACGCATCTCTTTGGCAGCAGAGAAAACACCAAGGATCTTTCGTTCCAAGTAAAAGGCGAGGAAAGACTTTTTACTTGTAATAACTGTGTCCTGCTAAAGCTGTTTGTGAACATTGCTGCACATGTTGAAATTTGGTACAAATTTGTAGCAGAATTCCTCATTTATTAGAAATTTTAACTGTAACATATGTTTGAGACCTTTTTTTTTTAATACCAATGTGCCGCTAGTGCCATCTGTTGAGACTTTAAAATGACCATGACTGAATGAACAGCCGGTTACTATTGTGAGGGGACTAAAAAAAAATCTACTCAAAAAATTATATATTTTTACCCAACTTTCAGAGAATATATAATCCAGCCCAGTCTAATGAAGAATCCTGGAATAATCACAGTGCTGAAATCTACGTATTTGGTGAAATACGAAAAGGTGAAATTTTTTAAAATGACCTGTTTCTTTACGGTGCTGGATTCATGTTTACTGCATGTTTAACTGGGTGGGTGGGACTCAGCACCTAAACATCCAGGGAAGGAATGTTTTGATGCAGTCCAATCCTAATATTGTCAATTTTAATGAATAATGTTTTCTTAAACTTAACTAACGATAAGCATGTGCTTTTTGGTAACTATTCTTCACCAAGTATGTTGTGATGTGGAAATCATGACAAAATATGAAGCACTGACAATAACAGCTGCGGCAAGGACAAGACTGTGTCTGAATGTGCACCCTACTCCCTACATAGTGCCCTATAAAGGGGTCACGCCATTTTGTAGGGGTGTCCAAATGTCCAGAGAGAAAAAAGTAGGGCACTCAAAATTATCCACAATGCATCTTGAAAAGTAGTGAGAATCGAGACGGGTCTATATAGACCACAATGCATTGCGGCCAGAAGCTCAACATGGCGCAAGGAGGCAGAAAAACATTTTTTAATGAATAGATATGCAACAAAGAATAAAATACAACATAAGGAATAAAAATAAAAATATTTACACACAACTTTGGATTGG
>JBAMHW010000003.1:31177543-31193982 GCA_037177495.1 Rhadinocentrus ornatus
AGGGGTCGCGGGGTGAGCTGGAGCCTATCCCAGCAGTGTTTCAGGTGAAAGGCAGGGTACACCCTGGACAGGTCACCCTAAACTAAATCATGGAGCCGTATTCACATATTTATCAAACCAAAAATTCTGGATGTGTGGCTCACATTCATCCACAACTTATTATTGCTAATAGCTTAACAGCTAAATGGATATAACCTCCTAATTACTGCTAGTTTGCTGACCAGTGCCCTGCTTCTGCGGCCATTTGAGCAAGAAAACAAACCATAAACAGTCACTTCTAGACTCAAATGTTTCCACAAATCATTCCCAAGCATTTATAAGCAAGATGCATTAACTTCCAGTAGTTTGGAGGGGTTTCTCACCCGAAAAACAGAATGTAAATGATTGCACGGGAGACGTGGTTAGTGTTCTTCCAGAATCTCTCAGCTTGTGAAAAAACGGTGGCGCACCAGCTACTCACAGTTTCCCTACGCCACCTACTGGCAAACTTGTGTTACTGCATCTTTCTTAATGTATGAATGCCAGCTATAAATTTAGCATATTCCACAGGAATTAATATAACATTTTGTACAAAACTCAAATCATTTCAACAAAAATAAACACTTTGTAGGCACACATTATTGGGCATCACATAGGCACTCCCTTAGACCTTAGATATAGGTTGAGAAACTCAGTCATCAAGGAGAGACTCTAGGACATCCGGGAGTTGAGCCGCTGCTTCTCCACGTTAAGAGGAGCCAGCTGAGGTGGTTCAGGTACCTGGTCTGGATGCCTCCTGGACACCACTCCATCCAGGACATGCTGGAGGAAAAGTCAGCTGCCATGGGAATGCTTTTAAACCCCCTTGGATGAGGTGGAAGAAGTAGTTGCGGAGAGGGTAATCTGGGCTTCTCTGCTTAACCCTTTAAACCCCAAAACAAGAAAAAGAAAAAAAAGTGGGAAATATGATTTTTTTTTTAAAATCTGAAGTCTTTATTTGGCCCCTAAATAAAATATAAAAAGATAATTAACAAAAAATGTAGATTTACTATTTATTACTGTGTGATATGTGAAAAGTATTGTAGTGCATTATTGCATTATTATTGTATCCACCAGGGGGCAGAAGACAAGTATCGGTTAGTGTACAACAGAGTTTTGAACAAAGATTTTTACCATACCACTTACCAAGTGATGCAAAAGTTGTCAATAAAAATGAAATATGACACATGAGGCATTAAAGGGGTAAAGCTGCTGGCTGGCTGGATAGATGGATGGATGGATGGATGGATGGATGGATGGATGGATGGATGGATGGATGGATGGATGGATGGATGGATGGATGGAGTGGGAAACACTGGGCTCAGAAACCTTCAGATTATACATATTTGTGATTTTTAAGAATGTAAAATCACAATGTTTAACGCAATTACTCATATGCAAGATCATCTGCAAGTTCAGTTCATGTAAAAATTGTTAGCAATTATGATCCATGGTGCCGACTTGATGTCAATTTTATACCTTCAGATGATAAACACAGAAATGTGCACAGACCTTTGATTTAATGACCAGCGATGTAAACAAAGGCTCAAAAAGGCCAAACTCGTTACTGAAGAGACAGTTTGATTAAATGAGCGGTGCGGTGATTAAATGATTGCATTTATTTGTCTTGCAAGAAGAAAAAAAAGGAAAAGCAGGGAATTAAAATCACACTCTTATTCTTTTTTCTCCATTTTTATTTAGATTTTTTTTAATTGGTAACCATACCCCCTTGAAGGCATAGTCATTAGGCCTTATACATAACCATCGCTGCCACATTAAAATCACATTACACAACAACGATAATCATTGCATTCAATTACACATGGTAATAAATACCCGACGCCATCTCCAGTAAATCCATTAGCCTGCAAGACACACACAACACATGCAGCCATTAGCAGATCTTAGTGTTTGGACCCCTGGTTTCACAGATAGCTCTCAGACGTTCTTCTAGTGACATCAATTATTTACATTGAGTATATGATCTCACATCATGTGACAGCAGCATATGCCAAATGCCGAATGATGATTCATCATAATGTCAATGACATGTGGCATTCATAGCACATACACTTTTATAATAGTATCGATGAGGATTTCAGAAATGACCTTATTCAACAAAGGTTAACAGCTGGAATTTTACCAACATGAAAGCTGCGGTCCAATAATTTCTCAGCATCTACAGACAAGTATCATTTACTGCAGCTCCACGGCTTTCTGCTACATTACTTTCCAAAAAATGTTGCAGCTTGTGCTCAGTAAGCCCAGGCAGCCTCTAAGACCATGCTATTCAGATACATTTATCACTCAAATGACACGAGTTAAAAACAACCTTATAACAAAGATTTTTTTGTCTCACTTCAACAACAGGTGTACAAATGTGCGGCATGACGAGCAGCCTAACACACGGCAGGTTGCTGAGCACATTTGAGCTTTATTAGAAAGAAGAAACTGTCAGGAAAGGAAAGCCTAACAAGAAAGGCCTGTATGGGGAAAAATACCACATATATGCACACACACACACACACACACACTCTCATTTTCATATCTCCTGCTCTGAACCACTCAATATTCCTCCCCCACCATCCTGCCTTAACAAAACTCATCCCAGAGCTCCTCAGCTCTCCCTTTCTTTGCCTTCAACCTGCATCTCCTCCCTCTTTACTTGATGGCAGCCTCACTTGTAATTAACTGTTATGTGGGGGATTGATTGCGGACAGCTTAGCATTGACCAGCTTCATTATGGAGTCCCTTCAAAGTGGGATTCTGGACCTGCCAATACTCCTGAGTTTATTCCAGTGAAGGGATCAATAGCTTGTGCATTAAAAGCTTTATTTGGGCTTTGTCCACCCTGCATGTACCTTTGCCCTGGTTGCTCTTTAGATCTTTCAGGTGCAATTATCATGGTTGCTTTGTTCTTTGAGGTGTGGGAGGACAGCATGACCAGTCTCAACATATGGATATGGAATATTACGCTGAGAAAAATAATTATAATAATTAAAAAACTTCTCTAACTATCAGTTTTCTTGATTTCACATTGTATTGATTTCTGTGTATGGTGTGCTTTCTTTTGTAGATATTCAGGGGATTATTTTGATGTTGGTTGGAAAACATTTCACTGACAAGTGAAGCAACAGCTAAAAGTAGTAGAAGTGTGTACACTGTGTTTGTATTTTCCAGAATACTTCAGCACTTATCCAGATGTTGCAGTATGTGACAGTTAGTCGCTATAGTGCAGACGCCCTGCGATGTTTCCACTCTGCCAGTGGAGTACAGCGTTAGCAGCTTCACGCTCTGTTTCAAGGCTTATTCTACAAACAGCATGCTACAGTGCTTCTCCATGAAAGCATATACACATCAAGGCATCTGGGGACTTTCACACACATGCACAAACACACACACATGCACATAGTGGCCCTCTGATGAGATATCATTTTGTCATTTAGCATGCTGTGTTACAAGATGTATCTCTTCTGCCAAAGCGTCAACAGCCACCCCAGCTCCGTCCTTGTCTGGTGTTTCCCCCAAGGCTACACACATCGTCGAGGAAACCACACACCCCGGGAGACAGCGAGAGCATGGCTGCCACGTTATAAATGACTCCCAAGAATCTCTCTCTTTCGTTCTTCTTTGCTCCCGTACTCGTACAGTTGCTTTGTTTCTCCCCCTTTCACACACACACGCACACACACACACACGCACACAAAGGCACACACCAGTTGCCAGCTGAGACCATTACACAGATATACTCTGTGGCTGCCACGTGGATAGAAATGATGACCTTACTCTGAGGCTTTTGTTCTTTACCTCTTTTAACTCTCTGAAATGGATCTAACTGGTGAAATACGAGGTTACCATCCCCCTTTTCTTTACACAGAGGTATGCTTTAGCTTCTGCTTCCATCACTGGAAATTCTCTGGATATTATCCCATCTTTTTGCTTTTGTTAAATAATTTTCTTCAGAATGTGATATACTGTGCTGTCTAAGTCCTTCTTTACCCCAGACTCCAAAGTTGGCTGCTCTGTGTTTCTACAGAACTAATGACCTGCGGACTCAGCACTGGGGTGACAGAAAAACGAATAAAAAACCATAAATGTGCCCCACAGATACTCTGGACAGTCGTGGTGAAGCTTAAATAATAAGCAGTGCTTAGCACTTTAAATAAGTCTTTTCCTGGGTCTGTGGGGCTGAGGTAAACTCATTAGTAGCCTTGAAAACAAAGAAAGCTCATACACACTGATCCACACATAGGCGCATGGATCTCATGAGAAAGTGGAGAATAATTGCTGTGACTGTAGTATCTGATTACATGTTTAATAAAAGAAAGTGTCAGATTATTGCTACAGTTGCCTTTTGATTTAGTAATGTTGTAATTTCAGTGGTTTGTTAATACACGACTGCAGTGGGAGAGAATTTTATTAATTTTATTAAACTTCTGAAAATGTAAATCTGCGAAACAAAAAATTATTTAACCAAATAACTTTTCTGCATTTCAGAATACTGTTGCTGGCAATTGCTTTTAAATTATTACAACGGTCATGCTATTACCCGACTTCCCCTACGGAGCTTAAAGGTGTATATCAAAGGAGAGCCTGAGGAAGATGATATTAAAAACAAAAAAAGGAAGAGAAAGGATTTCATAGATATAACAGTAAAGCGCAACAGTGTGCCGGAGGGCAGCCAGTGGGGCTTGGTTGTTAATGGTTTCTTCATGCTCGACACATCTCAAAACAAAATATCTAATGTTCCCAGGATCAGGCCAGCAGGACAACATTAGCAAGAAAAGATCTAACAGTCAGATAGGAGATAGAAGATTAATTACAATATGCCCCCATCACGTACTCTGATGAGCCACAACACTGGAGCAAAAAGTGTATTTGTGAGGATGCTGCAGGGTATTGGTGAGTCCCTGCTAACTCAGAGGTACCGAGAAAGAAATGCCTAAATAATAGCTGATTTCTGAAATAACACCGCTGTGGGTTTTAATTTTGGAGCGAGATAAGCAGAAAAACCTGTAGACAGAATTTGATGAGGAGAACCATCTGTCCTCCAATAATCAGCAAGCCTTCACAACACAGCTTAGTGAAGTGGGGCTTGGAAAAAAAAGAAAAAAGAAGAAGAAATGGAGCTCAAATCAGGAAAGTAATGTTTGCCAAAAGATTTGTGCTCAGAAGATAATCAATCTTTAAAGTTTGCTTCACCAGTTCAGAACCATAAATACCTGATTTGCTGAAATAATTCAGCACAAACTGCCATTTTCTGGACTGGAGGAATGTCAATATTCATAAGCAGTCTGTTCTTTTCTTATAAGATTTCCAGACTGTCAAAACACCCTCATGTCAAGATGAAACAGAGAAAAGACTTCTCTTCAATTCTGACGTTTCATTAATGAATCATTTTCCCTATGCATAAATATTAATAGATAAAAGCAATTGGTTAAATCACTGATGTTGATGAAAATCAACAGGGAGGCTCAGTAACTCCACTATGTGATTCCAATCTTATTTGAAAGCATTAAATACTAATTAATTTTTGCATTTTTGCATGTTTGTGGAGATTTATTCTTCAAATTTGTTTACAATTTCTCTTCAAACAAATATACATTATATTCAGAGCTTCAGGAGCACAGAATTTTATTCTTTATTATTACTTTGACAGTCATTATTTAGAGTGAATCATGTCACAAGAAAGGATTTTATGAACAAATGAGGACTTGACTTTATCACACCAAAAAGGACATATATGTCTTTATAATCGTATGAGTCTAAAAGCTTGAAATCTGCCAACCAAACACAGGTTACAGATGAATGCTGAACTTCTGTAATTGGTGGACAACTCGCAGGATAATTTAGTAAACAACCAGTTTTAAACACATAATAGATGTACATGAAGCTACATTTAACACATATATCCGCTTACATGAAGCGGTGGTTAATATAACACAGCTGCCCTTAATTACAGGTGTATATCTTTTTCATGTTTCAGACAGATTCTTAGCTGAATCATTTTGATGAGTAAAGGGGAAAACAGACACAGACTGAATCTGATCCTGGTTGCAGAACCATGTCCCAGGTGGTTTCTCTGCTGATTGCAGTACAATGATGGCAGCCACCGTTGATCTGTTTTTGTGCATTATCCTGAGGAAACTAGTACAGTATGTTGTAAATTAAAGAAATAGCAAGGTGGTATGCTGCTGAACGACCTTATTCTTAAACACCTGGTTTTTCTGTTTCAACCCACAGTTAAACCCCGTCTTCAATCGTCAACATACCAGAGCAGTCCTGTCTGACCCCAGAGTATTTTCCTGACAAAAAAGCCCTGACCACAAGCCCAGAGGGAGCTCCGCTCAAGCTCAAGTCCTGAAAGTAACAGTGGAAATGCAACTAGCATTCAGTTGCCTCCCTTTGCCTTCTGTCTGATTGAGATTCCTCTTATATAAAGTAAAATGTCACAGTGTTACACAACTGCTAACTAACTTTGGCATTGTAGCATTTTACACCAACCAAATGAGCTGTCCTCTCCCCTAAAATTGCTAATCAGGCTATCGTTAAAACATGTTCTGTTGACCTTTTAAAATGCTGTCTTCCAAGTTCTTATCCCAAATCCCCTGTTTATTGAATGAGCAGCTTCTTTAAATGCCCCTCTAAAGGAGTACTCCAAATATTTTTTTTAACTTTTTCTCCACACCTTGGCTAATATCAGTTATCACCCCTGACCTTAACAGATGCAACATAAAAAAATACTACAGTCAAGTGAAGTCATCTTCGTCGTATCGCACATTTAAATGCAACAAAGCTTGACAAATGTGGCCCACAGAATGAAAGTACAACTACAAAACAACATTAAAAAACAACAGTAATATCAGATAGGACGTAACTTGTAAAGAAGGTCAAGAAAAAGAGGTGTCTTTAGTAATATGGTCTTTAGGTTGATTTACTCAACAGTGGTAGCAGATTTAAATGTCATAATGATGTGTGTAAATGACACAAACTGGAAAATGCTGCTGTCCAACTTGATATAAAAACACACAGTACATGAAGGTCATGAATCTACCTGTGATTTTACAAGCAGAAGCTTTTAAAATCCCCAATAAGCTTTTGACTCAATGCTCCTAAGTAGATTTCCTTTTTCTTGTCCACTTCTGATAAAAACGGTTAAGTCTGCGGTTAAGTTGGAGCCTGAAGGCTGTGATGTGCCCGAGATAGACTGCTCCACCTACTCTAACATAAAGAGGTGAGACACATGTCTGTTATTGACAGAATAATGGAGATGTTCAGATAAACAGATGCATTACAGAAGAGATAATGTGTTCTCTCCTCCAGCATATTGATGAAAACCTGATGAAAAAAAAACATTCTATTACAAGCTTGCATCCTTTTTTTTAACTGACTTTTAAAAGTAAAAAGGCAAGAAATGTGCAAGAAATGTGCACACACACACACACACACACACAGTGTATCAGTCAAAATTTTGTACTGGTGTGCAGATTTCTGCATTCACATTCTTGTTCACATGTACTGTATTTCTCTGGAAGAAACTTTGAAGCCTACAGGGACAAAGACATCCTGTCTTTCATCGTCATCTCAACACATCGCACAGTGTACTTTGCTAAACAAAGGATAATGATACCAAGCATGTTGTGACATACATCCACATGCCAGACTACAAGGGTTCACTCTTACTTGCGTGCGCCCTTCCACCTACCCATTTATCATGTCTCCCTGCACTGTGGGTTGACTGTTTCGCTAATGATGCCAATTAATTGAAAACATTCGTGCATCTCAAAGATTAACATTCCCCACCAAGTGAAAGGATGGAGGTAAGGGGGAAGGTGTGAAGCTTACACATTGATATCAAAGCCTCAACAATTGGTACACAATTTGGCACCCTGTGATTAACGGGGAACACAGGTTAAACAGAGGGGGGGACAAGAATCCACCGTGATATGATCAAAGACAAGCTAATGCTAATGCACTGCTCAGGAGCTGAAGTCATGAGGTGCAGAAAGCTCAGAGCGACGTGATGTAAAAAATGACACAACATCAGTTTTAAAAGCAGAGATGGAAATCTGTGCTGGGGTTTTTCTTTGACTTGTAATGTAAAAAAAATGCAGACAAGAGTGTGTTTATGTGTGTCTATTTGCATTCGTGCACCATGTTTTCTAAGTACTTGGTGCAGCAGAGCCTTGGGATTTGTCATGTTTCTCTAAAATATAAATTACCTGTCCATTTTGGAACTGAGTTTAAGTCTCCTAAACATTCTCAAAGATTACTTTAAATCATATGCATGCTTTTACTCATTCTGCACGCATACTGAGTGTTCCAGAGGCAGAGAGAGTTGGAGCTGGAGGGCTGAGGCTCAGGGGGTGTGGCGCATGCCTGGCAGACGGAAATGATGATAGCGAGGGAAGCTTTCAGCTTCTGAGCGTCTGTATCTGCCAGGTGTCCATGAAGGAGATAAAGTGAGGGTGGGGCAGGGTGGGAGGAGGACTGTCTGAACTCATGTGGGAGATGGAAACAGCACTTACAGAAGCAGACATGAGCAGGCATATAAGTAGCTGGAGCTTTTAAATCCAGTTTTTAAAAATATTTTTCAAACAGGGATTGTTCAACTTTTTCCACTTTTTTTTTTCTTCTTTTTTTTTACAGTTACATGTCATAAATATGATTAAAAAAAATGTTATGCAACCTCAATTTTCCCCAAAACTTTCTAGAGTAACTTTGAGCTTTACGGGTGCAGCTCTTTCTGTGGAGTTGCCCACAGGGTGACGTGAAATGTGGCAGACATGTTGTAACTCAGTCACAACAGATAAATGTTGTCATTTCACATTTTTAGAAATAACAAGTTAGTTTATGTTACTAGGCAACCAGAGTGAAAACAGGTAAGTGTTTCCTATTACTCTGCACATTTCAGCTGAACACAATTTGTTTACGCGATATTCATTCACAACATAAGACAACTCATCATACAATGAACACTAGTAAGTTTAATGAACGTCCAGGTTAATACAGTCAGTTCATTATAATTTAATTCTATTTAACTCATTATAATCCAAATCTTATTATTAAGTCCAATTCATGGTAATTGCATCGCATCTATCCATAAAAAGGGACAAAAATGACACTGAAACTTTAACTGGATTCAATCTTGAGCATGTACGGGGTAAACTGAAACAGTTTGGAGAAACTTTTTTACAGTAAGAGATTTTCAGCAGAACTAAATCAACCAGGTAATCAGAAAAACGTTGTCCTTGAGACTTTTTATGTTTTATACTAGAACACTATTATATTGTTTCTTTTAAGTATTGTATGAGACCTTGATTCTCAATTCTCAGGGTCACACTAAGTATCAATCTAGGTTAAGGGACCTAAATATTTGAGTCAGGGTAAGAAAAAATATATTGTTCGGGCATAAATAATAAAAGTATTCTTAAAATACCCTCTTTTAAAATTCTTACCTGTTGTTTACATGGCTTTGGTGTACGACTAGATGGGAGACACTGAGCTCAATGTTTTCTTGTAGTAACTTGGTAGGTAAATCTATACTCTTGCTTTAAGGTAGGTAATCTAATCCTCATTTCAAATCCATGGTTCAGATTTCAAATCATACACCAGATTTGCACACAGGTCATATGTTTTTATCCTATTGAGACTAAGTGTCCTATAACAACCCCTACTTTATGATTTCTATAATTTTAAATGGCATTTGGCTAAATTAGTAACATGAGCATGTTGCTGTTGCTCCTCTCAGACTTTGAGACAACCCAAGAGCTCAACTGTGTTCAGAATAGATTGTATCCTTCTCTGCATAGATGTGGATGACTAATTTGCTCTACTTTGCTGTAAGAGGCTTTCTCTAGCAACAGTACTGCTCTTGTGGCCTGTCACTGCCACCTCACAGTCACAGTTTTTCAGTTTTTCCTTCTCAGACCAGCCTCTATTATCAGAACATGCAGCTGTTTAAAAGGTTCCAGGTTTGGCTGTATTTCAGATAGCGTGCAGGTCAAATGTTCACTGAGAAGAAGTATGACAATCTTGATTAATTAATGTGATGTGACACAGAAACCCAAACTTGCACTGACTCAAGGCAATTCAACCTAATCTTTATAAACATATTTCTGTGTATGAAAATGCAGACTTACCAGGCTATTAGCAAGGTACCTTTAGCTTTCTGCTTTCAGTTTATAGCTGGGTAGACTTGAGAAATTCTAACTGTACAGTAAACCTTCACATGGCAGTTGATGCATCGCTAGATTGCAGATTAACTATTATTCTATCAGAGCCACAATGTTCAGAAGGCAACTTTTAAACACAGTTGCAAGCTAAATGAAGTTTTAAGAAAAATACAGGGAGATCTGTGCAACACAAATGATTTTTGCACATGCTACGAAGCAGCAATGTTAACATGCTGCATACCAATACAACAGACAGAAACTACAATACTTCACCAAGTATTGCCGTCTAAACTAGATAGATATTTTATTTTTATATTAATATTTAGTTTAGTTTTTCTCTAAACGTTGTGTTTTTTCCTAAGCAGATATCCAAATTCCATTTTTAACTGTGTTCCAGCTGAATTTACTCTGACTTAGTAACACATATCTGATTCTGATACTTCTGTAGTAATTTCCCTCATGTCTCGGCTCTCTTTAAAGACCAAGAAAAATTATGCATACAGCAATCTCCAAATACTTCATTTATCTTGGGTATTTCATTTCAGACAGAAGGCAGAAAAAAAGGCCTTGTGAAGAAGAGGTTAAAATTTATAATCTAACATCGTTTGCCTGTTGACTGCACTCCCAAATCATATTAAAAAAAGTCTGCTGATACAAGAATATTTAAAATTAAATTTAATCTTTTTTTCTTTCTCTCAACAAATATATCTCTCTTTGTGCTGAAGGGACAGATAAAACATATATTTTATCTTAATTTGGTTTAGATTTTTAAAATTTCTTTCAGTAAACATTGATAGAAATAAAAGTTTGGTAAAGAACATTTCCACCAGTGCATCAGTGTTCCAACACGCAGCATTGTTTACAAATCTTTTCTTGCCCAGCTTGCCAGCTGCTCCAACCAACCCAATTACTGAGTAAAACCCTGGCTTAGTTTTCCCAGAGTTCTGCACTGCATCCTGCATCCGTCTAAGACCCCAGAGAGCTTCCTCTCGGCTCTCCACCAATGTCATTTACACCTCCATCTCCACCCTGGCTTAGGTTGCCTTCCCACTGCTGCATGCCGCCAACTACAGCCCTCCTGCTGATCAAAAACACACAATACACACAGTAAAAGTGGGTTACTGGAAAATAGAGACAGAGCGCATGACGCAGCAAGACATCTCATTACAGCGGCAGAAGATTTTCTGCTGCTGTTTGCCTTGACTCACATTCTCAGAAGGTAAGAGATGACTGAGCTTAGCTAGATCTTTTTTTTTTTTTTTTTTTGCGAACAGAAGGGGAATAGGAAATGGAGAGAAAAGGGAAGGAAATGAGGAGGGACGGTTGGACGAATGAGAGAAAACAGCAGAGATCTGAAGCAGTAGTCTAGTGGAGGGCTCTGCAGGAAATAAAGTTGCACCTAAAACGGAAGAAGGGAAGACGCAACGTAGACACGACTTAGGTGTGGGGGCAGGTGGGAGGTGACAAAGCCATTGAAGCTGAGCAGGGGTTGAGTGGGGTTGAAACCATACTGTAAGCCCTTCTTTCCCTCTGAGACAGGCAGCGTTAGATGGCTGGTATGGGACTGGGTTACAGGGAAGGACCCGGGGCCATTTCATTACAGAAAGTGTCTGTCCAGAAGATGGGAAAAGGATTATCCTCCAAACAGGATTTATTGGAGGGGATAATTCATTGGCTGGACCCACAGTGGGAAAGTGCTGTATAGGTTAAGGTTACAATATCGCTTCATTCACAGCTCCCAACTGCCTGATTTTTAGCACTGTATGTGTTTGTGTGTGCATTTTGGGAGTTTGTTCAGAGAAAAATAAGAGCATTTGTGCAGAAGTGGGTGCATCTGTATAAGTGGGTGTGTCAGCAGGACTTTGTTTGTGTGTGGCCTGTGATTAGGATAATACAGAAAGGTTCGGTTGCCATAGGCACTGTGACATGATTAGTTCTTCCTCTTACTGGTTGAAATATGAGGCTCTATGAGACCCTTCTGCTGATTTAACAGATAGTCAATATAATGAAAGCAAAATACCTGTCACATTCACTTAAGTGAGAAGGCACACATCCCGAATGCAAGAAAACAAAGTGCACTTTCCACATTCCACAATATGTAAATTGTGCATATTGCATTTACTGTCCATTAGAAAATAGCTGACGTGTGAAACACTGGAAAATAAAATAATAATTGGGACTTATTTGCTGTCTTTGGGCCTGCAGGGCACTTGACAAAACAATGATGGAGACATGGAATAACACTGTGGTGATTTGCATTGAACAAACTGATGTATCCTGGCCTGTCATGTTGTATTAATGCTGGCGGAAGATTGCCACATTCCGGTTCCTTCTTATGTTGCAATAATGCAAGATTTGCTGGCTAACGAAGACAGGGGATGAGATGACAGCTCTGGGAATCCTTGCAGGTGGAGAAAACATCTTTATATGTTTAAATTGGACATACATATAGCATTACCCCTCCCCCTGTCCTTAGTTATAGGACTGTCAATCTGGATTGACCAGTAATGTTTTGGTTGATTCTCCACTCCATTCACACTGATGTATGCATAGTATAACCGGGACATTTGCATTTTCTTTTTGCCCTTTCATATATTTCTGAGAATTGCAAAAATGAGTCTGAAATCATTTCCTTAAAAGGCTGTTGATTGGGGTGCTGGGGTCTGTAATTTGCAATTAACGAACAGGCTCTGGAATTTGATTTGGGTCAAGGTCCTCATTTGCATACTACTTCCTGACTGGTAGAGAGACTCTAGGGGTGCTTTGTCTCTATGACGGTGTCTCGTTGTCTGATTTATGTTCAGCGGTCATGGCAGGGAAAAAAAACTGTCAAGCGGTGCTACCCTGCTTCGCATCAATGTGCTTCTTGTGACTCGTCACACTCTTGCAGTTAATGAATTCTGAGCGCGAGCTGTGATTTCTATTGGTTCATCTCAATTGCCTGTTAATGGCAGGGTCACAAGGCCAGGGAAATAGCGAAGTCCACCTCCACTCTCCAGGGTTGGTTACTGCAGGCTGACTCTTTGAGCAGAGACCTGTTGAGATAGTTAGCAATGACAGGTCTTTGTTTTTTTCCTTGCCTTGCTTGTTTTTGTATTTTATCTTACAGACAGTGAACCCATAAACCTATATTTTATTTACCAAATTATCAAAGTGAGACATTTAGTCCATTAAACATAGTCCATCTTAAAAGTGATGGCAGCAACACATTAAAAAAAATGTGGGACAAGGTCATGTTAACTCCTCATTTAACAACAAACCAGTTTCTGGAATATTATCCCATTTATTTTGTCTGGTATCAGATTCTAGATGCTCAACAGTACTGCATATGTTTTGTTATATTTTGTATATCACAATGTTCCAAATCTATGCTGGTGAAACTTCTGGACAGTCCACTCCAAGACTTTTTCCAACAAAGCCACTCAGCTGTAATAAAAGTAGTACAAAGTTTAGCTTGATGCTAAAGACTTGCATATACCTTTTAGGACTAATGTTACCTTCCAGATATGAAAGTTACCAATTCCGCAGGAAATAATGCTCCCTCACCCCAGACTTTTGAACACGCCAGATGGCCCCTCTCTTCTTTTGTCCAAATGATGGTATCCATTATTTCCAAAAGAATTACAAACTGATTCACCTGCAGACAGTACACTCTTCTACGTTACTAGATGAAATTTGGCCCTGCAGAGGCAGCAATCTTTTTTTGTTTTGCTATTTTAGTTAGATCATAACCTGGCAACAAGGTTCTTCACAGTTGCACTGGAGCTAAGTCAATACCACCCAGAGCAACAGACAGGAACATGTAGTGGGTTTCTGGGATGCTTAGGGTCAATAAACGTAGGTAGAAATATCTGACCAAACACTAATTTTTAGGTAATAAAAGTCTGGACTGAGAGAAGGTTTTGAAGTCATTTTTATTATTCATCATCAAATAAAGATTTAGATTATTAAATAGTTTAAAGAAATCATAGTTCTAACATAGTGTTTGTTATCTGAGCTCTGGAAAAAAGCAATAAAAAAAAAAAGGTTTGACTTGACTGTAATTACAAAATAGCCAAATAACAATCCCACTATCATCACAATCTGTACAGTAAATACTTCTTAATCTGTTGTAGGTAGTTAACTAAAGCTCCAGTCATCAACTATGGATATATTTTAATTCACAGGATTAAAATGTATCTGTTTCACCAGGCTACCGTGGAGCAGAGAAATGACTAAATTTCTGCGTAGGGCCCTCTGCTCCACGCTTTCTGGAAAGAAGCAAATAAAAGAAGACGGACTTTATTACTATTCACATGTAAATGCCCCCTTTTATACAATCTTAGACAAGAAATGGCACAGCTGAGCTAGCGCCGGCTAGCTAGCATGCTGATTTCATATTTCTTAGATACATTTAACATAAAGGTCACTAATAACATCATAGGTGATATTTGGAATGTTTAAAATGGTTTTTGTACTAACTACAATAAACAGGTATTTTAGAAATGTACATTTCTTTACAAGGATTGCATTAATTTTTTTCTTTCACCTTTATTATCTGGAATTGAATAACATTTTATTCAACACATACCTTAAAGTTTTTTAGAAAAAAATCTATGTAAAGTGGTAAATAAAAATGATAAGTTCTTCTTTATTTCTAAAAGAAATATTTAAACCGTTATAAAATGGGAATGATAAAATGAACAAACAAATTTACCAAGTATTTATCAGAACACTTCTTTTTCAAAGTTGTGATAATATTGACAAAATATTCTATTCAATGGAATTAATGGAGTTCAGCTTTTTTTTTTTTTTTTTGTTTTTTTTTTACAAAACATATCCAACAATCATTTTCAGGGACAGAAAATGCCCTGACAACTGTTGACGAAGTTTCCTTCTCTAACTGACTGAGCATAAAAGGCTCCTCTCACTAATCGGTGTGGATGCACATCAATAGATGTTGTTGTGGTCAACACTCATGTAGAGAGAAATTATGCAATGTTCACCAGTGTTTCCGTTTATTCCAGCTGTTTCACGCGATTTTAAACTACCTGGTGTAAAACACATGCAGGTGTGTCAAAGTTCTCCATAAACATACAGCATTGCACCGTTACTGTTGTGCATGTACTCATACTCGGTATTCATAAAAGTGTTCTGATACTACAGAACAAGATAACATTGTGAAAAAAATAGGCCTGTTAAATTAAGTTGGTAATGCAAAGAGATTAATCTCTGGGACTAGAGTCAATGGTTTTATTGAAATTTTACATGGGCCAAGAAATACAAAAAAGCATGTGATAGATTCACGGTAGTGCACGCAGTTACCAAACACCATTCACATGCAAGGAAGGAGGAAAAGAAAAGAAAAAAAACAAATAGAGGGATAATAGTGCTACAAATTTAACACAGGTTAAATCTAACCAGTTACTTTGCAGGATGCCTCTCCAAGTACAATAAAAATGGCTGCCAATGCCTTTTAAAATTTTATTCTGAGCTATGAGTTGTATATTTAAGTTGTTCCACCTTTAGATATCCCATCAAGTCCATCATCCAACACCTATGAGAGGACACTGCAGTCTTTTTCCAGCTAAGCAAAATCGCCATAGAAAAAGTGTGGTGAAGGCCACAATGGTGGCATCGGTGGCTGAGATTTTACAGTCCTGTGGCATCACTTCAAACAAGGCTTTGACAGAGTTTGGTGGGATTCTTTTATCCAGCACTCTGGCAATGGTCTTGAAAACCCCCTCCAAAAAGCACATTGGGAAGGACCAGAACATTAAACTTAAGGTGCCTGGATCACACCTTGGACAGTTCTTATCAATTCCTGGAAACAGTTTAGTAAGCTTACTGTTGGAGAAGAAGCACCTTATGGACCTGGAGCATCACATGTGTGATACATAGAGATGGAGTGTGTATCCAACCAACTGCCCTTCTCCATCCTGTTGATGAGAGAAACCTGGATCTGTCTCCCAGAACTGCTGTTTGACATGGTAGATCTGTGGAATAAATCTGAATTTAGCATTATCTTGGTGAGAGAAGCTTAGAAACTCAGTTTGCACATGTAGGTGCTTTAGCGGTAAATCAAGTCAAACAAAAACCACTTTATTCTCCTTATCTTTGAATTTCTGATAGTTTTCAAGCTTTACATTTAGAATTTTTATCATCGGGTGTCCAAAAGAAAAGTTATTTTAAAGCCATCCATCCATCCATCCATTATCTGCCGCTTATCCGGAGTCGGGTCGCGGGGGCAGCTGCCTAAGCAGGGAA
>JBAMHW010000003.1:31213390-31245505 GCA_037177495.1 Rhadinocentrus ornatus
CATTTGAAAATGTCCATTAATGCACTCAGTACTTGGTTGGGAATCCTTTTGCATGGATTACTGCATCAATGCGGCGTTTAACAGTTAACAGTTTAACCGGTGGTGATGTCACATCAACAATCCTGTTGAGTTTCAGAATTTTATATAGAACAAACATAAAAATACAGTTTCTATTTAGTACTGCTTGGAATTCGGATCTTTTTGTTATTGCTGCCATCTTCCACAAACTTTGGGGTTTTCAGAACTTACTGAGTTAAATGACTGTGTTGTTAAAGTACATAAACATGGAGAGCTAAATACATTTTCTCCTTTTGCAGCTTTCTCAGTCTAACTTTCTTCTGCTCCTTGTTCTCACTCGCTCCAGCAGATAAAGCCAATCTCGGGGCCAGCTTCTGCCACAAAACGTTCTGTAATAGTCTAATTGTGGCTAATGGTTTGTGCAGCTAATTAAAGTGTATGAATTACAATAATCAGTCAGCTGCATGGAGGCCATGCCGCTTCACACAGTTCGTCCAAGCATGGATGGCCAAGCCGGAGACAGGGGGCTAGTGTAGGAGGGGGTAAGGTATGAAGAAAGAAGGTGAGATGAAAGCGATGAAGAGGAAGGGAGACAAATGCTTGAAATAAAATCTTGACTGCATTGATATGATAATATGTACAGGAGAAAGAACAAAGAGGGATGTGGATGGGGGGGTTGTAGGCAGGAAAGAAAACAGGATATTAAAATGGATTTAATGGAAGACCGAGTGCAGTTGGAACAGAGCGATGGTTGAAAGCCATTCAATTACTTGCTGCGTGTCAAGCCTGATTTGTGTTTTTCCTCAGCACATATGTATTAGTAATCCTCTTTTATAGTTGTAAGAATTGAAGCACATGAGCTTTTCCCATCCAAAGATAATCACAAGCTATTAATTAAAACATAATGGTTGCACTACAAAAAATGTTTTTACTGTTAACTTTTTCAGTTAGCTGTTAATTTCACCATGTTTCTGTCATTGTTCTCTTTATATAAGAGTTAAACTGATACTTCATGATTGTAATCTCTAATTTGTGCTTTACACACTGACATATGTCTTGATTTAAAACCTAATAAAATGTTAAATTTCATGGTTTATTAGCCATCAATATCTTTTTGGGACATTTTTTAAATGCATTCTGACTCTGTAATGAATTGGTAAGCTTCTGAGTTGGCTGCTGTGGAGCTGAAATATACCTGACGTGGCTCTACTTCACATCATTAATCCTAGATTGCAATGTTTCAAAGACTTTTCTGTATTTCTTACGATTTGCAAATGTAACATTATAGTGGATTTGTAAAGAAGGGTTGCATTATTTTTAACAAAGTCCAAATTAATGTCCCTTTCAATCTGGACAAAGAAAACCCACAAACACTCACTAATTTCTCTTTGTTTAAAGTGGAAGAGTATACAATCAGTATTCAGCACCATATCAAATGACTGGAGGAGTCGTGGGTCTAAATTTTGCATAAAACCTGTGTGGAGCTATAAGAGTGAGAACAACACTGAAATAAACCGTAATGAATGCATGTTTACCGTCTTGCATAGAGGCTACGACCGAAGCACCACTCAGTGGATTTTAAAGTGACTGAAATCTATTTTCCTGTTTGAATTCTTTTAGACAATCAGAAATAAAAAAAAAAAATGCCAGATTAGGTTTAATAACAACCTACCTGGCATCATCTGAATTCTTCCAACATGCTAAACCTGATGACCAAGTAGAGCAGGGAATGCAAACCATAATTTCCAAATAGCAGCTTTGCATTTAAAAGCCAAATAAGCACATACTCTGCATTTTCCTAGCCGGATCAAACCGCCTTGGGCAAACTAGATACAGCAGCCTCCTTCCTTTGTTTAAGTGCACATAATGGCAGCAGTAAAGTTTTACAAGTCAGCTCAGAGATCATTACGTTGTGCACAAAGTGTCTTGCTGTCAGTTATATGTTAAACAAATGAGCATAGGAGCCATAAAGATTGCCCTTGTAAAATCTACAGAAGCATTCACAAATGCATTTTACGCACACCTACTCACTCAGTGATATAGATACCACACATACAGTATCGTTAAAGAATAACCTGAGGATTTATTTCTTCCATTAGTTTCTGAGGAATCAAGTTGACAGTATCTGGCATTCTGGAGATGGAGGATAAAAACAGAGTGAAGTGAAGAAACTGAAAGCGACTGATGGCCAAACCACAGAAATGGGGGGAATAAACAGGAAGGAAGGAAAAGAACATAAAGCATGAGAGGTGGTGACAGAGCACAGGATGGAGCAGATTGTAAATCCTGATGGACACAGAGCACAGAAGTGGGAAGAGGGCAAAATTGCAATGACAGCGTTTATACATAGAATTTCAGAGAATGAATAATAGAGGCTCAGAGCCCGTTGTTGTTTCTTGTCAAATCAAATGGGCATTTTAGCAAGTTGTCCAAACAGTGACTGTTGAAGAAGAAAAGGAATCAATTATTTCATGATACAGGGAGCTACTTAACACGTGGTAGTCAGATACCCCCCCTTCCCACACACACACACACACGCACACACACATGCTATCTCCTAGATAGTGAAATGACTTAGTAACCAGGCGATTTATTCCCTTTTAATAGGGTCTCAATTGCGGCAGCCACACTCAGACAAATGAGCAAACAAGTCAGAGAGTGACAGTGATATCCATTATGTGTTTAATTATCTTCAAAGTTCCAGTGAAGGGCATTTCTTTGGCTAATGGGAAGATGGTGCTAAGTGTCACAGCAAAGTGCTTCTCAAATGCTCCAACAAAACTATCTGCTCCTTTTTTGCAGACTCCAATCTGAGTTTTGACAGGCATTGTTACATTTGGCAAATTGGCACAATCAGTGTCCTCGTCAGAAATAACCAGCATTTGTTATTTGTTTCTTTCCCCCCTTTCCAATTCCAGCTCTAATTCTGTTGGAGATAATTTGACTGAGTCCCATTAGTTGGCACTGAAACAAGGCATGCTGATTGGTATGTTCGGGGTGAGATGATTGAGGCAAAGATTGGGGCCTGGCCTCAAATGTCATTTTTAGTGTGTTTGATTGCAATGTAGTAAAGCAGAAATATGTGATTTTTTTCCTCTAATGCAATAAACAGAGATTACAGGGAAATTTCACAGATCCACTGATTGTCAACATGGTGTTGTATGCCAGTGTAGGAGAGTAGATTTAAAGCACTCAGTTTTCCATTTTATACTAACTTTCTATATATGACTTTTAGATTTAAAAAGAGAAATCCTCAACTTTATGTGAGGTCGCATTAGCGCTGTTGATTTGAGGAAAAGCGATTCCAAACACTTCAACTGGGATTATGGAAAACATGCCAGCTGATGTGATGCTAATGTTTATTAATCCTTAATGACACACTTAATACACAATTTTTGCAGCTTTTCTGTGACACCTATCGTCAGCTAATCCAGCATCCATCTTATATCGTACCTGTACAGTGAGATCTCTCCAAACAGTAAGACAGTCTTATCTTGACTCTTGTCTTATCTCTTGCTCTGTATATTTCTCTCTTCCTTTTCTCCTCCAATAATGTTTTCTTGCATTTCTTTGCGGAATCAGTCTTGATGCACATTCAAAGTGGCTGATGTGTTTATGTCCACTCGCTAGCATGGTAATTTGGCGGCAATGTCACGCAGCATAATCAAAGAAAAAGTTGTATAGTGCAGTTTACTCAGCCTTGGCACACTGCTGAGCAGCAATGGCTAAAGAAATGCACATAATAGATGCCACTGGACCATTAAATGGGTCTGGAACATGACCAATGATTTATTGAAGTTTTAAGGGTTTAACGAACAAAAATATATAGATAACACCTAAACCCTCCCGATCATTCATTTTTAAAAACTGCTCCATAGGCTGTCTGGGGTCTTAGTAAGTCACTGTGGAGGCCCAGAGTGACTGAAACACGAACAAATGTTTACATTTATCTGCAGAATGACATTATGCTGTGAGTGGAAGGACTGAATCGAAGCATCTGCTGATGTGTTTCCATGGCGGCAACTGTCTTCCAGTGTCTACCTGCTGACCCACTGAGAATATTATGTCATGGCACTAGCACAGTCAGGCATGGAGGCTGGTCAGTCTGATAATTAACTTTCTAGGGTGAAAACTGAAGCGAGGCTTGCAACGGACTGGAAAAAACTGTGGACAAGTTGGTCATTATTTGCAGACACTAAATTAAGAAAATCCATATAACATAATATTTTATGTATAGATTTTTTCCCATTCCACAGATAAGATTGTTTGCAAGTTTCCCCTGAAAGACAGGCAACAACAGCTTTCTGCAAAAGGTTTAGGTAGCTGGTTTAGTAAGTGTTAATGTAACATCAATACATTTTATATAAGTATATATAAGTACAGTCCATTTTACCATTTACGTGTGCCAAGATAGATTTTAAAAAATTGTGACAAGATGATAATACATTACACTTTTACAAAATCTCTTTTATTATTGGAGGCCTGACCAAGACAGCAGCAGTCCATGTTCCATTACAGGCAGTAATCATGTAAACAACCATTTAAAAAAACATGATTGTTAAAAAAATAATTATACTATTATATAGTTCTGGATGATTACATATTACATAAAGGCTGGAGGGAGGAAAAGGGTGGACACACGACTCCCAGACAAGATGTCTGTGTCCAGCTTTGGCTTTACCGTTTGTCTTTTCCATTTTCTTTTTGCTTTGACTCTTTTCTTTTTATTTAAAATGTGGCATTGACATCATCTGCAATGCAACTTGCAAGATTCACAATGTCACGTTACACTGAAGCTAATGATGGGCCAAGCCAGGAGCTGGCCCAGTGAAACACTAACCAGCTTAAATAAATCAACACTGCCCTGATCTGCAACTGATTTTGGAGATGATTGAAACACTCCTGACTTCTCAGTTGCTATACAATAGTGTCATTGATTACAAGACTTTGTGGGGAGAGAATGCTTGGGAAACAGACTAGACAGGCATATAAGATAATTGGAAATAAACAAGAGTGAAGGGGTTTTTATGTCGTCTTACAGCAAGAACACTCAAAGCTTGTGCTTGTCTGAAGCTTTTCTGTAAGGAATTTGCCTGCTCCCTCTGTGATGGACTGGTGACCTGTGCAGCAGGTACCCAGTCTCTTTGCAGACTCAGTGAGATGCTACAGGATACAGCGGGCATCACATCTGGAAATTTTATGAGTATACACTGACAGAAAACAATTAGTGAACAGATAACGCTGATTTAATCATGTACAGAAAAGAAAGGCATTTTAATTGTACTTGATTTCTAATGAATAAGTAAGTGTCAAAACAATCACTGCTTCCAAATGTACTTATTTTTTTTACTGTATTAGATGGCAGTAAGACTGACGTATAGCCAACAAGAACAAAGATTTGTTCCTGGTTCTGGCTGTGGAAACTTTGTGCCACCTCACCAGATCTACTGTTTCATGGTGGCTTTGTAACAATTTTGTTTTAGTACCGTTTTCTATTGTTCAGATCAGGATGTTTGGAGCAGAAACAAGAGGGACATTTGATAGGTGGGAAGGGACTTTTCAAGTGGCTGCAGATGATGTGAAGCATCAATCTTTCATATGCTTTGAGGCCACTTCAAATCAATTTCGCCCCAGCCGCTTCCAGGCTAATCATGTTGCAGAGGGCAGGCAATGTGCCAGGTATGTCTGCATGGAGAAAAAGATGGACACACACGAGGCAAACAGACACAGACAGATAAGCAGATATACAGACAAACATCCCAAATCTGGACTGAGCCAGATATGGACAAGGTTGATTGGAAATGACAGGTAGTCATCCCTTTGCGCTCTCTTTTGGTATACAAATCTAGTGTTCTATAATGGGCCAAAACATTTGTTTCATGGCCAAAGAACAAGCGTCCACAAATGTATGAGGTGAATTGTTATCTGCTAAAATACACTGATTTATTCTTTTTGCATGAAAACAAGACTAAATAATTAAATAAATAACCAGTTGCCTTTGTGAATATAAAGAACAGTTGAAAAACATTTACACACAAATGTGGAATGGTTCATTACGTGTGATCCCCACATCTCTTAGCTCTAAGAGCTGCATGCATATGCAGAGGTGACTCACAAGGCTGGACACTGCACATGCTGTGTTGTTGAGTTAGTGGTGCATATGTACACTGAGCACGGCGGCTTTGTTTATTCTATTGACTTATTTGTTCTGTCCATTGACTGTGTTCCCCATAGCAGAGCCTTGCTTTTCTCCTTTTAAATCACCACCTCCTAATTATCTGTCACATTTTCTCCTATCCCGTGCCAAAGACACACAATGGCCAATAATGACCCCGTAGACAGCATCTATCAGGCGCTCCACTATTGATTCTTCCTTCCCTCATTTTCTCTCTGTTTCCTCTCCTGCTTGTTTGGTTTCCATCCTCCTTTTTTTTGTCAGCCACCCACCCACTTTGTTTCTCTTGTCAATCTGTGTCAAGCTCCCCGACACCGCAGATTTAATGTTAAATAAGTGAAACAGAAATGCATCATCCAAATTTATTGTTCTATAGAAAGCCACATTCATTTTCTTTGTTGTTAATGAATGCAAATATATAAACAGTGTTTTTCAAGAATGCACGAAGGACAAAAACATGAAACTATATTAGGGCTGCATGTGGCTGTATAAGTTTGAGGCAGAAGTTGCCACATTTAAGTCTGGAAAAGTGCCTCAAGTGGAAGCTGTCACTGGCTGACTGAACAGACAGCAGGGAGTCAAAGTAGGTGACGGGCCACGGTTTGGCCAGAGTGGACTCTTATATGACAGTAATGTAGTTTGAGTGTTAGCTGCCCGAGGGCTGGAGAGAAACTCGTTCCCCTCCCACAGTTTCAGCTGGCATCTGTCCCCTTTATATGCCTCACCCACAGTCACCACCCTTCCCTCCCCACTCACTCGCTCCCACCCCCCCCAAAAGCTTCACCCTGCCGAGAGCTCAGGAACTCAGGTCATTACAGCAAACCGTCAAGGCTAACTGTCACACGGCCCAGAATGCTGGCGTCACTGTCCTCATGTCCTGACGAGCCAGGCTTGTTCTTGGTACAAACATAGCATCCATCTTCTCACCCACCAATCCGACACACTGAGCACCAGTGTGAGAGAAGTCAACTTATTTGCCTAGTGAACGGGCACAGGGACAGGCAAAGAGAGCTAACAGAAGGTCCAGGTTTACCCCAAAGAAAACTAAACTACCGCAGCCATGTTTTTTACCTCTACTTGTCTTTTGTTGTTCACATACAGTTGTTTGGATCCTGTTATATAAAATCTATACAAATCTTTATTTTACTGTTAAATTCTATCATTAGCAGGATATGTTAGCATGATGTTGCAAACAAGCAAGAGACTGCAGGTGGCCAACCCTACAAACAAGGCTTGCTGCTTATTAAAGTGGTGTATAACTTGCAGATAAGCTGTTTGGTTCAGTTCAAATAAAATAGTTTGCTACAGTATTAAATAAATTTACTTTTAGATAGATATTGTAAAGTTACAATTTAATCAGGCTGTCTAGAACTTCAGGACCACGGACAGTACCCAAGTTTGAGGAAAAAAATCTTCAAAACGTAACATTTCATCATAAAAAGCGTTTGGCACGTATCACCACATTAAGAAGTCATTGTGCAGAACTTCATATGCTGTTGGATTCATTTAATTTGAGTTAGATGTGTTGTATCAGGGAAACATTGAAAACCTGCAAGACACTTGTCCAACAGGGCAACTTGGGATGCTGCGCTTAAATTCTCCAACACAGCTGAATCAAATAAATGGCTTGTTATCAGACCTCTGCAGAGCTGAATGACACATAGATGAGGGAATTCAGCCATTTGATTCAGGTGTGTGGGAGAAGGGATGCATGTAAAAGTTGTAGCTCTCGAGGTCTGGAATTGGGAACCCCTGATCTACCAACATCCTATACTTTCTGGAAAGGATTGCCATTCCTAAAAGAATAAAGGCATGTTAATATTAGGTAAAGCAGTTTGTGTATCTATGTATTAAAAAACATTTTCCATTTTTCCTGGAATTACAGGGAATTAAAAATACATAATGAAAAGCAACTAGTATCAACTTTTGCACGTTGGCCAAATCTTTGCCTTTATCATCTACCTACACAACTCCGCAGGTGAGTTGTTAGTCTTTTCTTATTCACTCAAATTTGATCCCAACTTTCCATTCCCATTAAAAGCTCTTCTTTGTGCAGAACCCTTTCCTCCCACTATATCTGCTTGAGCAACTTTCAGTCACTGTCAGCTGTTGATAGGGCAAAGAAAAAAAATAATAAATAAATGAAAACAAAAACAAAAAACTGCAGGGAAATAATGTTTGACAGCCTGAAACAGGAAGAAAAGTGTTGTTTTATTACTGGAGAGGTAATAACAGCGCAGATAGCATCTATCAGCAGGGTGCTGAGGAGAGGCAGAAGATAAACCGTGGAGCACCTGAGCACAGATGATGTTTGACACTTCAGAGGGAAAAGAGGCAAGGACCACTGACAGACTTAGCAACGTGCCCCCCCTCCCCCATCACAGTGGCAGCAGATGCACCAAGGGGAGACCAGAGAATTTCAAATGCACACTAAATTGAACAAAACCTGTTGGTGTGTGTACAGCGCATATGTGTTAATACGGCCTGATATAAAGCTTGAAGTGCTGAAACACTGCTGCTACAAATGTAAAATGCTTTTGACATAAATGGAGTGTTTTCTGAATTTTACAGAGCGAATGTGTTACTGGGCTTTGTATTATACAGAATACACTCTGTTCTGTGTGTGTGTGTGTGTGTGTGTGTGTGTGTGTGTGTGCACCTAGTCAGCTCCCTAGGGCCCCCTCTCTGGGTGAGTCAGTCTAGTTGCTGTAATCACTCTGCTCACTACCCTCCACTCCAAACCTGATTTGGCCAGATTGTTTCGCTTTCTGTTTCCTGGCTCCTGCCCCCTTTCATCCTCCCCATTCCTCCTTCCATCTTATATTTTTACCCTCCATCATCTTTCCCCATCGGTTATTCTTCATCTCTCACTCTTAAACACCGCTATCTCTGGATTCGTCCTCCTTTCTCTTTTACCCCCATCCACTATCTTTACTCCTCTTTTCGTCTTTCTTCTTCGTGGTAATAGCAGCTGATTGATGGCGTTTGCTTTGCTTTAATTACACTGCAGGTGAGTGGCCAGGCCTGTTCATGCCAGTGAAGCAGAAAACTCAACTTGGTTAGGTTAGAAATTGGATTTCCCAAAGTGAAAACTCTGTATAGGGGAAAGGTCCTCACACTACTGTATTTTATTACAGTTGGGTTGCTTCTTGCTACTTCCTGACTCTTTTCTTGTTCATTTTACAAGCTCATTGAGGGATACTGCACACTATAAACTATCTATACAACTGGAAATCCATGAATTCTGAGATTTCAGATGTTATTTTTCCCATTATCTTGGTATTTTGTTTGCTTCTTCATCACTGTTTTATCTCAGTGTCAGGATAATGTGTTTGCACAGCTGTTGTGTTGATGATACAATACTAGTATAGCATTTTTTTGTCTTTAAAATTAAACTAACATTTATGCCCAGAAATTAGAATTACAAACAATTAAAGGGGGAGCTGTGCTTTTATTGCTGGAGGTGCAAAAACAAATTTTACTGAACTCACATAACCTTCCTCCATTTCTTCAGAACTTATTTTTCTGCATTCTGGTTCAGATTTTTTCATCTGATGCACATTTTAATGCTCATTAAATCAAGATTAAGGTGGAGTATGTGGTAATTCAAATAGATGCAAAAAATGAATGTCTTTTACAACACATTACTTTAGTCTGATATTAAAGTTATGGATGAATTATTGATTAGCAGCGTACTGTCCTACAACTGGTTGTTTAAAAACACATCATCTGATATGCTTTAGATAACTATAAACATTTTGACACATGGGAGAGGATTTAAAAAAAGAGCCCCGTGTACTGGTTTCTTGTTACTGCTTCTGTGTGATGTTGTTCTATGAAGTGAGTTGTATACTGCATGTTCAGTGTACCCTGAATGATTGAGTGCTCTCTGCCATATCAAGCTGAATATATTGACAAATGCAGCAAACTGTTTCTTCTGAAAAAACTTTTAAATTTCTGAAAAACATTTTAAAACATTTAAATCACTCTGGGTCTCTCCTATAGTAGCTTTACATGAACATGTTTAAAAATATTCTCCTTACTGGCCCTTGTGGACCCATGGAGTTCATCTACTGCCTCCCTAACCCTAAGCCTTTTTCGTTACTTTTTCTTCATGAAACTTCTGTGAGCCTTCGAGGTTTTCGTGCTTTTATTTTCTTGTCCTGTCGGTACTGGATCCAATCCATAATCAGCATGGATAAAATTTAGCATGTATGTATGTTGCAGTACTGGGAGTCCATTTGATTAAAATTATGCTGATTACCTGCTTATAGTGTGGTATATGACCCTGGTGATTACTAATTAATTAATAGGATTGTCGTTTGATCTGGAGCAAATGATCATCTGATCTGCCAGCTCAGCCCGAGTGTGGTAAAAACCAAGGAAAGAAAAGAAAGCTACAACAATGGAAACATGCATCGATGGTCACTAGCTGCGGGCAGTGACCGAAAGAATAGAATTACAACTGCAAGTGGCTGAAATGAGTTTCCTCCCAAGACTGGCTGACCTCAGCCTTAGGTGAGACACTCTGTCACCGAGGAGGGCTCAGAGTAGAGTCACCGCTCCTCTGAATAATAAAAAAAAAAAAACAGCTGAGGAGGTTTGAGTATCTGGTCAGGATTCCTTCCAGACTTTTCCCAACAGAGTTGTTTCAGGCATGTTTAACCAGAGGGAAGCCTCGGAGCTGACCTCGGACTTGCTGAAGGATTACATCCCTTGTCTGTCTTGGGAATGCCTCAAGATCCCCCTAGAAAATCTGAGGGAGGTGGCCGGGGAGAGGGAGGTCTGGGGGTCTCTATTCAGACTGTTACATCAGTGACCTAGTCCTGGATAAGCAATATGAAATGTATAGATGGTTGGCTTTAGAAACCAGGGCCTGTATTCCTAAAGTTTCTGAGAATCCGCTCAGAGAGCTCCTAACTTAACCTAAAAATTCCTAGTAAGGAGTCTTAGCCTAGGAGTAATTCCAGAACATTTTCAGAGAACTCTGAGCAAGGAATTGACAGCAACTCCTATCTTAGTGAGGAGGTGTGGTTGACCCCGTTGCTAGATATGAGTCATAATTTCAAGAGCTGTGATTGGTTGAGCCTGAAAGCTAGACACACCTTCGATGATAATAGGCATAGGGTGGACTGTCAAATCAATACACTTAATCTTAGAATCTAATCTATTTGGAAACTTTAATTATAAATATTATTGTACATAAAAAGAAAATCTCTTAAATTAATGGCAAGTTACAATTATCCTACAGAATATGTAGAAACTCAGACCCACTTGCACAGTATTCACATGCTGATAGTTTTACCTTGCTGGTAACTGTTGTGCTTTCAACTTTGAACATTTCAACTCCATTTTGCATTAACGAGGGTAAATTGCTCAACTGCCAATAAGAAGCAGTGTTGGTGAGCATTCAAATCTACCACAAAACCGTAAACAGCCATGGAGCAGAAAAGAACAAGGAAACCCAGCTGGACAGAGGAACAGTGTTTGCTCCTGGCTCAGTTGGTCAACGAGCATAAAAATGTTTCGTGAGGTAGATTTTACTAACAACCACAAACATGATTCCTCTATGATCCAATCTGTAACGTTTAATTAATTCACTGTCATCCAGTTTTTGGAAACTATCTCTCTGGCCTCTTCTGTCCGTCATTCTATCCTCTGCTTAGGGGACTCTTAGGCCGCGTAAAAGTCTTTTCCTGGCTCTTAACAGATTTCACCTTAGTAGCTCTGTTAAGGGCTAGGATTCTTTTTCTTTTATCTTTATCTTTTATCTTTAACAGCATCTGTTCTTCACTTTTAGGGGAAATTCTAAGAAATCATCATGATTCTCAGAATTTTCTTAGAATTTGGCCGCTAGGAGCAACTCTTTGCACTAAGACTCTTTAGGAATACGGACCCAGGTCTTTAGAGTATTTGAATCCTGACCTTCTGGCTCAAACCTTTCCCTTTTTAGATTTTTTTAACATTAAAAAAAATGGCACAGCAACATCATATTAGCATTATAAATTACCTTTGAAACAATATACGATCTGCTCCTGGCATTTACAAGTGGCAGTATTTTAATTTAAAATGGCTGGTTTGCTTTTGCAAGTGTTCCTTTACCCTAATAATCAATGACCTTGTATGACACTGTTGACAGCTCCAGTTTCAAGTATGAACCTGATATTCTGAAGCTAAAAAAATCACATCCTGTGTTTAAATACTGTAAAGGCATCAGAGAGAGATTAAAAAAATCTGGCTTTTTTTTTTTTAAGTTAAAGCTAAAAGGAAGAAATCTTAAAAACCTTCCACTTTAAAGCATGGAAATAACATCTCTTACTGTGATAGACTAAACTCTTGTTTTTATTAAAACCTGTGGAGCACTGATTGTTTCATGCTTCTCCAATAATCCTCCCACCCTACAAGACACATTGAGCACTTTGTAAACAATTTCCTGCCCTTTGGATCGCAGCGCTGGAGCATGTCAGCACCATGGACAGAGACTGGGAGTCTTCTTCTTTTAAATGAACTGTGTCAACTAACCTTTAAACCTGATAATGTCCTGAGGAATGAAAGGATCTATGCACCCATATTATCCCATATGGTGGAAATGTATAGCTGGAAGTTGATATCAGAGTGGTTCTGAAAGCACTAGCACTTACTGACATGCTTCCACATCACTGGTTATCATTTGCCATAATGAACCAATATAGTTGACGTTCACGCCGCATGAGCAGTGAATAGCTTGATTTACTTGAAGCCAATAATTGCAAAATAATCAGCTCATAGTATATGCCTTGTTTATTTTCATTTGTGGCATTCAAGTTAGTAAAATATTAAACCATTACTGAGCTTGGTCTCATTAATTTCTTTTTATTAATGGAATTATTTAAGCAAACATACTGAATTTACATTAGAAACAACAGAATAAGGAGAGCAGACATCCAAACAGAGGTGAAGGGAGGGAGGCTTGCAGACCTGTGAAGATGAAGATATGACGGTTTACTTTGTACAGATGATTCTCAGCGCTAAGGCAATATGCTGGGGGTACATTAAACTACATATAGTAATTTGATCAGTAAGGGCAAAAATCTCATTTGCTACATACTTTCTTGGTATTTCAACTACAAAATAAATCTCTTTTCTAAGATTCTCCTTTCTTTTCACAGGTTTCCATTTGTGTCCTTTTGACTGTTTTTTTTTTTTAGTTGTCCTTAATCCTTATAAATGTTGACTTTCCACACAAAATAATGACACTGAAAAGATTGAAATAAGTACTTTTGTGAATATCTGGAGAGTAAAAGTAACAAACTAAATCGTGTATATTTTAAATGCTTGCCAGCAGATGGTGATGCAGTGCTGGAGCTGTGTATGCAACTTTATTTAAATTAAATGTATTCTAAGCATACATATTAACTGGAAATCAAAACCTTCACTGAAAATTAACATTAATGTTTGTTTTAGTATAAAGAAATTCTTAATTTTTCCACTTTGATGAATTCAGAGTTTAGATAAGAAGGCAAAACTTTAATTGAGGACAAAGACACTTAAAATAATGGAACATTTATGTATCTTTTCTTTTAATTTCTTTGCTTCTATCCTCTTTGTTCTCGACTTTGCTTGCAATGGCAGCGTGAAATAAAATCAGGATACTTACTGATGTGTTCAAATGTAAAGATTAGCTGAAAAGAGAGGATGGGCAAAATGAAAAAAATGGAGGAATGAGGACCCATGTCTGCTTGTGGGAGTAGCGGAATATTATGCATTCAAGAAGATTTAACATCTCTCCAGTATTCTGCTTCTTTCCACTACACTGGCCAGTGAAGCTGCTCTCCAACTTCACTCTTTTGCTCCACAGTCTCGTCCCTGTGAGGTAGACCTCTCTGTTCATCTTATTCTCTCTTTTAGTCTGCTTCTAGCAAGTCTCTCTATCTTTTTCAGTCAGCCTGAGTTCTGCTTCTTTAGCAATTAGCATAACAAACTGTTTCAGGAACTCAAGAAACCTAGAAAGCTTTCTGGTTCTCTGGATTTCTGTTGCATGTCTACAGATGTCTGTGCAAGAAGCTGTTCACAGTAATATCCAACAGAGAACCACTGTTTCTGGACACTGAAAATCTAAGTAAACATGCACATTTCGTCACTTATGAACAGCTGAACTCATCTTTCTATTTGCTTACTTCTAAAATATAATTGAAAAAAAATATTTAAAAGGTTTTTATAAGAATTATGGCTTAATACTAAATGAGTTAAAGACATTTTATTAGTTTATATTTGTTTCAGAAAATCATGTCAAACTATGAAACAAGAAAAAAATCTGGATCCTAAAACTGCTTATTTTTTTTGACATTCATCCTAATTGGTTCATTGTAACTCATTTGTCATGATGTTAGCCATCATTAACACTGCATGGGGGCTGAGAGAGCCTCATTAATTTCACAATACACAAAGAAATACGCACAACTCATCCGTCTAAAAAGAATTGTGCTATAAATTGCTGCCACACAAGCAAACGGAAAAACAGAGCAAATAACAGACTAATAGAAATATGTGACACAAAAAAGTGACACAAATTTTTCTTCTTTTTTTTTTATAACTTGTGACATTTGGAATAATTGTAAATAATCTCTTATCGGGGATGTGGGAGAATGACTTATGCTTGACTTCAACACCTTAATCTTATCATCAGTGGCATGCACAGACATTTTGAGGTGTAGGTGCCTATTTTTAAAAAAGCGCACTTTGCAGAGCGTGTGGAACCCCAAACGATGCTTAATTATAGTGTGAAGAAGAAAAAAACATTACTGGCTTAATGTACTTGCAAATTTATATAATATGTTTCTGTACATGAACCTGGTACTGATCTGACACTGCTCTCCCTATCTTCTTCATCTTCCATGCTGGTAGATGGTCTACTGTGGGACAGTAGAGAGAATAGAGTGATCTTTAAGTAAGACTGCTTAGGGACAAGAGTCAATGTTTCACACCACTAAGACTAACACCAGTCTCAACTGCCATAGTCTGACTTCGATGCTTTACCACTAGCTGTGTTCTGCAGACAAATTCTAATTGGGTATTTATGATGGTTAACATTTCATTGTTAGCCTACTCTGGTAAATACAAGATAACTGTGAATGCTGTGAAGCCTAACATGGAAACAGTTTATATTTGTGGGCCTACAAAATAATGTACTGGGCTAATATAGCTTGTATTTGGCTCTGCCAAACCACATTGTGGACACTTTTACATGGTTCAGTAAAATTTGTGGAAGAGTTAATTTTTTAAAACCTGACATCCCCCAATCAATGTAAAGCACTTTGAGTGTCTAGAAAGGCGCTATAGAAATGTAAGGAGTTATTATTTATTATTAATTATTAAAAGGCCTTAAACAGTTAACATGACTCTGGTCTTGGCTTTGACCTTTCTCCTTCATTATCTTCCTCCTCATCCTCCTTGCTGCTTGATGGCTTCATCCAGGCCAACAGAGACCTGCTTCCCTGAGCTGCCTGGTGTAGCTCAGGGAAGGTGTTTTCTAGGCAAGCTGCAATTGATAAAAGCCGAGGCCAACAGTGTTATAGATATGCTTATCTATATGCTTAGAATAACGCTGCTTGGAATAAAGAAGAAAATGGATGGTAATCAAATTATTATTACAATCTGTGACAAAAGAGATGGGCAACTGGAAAACGCTGTGCAATGTGGTTTATGAATACGTCGTGAAAACTTCACAGAAGAAAAAGCCAAACATACCCGCGTTTGTAGTGACCACTTAGCCTAACGTTTGGCAAGGTACCCATGATTATGGCTAGTGCCAAGCTGTTAAGCAAGCAGTCGGCTAATTTAGACTCAGCCGTTTAGGCAGTAAAGAGACAGACAGGCTACTTTACAACAGAGACAAATACTTTGGTATCAGGCTTAGTTTAAGAGAAAAAGGTGCCCATGAAATAATTCAGCGTTACCCAAGTAGTGGCAGATGAAGTGATGGGAGGTAACTTTGCATCTTACAGCATAAAGCTAAACAGGTTATACTTGGGGACTGAACACAAAAAAGCCTATTGATACTTACCAGGTATCAACACTACCATACTAGAAATATTAAAACTGTAATAACAAGGTAAAATGGAATTCATCAATAATGGAAATGAAAATTGTGGGACCAGTTGTTTACAGATTAATCTCATAAATAAGATGTATTCGACTCGTTTTTTTTCCAGATTTTTTTTTCACAATTAAAAATCCCTTAAAATAATAAAAAATAATAAAAAATTATTTTAATCTTACCAATAAAAATGGATTGAACATAAGCAAACAGTTCTGATTACAGTGTTATAGGTTCATATACTTCTGAAATGGCTTTGAACTTTAAAATGTTAATGTAAAAAATTGAAAAAAGAGCCAAATTAGGAAAAATATTAAAAATGAATGAAAGATGGGTTTTGAATAATAATAATAACAAAATAACAAAAAAAAACAACCTTATAGCCAGATTGTGGACAACTCTGCTCCACAAGACCTCAGTCCCCATCCATATAGAAAAACTGCCAGCTTTTAAGTGTGCGATTAACAGTATATATGAAAAGAAACAAATAAAAGTGATTTCAATTTGCCAGTAACTCACGGTGGTGGTCAGCCAAGTATTGATGTCTTCTGCACAAATCAATCAACTAAAAAACCTTATCTCTTCACCACTTCCATCATCAAATAAGCTGAAACGTGACAGAACAAAGACATTTTCTAAACTATACTATTATAGTTTCTTTGTTAATAGGCATTGCCTGCATTACTCATAGGTGATATATAAAGACAACATTTTTCCATGTTTCACTTATTCTAAGATGAACTAAATTAGTGGCATGCAACAACCTGCAGTACTAAACACAGTTTCCTTCCACAAAATAACAGTTTACCTGTATTTGTCATGTCAAAATACTAATAAAATATTAACAAAAATCTTGAAGCATGCATGAAACATTTCATTTTTTAAATCCTTTAATTACCACATTTAAATGATTGTAATAACTGAAGACCTCTCTTCGTTGTGAAATGAATGGATAAATAAAATAATGTTCTCTTTTTTTCTGTTCCGTCTCCCTGTGTGATGCAAACTGTGGCTCCATCTTCATTAACAATGTTCTCTTTATTTTTAATAATAAGATGTTTACTAACATCTAACAGCTTACTAAAAGTGCTTAATAAACGTCTGCTGTTGTTCAGAGGCAGCCTTGGATCGTCATTCTGGACTTCAGGAATTGGGCAGAAATAAACAGGCAAATAAGCGACAATTTGGCTGGTTTCAAAGCATCTTCTAAACAAACAGTACAGAACATATGTGAGCGTTGGGGCCTTTTCAGACTTCATTTGGCAGATTTCCTCTCTAAGGATCCAACGCTACTTACTCGGCCCAGTCTCACCAGTTATGCTAAAAATGAAGCTTTGGCAAAAGTTCAGTGAGGAAAATTTGATGCATCTTGGTCTCTTTGTTTCTTCACACTTGTGCATTTCCCTCGCTATTTTGCTTTCCCTTTTTTCTCACACCGTCAAACCTCCTACATAATTATGATGTCATTGGTCCAACGGTCTTCCCGCTCCCTCTCTCATCCAACCAACGGGTCCTTTTTACATTTTTTCAAATGTCACTTCTGCTGTCATGATCATTTCAGACTGTACATCACACTATATCCCACTTCCTTCACAACTCCTCCTTCTCCAGTTGCACCAAAGATGGAGCCTCAACAGAAGTTTACTTCCTCAGACTAGCATTTCGATTCCTGGCTTTCTGATTATGCCTCAGAATCCTTGAAGCAGTAGCATCTAAACGCCAAACTTCACTCTAATTATTTCTACACCAAACTTTACTCTAATTATTGTACACAAATAAACTTTGTGTCAGCCTTTTATTTGATCCTTTATTTAATGAAGTGCATTCATCTCAACATAGAAATGTGAGAAACCTCTTGTTTCAGGTTGTTTTGCATACAGCATCATCAGTCACATAACAAAGTCTACACTTTTCTTTAACCCAAACCATGTATTCTGCCACATGTAGACATAATTGTTCAGTATTCGCATGACGATCAGGAGCGTATAACCACTGACAACCTGTCTTACCTTTAGTAAGCAACTCTCAGCTGTGTGCAGTGTGTGTAAATTGCCAGATAGCAAGACATTATAGAAAAATAGATGCAGAAATGTGGTTGTATGTTTTAGATAAACTGAATGCCATTACCTACAGTAAATTATGTGTCCCTGTAGAAAAAGAGAACATTAATGTGCTAAACTAAGTCATGATACAATTTTGGGGATTTTTGTTTGTAAAACTACTACATTTTGTCTTAATGACTAATGTAATCTGATTTCCAGGTTAACTTTACAAAGCTGTTTCTTCTTGTCATGGTTTGTGTATTTGGTTTGGTTTAACTAATGGGTTCAAAGTTGCGTCTGGTTTCCTGTTTTTATGTTGCAGTTCATTCCCCTTGCGTACTATGTTTTGCTTTCTGCTTCCTGTTCCTTTGTACACCTGGTTTAATTTGCTCATCCGTCGCGTTTCCTTGTCATGTCTACTGGTTATTTTGGATTCAAACTGTTCTTGCATTCTATCTGCCTCCTGCCTTTTCGTACATTTTCTTCTTTAGTTTTGATTGATAGCAGCAGAAACAATAGCTATCTATTGTTTCCTGCTTTCCAACATAAATTCATGATATGCAGCTGTGACGAGGCCAAAGAGGGTGTGGGACTTATTTTAATTTATACATTGTTTATTTATTTTTTAACTGCATGTTATTTTAATTGTGTTATTTATTTGTATTTTAACCGAATGTTTTACTGACTTGAGACCTTGGTTTTTATGTTTTATTGTCACCCTCTGGAAGCCAATCAACCCTTTTAATTAGCCCAATGAGAGACAGGTGTGAACAGCTCTCAGAGGATTTTAGCAGAGCCCGCAGAGTGACAGCTGCGCAGAGAGAGAACACGGCTAGGGAAGAACAGACGGCCGGTGTTTATTGTTTTGTCAGTTTAGCATACTCTTCAGAGTTGCATACATTACGTTAATGCGCATGCGAGTTAGGTGCAGTCGTCAGTTTGCACTATGAATATGCTGATCTGACAATGTATAGGCTAAACTGACAGAACTGGAGGCAGCGGCCGAGCGGCCCCGACCGCAAGGCGGCAGAACATTAGCGACCAGGTGGGGCTGTAGAGAGCAAATGACAGGATTAACCAGCAGATGGAAGCCGGCTGGGACCTGGAGGAGGCAACGTGTCCTCCAGAGGAGTGGCGGGTGGAATGCGTGGAGAAGCACAGCAGTCGACCCGTGGCCCATGGTGCAGCTACTCAGCCCCGGGCCGCAGGAATTCCGTGTCCGTCCGGGAAAGCCTGAGTACACCTTCCAGCCCATGATGTGAACCTGAAGTGAGGTGCCGGCTGCAGGGCAGGCGAAGGGGGTGGGAGTATCCCCCAGTGAAACAGAGGACTGCCGTGTGCGTATTTTCCTCTTCTCTGCAGGTCGTGATGAGAAGAGACGCGGAAAAGAGACGCGTGGGCACCTGAGGAATTGTCAAGTTCCAGCCCTGGACCGCTGCCATAGACTGTGTGCCTGGACATATTAGGGAACTCTTGAAGATTTGAAGATTATTCGCCTTTTTTTTGCAGTTTCAATTTCAGCCTCTGATTATATTTAAGAAGTTGCATTAAACATTGTAGATGAAGCAAACATGCCATGAACTTTAACTTTGAGTTTGACTTGGCTGGAATTACAGCCCCATAAATTTACAGAAATTTATTTTTTTTGATTTTCTTTTTTTAGGCAAATATCAAAACACAGCCACAATTAACAGTTGATACATAAAAAAAAGATAATCAAGACATTTTTCTACAATTATGTTACCTCTCCAGGCTTTGTTCCATTCAAAATACATGAATGCCTTAAAGGCAAGTGAGGTTTTCTGTACCATGGGTGGCTTTTAAACAGCTGTTTTTATTTTGTTTGTTTGTTTGTTTGTTTGGTTTTTTTTGGGGGGGGGGGATGGGACATATAAAGTCAGAACTTTGTTTTTGCTGCTATGGTGCCAATAGTGAATTTAGAGTTGCTAAACCTCGACAGTTCTGCTTTTCCCACTGGTACTTATGTGCTTCACCACCATTATCCAAATCTTGCAGCATGCAGGGAAGCTCTTCGCTTCTGATTGCTGTCATCAGCACTTGATGATCAGTCTCCCCCCTTGCTGCATTCACACATTACAACCAGCCAAATCTGGATTTAAAAATAACTTTCTATTAAGTTGTGAAGGCTGACTGTGTGGTGTTCCAGTTCCATGTCATCAGCCCCTCGCCCACATTCATTATTTTATGCTAGAATCTGATGATAGTGGACATGTTTGGGCATTGACTCTCATCGGCTGTTTACACCTTTCCAACTTGATTAGAAATTACGTGAAAGAGAACAACTTGTGTAAGTGATTTCACACCATTTTGACTTGTAGCAATGATAAAGCTTATGTGGTAAACACTGTGTGCTTTATACTGTATTTTTGTGAGGGAGATGCAGACCCCCCCTCACCAAGCAGGTGCTCAGTATGTGGTTCCAACCCCAGACATACACTATTTACACCCTGATGCCATTTATTTAATTGTTTTTGTTAATGTATTGATCCACTAAAGATGGATCCTATTTTGTTGGTTAATACATTGATTTGGTTTATTTTCAGTATATGTTTTGGTTTGTCTCTAATCTCTCTCTCTCTCTCTCTCCGAGGTGATTTTGGAGATCAGCACTATCATGGAGGCAAGGACCTGGTGTGCTTAATTAGCTTGGATGGCACTAACTACGTGGCCAGAGGAGAGGGGGGAGATTGCAGAAGTAGTTTTAGTTTTAGCTTTATTAGTTTAAGTTGTTGTGATAGTTTAAGTAAATGGTTAAAGAGGGATGTAATTTTGTAGGATGTTGGTTGAAACTAATGTGTGGTAAATGTTTTTATGGGTCACAATTGTATATACACCTCCGCATTTGTAACTGAATGGTTTTGGGCATAGCTTTTATATACTTTGTAAGAGAAGAGATAAGGGTGATGCTGGATGTAAGTGGAATGTGATGTAAGTAAAAATCTGAGCTCAGTCAAGACTGGAGTTGGATGTGTTTTTTTTTTTCTCTCTTTTTGGTGGTATACCTCAGTGGGCGTCGGCATTCTGCAAATTTTACATTAATATTCAATGGCAACCTGGTGTATGAAAAAAGGGGCCATTCTAATAAATCACTCAATCACCATTTACAGGAATAAGCAGAATATATAATCAATGCAGTTTAGAGCACATAATTAGAACTAATGAGTGCTGCTCATACAGTTTGTCTGCTGTGCTTGTTAGTTTTCTTATTTCAATGTCTAACATGTTATTGCTCCAAACATCTCTTTCCCTGGAGCCATTTGTGGCATCTCAATGTGAGCATCGCCAGTTGGCTGATAAGCTCCTCCAGGAAGGTCTCGGAGTTTGAAGAAATGTAATGCATAGTGTGATTTTTAACCTAAACTGTTTAACAGTAATGTGATTCTCAGCTCTTTGATTCTCATTTATTGTTAGTTCATAAAACAAATAAAATGTGCATATAAAATACAACGGCCAGATGTTCTCTAAAGGCTTCGATCTTGGGTGTGCAAATTAACATGTGATGATAGAAGCACATAAGGTTAGTTTTGTTTTTTCTTAATTTTAAAATTTTGAATTTGACACAGTGTAAGGGTTCTTCTAAATACCAGAAAAAAGGATTTCCACTGTCAAAAATAGGAGAGTACACAGAGCAGGGTTCACAATTTTATAGACATTAAAATTGTTTCTCTTTTTGTAAAAATAAAAAATATACAAAAATAAAAAACATTACTAAAAAAAACACAATACTAAAATGGCTGAGATAAAAAAAAAAATCTAATTCCAAGAGAAGCAGAGGCAGGTGACTAAAATAAAATAAAAAAAAGTCTCCTTGGTCTGGCAAGCTTCCACAGAACATCCCAACGTGTTCCAAATGTTTTTCAAAGGAGATGATTCAATTCAACCAGACAGCCTGGGTCTGTGGTCATCACCCTTTCGGCTGGATATCCTCGATACACCGCTGTGGGGGAGAAGAAAGCATAACTCAATTTGTCTAGAGGGAGGAAAGAGGTTGTATGCTTATATCATCCACAAGTTCTTCCACTTTCCTTTACTTAACTGGTAACAGACGTTGCAGTAGTCTCCTCAAGGCCTGGGTCAATCCTGCAGCCTCTCAAGTTCTCTGCCTGCAGTCCTTGCAGCAGCTTTCTCCCCCTCCTTTAACACAGGTCATCCCGACCAGTTACTCGTCACAATACCTGACCGGCGGATGCCCAATATTAGCTCGCTGTGAGCGTAGAATCTTGGGGGATTCTTGTCCACCCCTGGGAGCTGCTGGGTCAGGTGGCTCGGCTGGTGCTGGGTCTACTGTGGGGTTTAGGCCTGTGACCCAATTGACTGCAAGTCTGGCATGCCTTCCAAACACCACATAGTGGGGGGTCATTTTGTGGTGCTATGGACAGTGTTATTGTAGGCCCGGAGGAGAGCAGGCAGACAATCGGGCCATTGTGACTGATCCGTCTCAGCCAATGAACCCAACAACCTCAACAGGGTTTGATTAAACCTCTTATAAGCTCCACCACCTTGTGGATGGTATGTTGTGGTACGGCTTTTCTGGCATCCATACAGTTGGCGGAGTTTTTGTATAAGTGAGGACTCAAATGCAGCCCCTCGATCGGTCAGAATGCGTTCTGGACAGCCGAACATCCGGATAAAATTATTATACAGAGTTCGAGCTGTTGTGTTGGCGGACTTGTCCTTGGTGGGTACCTCCCGTGTCTCCTGTTTTGGAATGACTATCTAGAACACTTCAGGGCTGGAGTTAGTGGCGGCATGACATCTCCCAACTACACAATTTCTTATTTAAAGCTTGTCCCATTCCCTAGCAGTTGTTTTAATTATGGTGATGCTTCACCAACCTCTGGCTGTGGTAATTGTTGTTCCTTCCACTGTCTGACTTGGGTAAACTCTGGATCTCTAGCTTGGCGCCACTCCCAGGTCTCCTCACTTCCAACCGTAGCCTGGCCCACCTGGGCCGTTTCTCCCCTTTGATCCTGCAACCGTGACAGAGCATCAGCATTTCTGTTTTGGGCACCTGGACGGTATTTGACAGTGTACTTGAAGTTTGCCAACTGGGCCACCCATTGCTGCTCCACTGCTTCAAGCCGGGCTGTCTCGAGGTGCACCAATGGGTTATTGTATGTGAACACAGTAAACTCAACACCATAAAGATAGTCTTTAAACTTCTCAGTTACTGCCCATTATAGGGAAAGCGATTACTCACTCTTTGTCCCCCTGTACCTGCACCAACACAGCTCGCTGACACTCTGGGGACCATCTGACTAGGGCTGCCTTTTTCTGCTGACCAGTGCCATGGATCAAGGCATGCAGTGGTATGGCAATTTTAGTGAAGGCAGGTATGAACCGACAATAATAGCCAGCAAACCCAAGAAGAGATTTCACCTGCTTTACTGTCTGGGGTACCAGCCAATCTCTCACTGCTGCTGTTTTGGCTGGATCAGTAGCCACTCCCCCCTCACTGATGACATGTCCCAGGTAAGTCACCTTCCACTGAAACAGGTGGCACTAGTTAGGCTGCAGCTTCAATCCATGTTGATTGAGCCTTTGAAACACTTCCAAGTGGCGTACATGACTGTTGAAATCTGAGGAAAACACAACGTCATCCAAGCAAATTAACAAAAAATCGTTAACCGTGTTTCATAAACAATGCTGCAGTTACAGACCCTACAAGATACTTGTCCAGTATTTAGGGTGGCCAACGTCCTTCCCATGCACCACTCTGTGTCACTGTCAGGGAGAGGCTCCACAATCACGTCACATGTGTTATTATATGCACCTTCCAATACTTGTGTCCATATTATCATCTCAGAGTAAACTGACATTCCACAAATGCTAGTGCCCAGGCCTGTCCCTCTGCAGGTCCTACAGTGGTTCTAAAAACAGAAAGTTCTGGGTGATTTCCCTTAGTGAGCGCAGACCAAACTTCCTAGATGATGTTCATGCCCAGTATGCCCTTGTTTGCCCCAAACAGTCATCAGCAACAATAATCACTCCTTTTTGAGGAATGTGCACTCGTCCTACCGTACAGTCCACCGGAGTGTAGCTGACATAGGGGATATGTAGTCGTTTGGCAGCATGCAACGTCAACCAAGGGGCCCGGCCTGCGCTCATCAAACCAGCCCCCTCCAGGTACTTGGTAAACAAACTACTGCTCAACATAGTCACTTGAGAGTCTGTATCAAGCACAAAGGGTATGGAGTGACCATTCATTTCAACCATTACCTCAGGGCACTCACCGACCAAGGCAGATTTTAACTGTACAGCTGGTGTGGACTCATCCGGTGTAACCGTCCCCAAAGCTTGGCCCACAACTGTGGTGGATCAAAAATCCTGGAGCCCAGGCCTCTGTGGGCAGCGACGCTGCACGTGCCCTGCAGCTCCACATCCTCTGCAGATTGGTCTACCCCATGTGTCCCACTGGTAGACGGGCATTACCAGGTTGTCTGGTCGCCTCATTTGTGGGGCTTGTGCTGTGACACTCGGAGGTCTCGGATCTGGAGAGGCTTCCTTGCACGACAGCTGTGACCTAACGTCTTCCATGAGGTTGACTGAGATGGCCTTTATCTGCTCCACAATCTCTTTCTTCATCTCCCCAACCAGCCCTGCTTGGAGCTCTGCCAATAGCTGGTCTTTCAGTTCCTCATTGATTATGGAGCTGGTCTGGGTTTGGGCTGTGACCTTGTGGGAGTAAGTGGCTGCCTGCCTCATTATTTTGCAATTCCTTTTTCAGGGCCTGTGCCTCTTTGCAGACATCAGAGAAAGTCATGGCTTCATGGCGTCTCATCTGTCTGCTCAGTTGCTGTTTCACGGGTCCCGGTCATAGGCCAACCATTAGCTGGTCCTTGGTCTGGGATTGGCAGCTTCCACAGAGCATCCCAGTGAGCCGGAAATGTTTCTTTAAGGAGATGATTCGGTTCAACCAGCCGGCCTGGGTCTGTGGTCATCACCCTTTTGGCTGGATATCCTCGATACATCGCTTTGGGGGAGAAGAAAGCGTAACTCAATTGGTGCAATTTGTCTAGAGCAGTGTTTCTCAATCTTGGTCCTCGGGGACCACTGCCCTGCATGTTTTAGCAGGTATGTTTTAACACACCTGACTCAAATTAATGGCTTGTTAGCAGGCTTGCAAGAACTTGACGAGCAGTTAAATTAATCTGCATTAGGTGTACTGGAGTTGGAAAGAACTAAAGCATGCAGGGCAGTGGTCCCTGAGGACCAGGATTGGGAAAATCTGGTCTAGAGGGAGGAAAGATGTTGCATGCTTATAGCGTCCACAAGTTCTTCCACTTTCCTTTACTTAGCTGGTAACAGGCGTTGCAGTAGTCTCCTCAAGCTCTGGGTCAATCCTGCAGCCTCTCAAGTTCTCTGCCTGCAGTCCGTGCAGCAGCTTCCTCTTACTCCTTCAGTCCCACCTGTACTTCAGCTTTGTCTCTCCATTCTGTCCTCCTTCCCTTCTGCTCCGCTTGCTCTGCTGCTCTCTCCCCCTTGCTCATTCATGCTCAATCCTTAAGAGAGGCTCTTTAATGCTCATTGTCCATTGCAAAGTCAGAGGCGTGGTGGGACCTAATTGAAATCATCTGTTCTCAATCATGTCCAGGTTTCTACGTTCATGCAATTAAAAACACAGCAAGTGAACAATAAAACCCAAAATAAAAATAAAACCCAAAATAAAATCCACACCAATGTCAATAGGTAAACTCATGCAAAAGGATAAAAACACAACCAATGTAAAACCAAAAAAATTGATTAAGAATTAAGGTTAAGAGATAAAATGGTCCCTCCTTGACAAATATTAATTTCATAAATTTTTGATGGAAAATAAGAGCAACCATTATCGGTATAGCAAAATTTATTTTCCGGAGATAGCAAGATGATTAAGGAGGGTTCAAAAGTAAGTGTACCTGATTTCAATGATCAAAACAGACCCTCTGTCAGCTGATGGGAGGGGTTACAGTCATGGTATATGTGTAAATATGTGAATGAGTTTAAACTAAAAAGTCAGACACGCCAAAATTTCAGCCTTTGTCAGACTTGATGAAAGTAAAATCGGAGGTATTGATCAGTAATGGATGTTCCTTGAATTGACATCAGCTTGCATCCGTTGCTGCACTGAGGCATCCCAGTACAGAACAGCTCTGCACTGGAATGCCCCTTGGATCCACCAGTTGAGGTGTTGGGAGAGTAGTAAACAATGGCTAAGCTCTTTTTCCCGCATCTCATTTTTAAAATTCTTATGCATGCATGGGTTCTTTCCCGGCTTCCTCCCACAGTCCTAAGACATGCATGTTAGGCTGATTTGAGTCCCCACATTCCTGCTAGGAGTGGCTGTGAGTCCAATCGACTGTCTTTCTGTGTTGGTTCTGTGATAGCTCCAACCAGCTGTTACTTGTTAAATGGCAAAGCTTTAAAGGCTTTTAGGATGGATATTTTAATATCAAAGGGCTGTGACACTGTCATGAAGCTGGATATTGTTACTAACAGTGGGGACATCACTGATAAATGTATCATCATTAAATGACCTCAGTCAACATTTCTAGTCATTTTGAAAGCATGCAGGTATCTAAAAAAATTTGCCACGAATAATGAAAATCTTTGTGAAGAAAAAAAACACAAAAAGATGAAACAAAGGGGCTTCTTGTGTAAAACTGAAACACAAACTTCTCTGATGTGCAGCTTTAAGCGTTTATCACACATTGATAAGAGCCACATAAATCCCGGCTGTTTGTAGCTGCCATTAAAGGACTGACAGGCGTTTGGTTTGGATTCTATTAACAGCACAACTCTGTGAAACACACAGAGAAGATTAAATTAGTCAGTTTCCTCACTTAAAGTGGACACAATCAACCTAGAATTTAAACAGGACCTCAAAGAAACTCCTAAACACAAACACACTGGTGTTAGATTGGTGTTCATAAAATAAATCTGCTTTCTTTTCAGTTTGAAATAGAGCAAAAGCCACGAACATCAGGGCATACTAATGAGAAGAAGAGCAGGAATTCACACAGACAGATGAAGAGGGGTGTACTCTGCAAGGGGTAGTAATCACAGAGGGGCTCCTCAAATGGAGAATTGGGCATACGCACATAAACAAAGCCCTTTTTGAACTTCAGAGAAGCAAATATATCGACTGGAGCTCTATGTGGTCAGTTGGGTTATGCACTCAGAGAGAAAGTGAAGCGTGGTGATTGACTAAGAAGGTAAGCAGCTGAGTCAAAAAACACCTAAAGCTACTGTGTCTGTGTTGCAGGAGTCATGGGCTGAGATGCCAACAGGTTTCCATTATACTGCAGGGTACAGACTCACTTGGTGGATGCAATGCTGCAAACCCCACCAAAACAAATTAAATGTTTGATCCCCTGCAAGAAACTACAGCGAAAAGTCTCAGAGCTAATAAATACAGTTTTGTAAGTTGTCTAAAACCAAGATTTTGTTATTTAACTGGTAGATAAAAGGCATCATTCATCCAGGATGAAAACCGTGAGGGCTGTCGTTCAGTCTTATAGATTGATAGTTAAACCAAACAAAGGCTAAACAGTTTTAACAATAAATTCCATCATGTACAATTCAGTTTACAAGTTTATGTCTTGTTTGACAAAAATGTGGTTATATAGGACATCTCAATATCAATACAACTGCATTAAAATACATTTTTTATTCTCATTTTATTACCATCAGAAATAAATTATCAATAAATGCAGTACTTAGACAGAAAAAAATGTAGAAAATGGGAAGCAGAAAAGAAACATATAGCATTTTTCGTTTTAGTTTAGCAGGTTTGTGACTTTCTAATCAATTAAGTTTCAAGCTGAAATATGAAATCTCATTTTAGTTGGGAGTTGGTATTAAAGAAGAAAAAAAATCATATTATGCAGCAATAAAAGCTATAAGAAAACAATCAGCCTTCACTCATAATAAAAACCTCCAAAACAACAATGGATTTAAGAGCTTGAATGGAGTCTATAGGGTCACATATATCAGGGCAGATATCTTTTAAAGTAAGTATGTTCATAGATTTTTGAGCTTTCCCTTCCATTGGACAAATATTTTTGTAAACTTACAGATCACAGAAAAAACAACAACACACAGAGCAGAAAATCTCTGAAACAAACTAAACATTTTAGCTCTGGAACTATGAGTCTAGCTGAAACCATGGGACTCTTTTTGTGTTGAAAAAATAATAGATAAAATAAGTTTATGAGTTTAACATCACCAGAATGTAACTCGGGCTGTGTTGGTGTGGTGGTAAGCACTGTCAGGTTCGTATCTGTGTGGAGTTCTTCCAGTGCTTGTGTGGGTTACATTCAGGTACCCAAGCTTCTTGCCACATCAAAAGCAGGAATATTTGGATCACTGGTGATCCTAGAGTAGAAGTGAGTGTGACTGTGTGTGATTATTTGTCTCTGTGTTGGCCCTGTGATGGACTGATGAACAGCCCACGGTGTGCCCTGACATCTCATCCAAAGCTTGGATATGCTGCAGGTGTCGGAAATAGATGGACTTTGTGTTTAAATCATGTTGAGTTGATTTTGTCTGTTTATGCTATGATTAAAAAGATAAAAAAACCAAAAAAAAACAAGACTTCATTTAAGATGCATTCACACCAGCACCGTTTGGTTTGCTTTGAACGAACCACAGATAGTGGGGTTTGTTTGGAGCCATGTAAAGATGTATTTGAATTAAAAGATCACTCTGGTCTGCTTGAAAAGGTCTGGATGCTTGCAGGGTGAATGAAACAGAGCATCCAGTGAAGCAAAGAGAGGAAGTGACGTAGGACATGTCGTAGCGCAGCATGTCGACTAACTCGCTGCTTCTCCTGCCCCTCAAACTGGACAGATTCTGGTGAAAACCACATTAGGTTTGAACACCAAAGTAAAAACACAAAGCCCAAGACTGCTTAAATTTGGGGATGCTCCATTTTCAGTCCTGGCTTCTTTTCTTTTGGTCAGTGGTCGTTTCAGAGAATATCGCCCCTAGTGAGCAGAAGTTGTAATTTCATGACGTTGTTTAGGTGGTTTGGTCTGTTGAGAGAGGTGCAGTCTGAAAGCAAACCAAACCAGAACTCCTTACCCAATCAAACCGAGCCCCACGGAGTATCCTGGTACCTGGTGAATGTGCCAGAAAAACATTGAAAAAACATGTGAAAAGAAGAAAAAAAAAAAGTTATGATTGAATTTGCTCACAGGCTAAACTTTTAGTTTCCACTCAGATTCCTCATCTGAGACGCACAACGATGGAAAACACCCATGAACAGATAAGTGAAACTCTTCCTGTGATTTACAAGCACCAGAGCTATGAAACTATAATTGGTGCTTTTAATATTGTTTGCAAAATCCTCCCTTAATTCAATCTCATCACCTTTGATGTCTCTTTTAACATGTTTATGATGAATTGGGGATAACAACATTTGTCATTATTATTATTCTGTGGTGCATAAAGAGGCAAGAAACAGCTTTAATTCCAATTGCAGTAAGTAATTTTCATTAAATGTCAATTTGTTATTAATTCAGAGCACCGCTGAAATCAAATAGTGTTCATTAATCACTGTGCCGTCCGGCGGGCTGCTAATTAAAATGTTGGGGGCGAGCTCGTTATTCACTGGCAGACCTGATTGTTAATGTCGACTCATTGTCCTCCTCCACCTCGCCATCATTTATTTTCTTTGGTTTTCTTGTAAACTCTTGTTAATTATTAAATTGCTTTTTAGACCCCTTGTGACACTTTTCAGATAGTCCCATGGGCTGCCATTGAGAGGAAGTTGCTCTCTGGTCTGCAACAGTGCCCTGCAAGCAACCAAAGCAAAAAGGGTTCTATTATCACATTTTGATTTTTAATCATAAACTGAAAAATATGAAACATGTCTGTCACAAGGCATTGTAAATATTAGGCATAACATGCATACAAAGGTTTCTTTTCTTTTTTCTTTTTGAGCTTGTCATTTGACATGATTAAATAATTAGTACCACATGTTCAAACAGGGCTCTATTTCCACAGTAGTGGGCACAGAAGACCAAGGTCAGTGTCTTTGACTCACACACACACAGCCCAGCAAGGGATATAACCTGTTTTCCTTCCCCTCAATTATGCATGTTATCCAACAGCAGCCATATGTCTCTGTCAATACCTTTTCCTAGCATTCAGTGGCAGTCTGTGTGGGATTTGTGCGCGTTAAATAATGCAGTACTGAAAGGTCAGGAGGGAGACGAGGAGAGGGTCAGTGCTTTGGTGAGTTGTGAATATGTGTGTGTGTGTGTGTGTGTGTGTGTGGGGGGGGGGTTGGAGCTGCCGTTAATTTCTAGGTCAGCTTCAATAATGAAATGCATACGGTAAATGTCAGCACCCGTTGACGAGTAATCCACCCCAGCTGAGTAATAATGAATGGCTTTCTTTAAGACCTCAACAGACTCCTTGGAACAGAGGAGAAATTAGCATGTAGAGTTACGTTTATGCACAACCAGTTATCTCTTTGTTACATTTTATTTTGTGGTTATCATGAACAGTGTAATAAAAATACGACTGTTTCCAGTGGGAAATGCCAGTTTGGAAATAATACTTTTTTTTTATTCATTGAAAGTTTAACAAATAAATTTTCATTACTTTATACCATACCACATTTACATAGTTATAGGATAACATAATAAAGTCAGAATAAGGCAGAGCTAAAAAGAAGGTTTAAATTAAATATTTACAGAATAGTGATTTGATTAAGGGGTGTGTGGTTGTGCATTCAGTTAGGTACATTCAGTTTATGAAATACACATAATGACAAAACAAGCGATGACCACAGAAAACAAGGGGAATATTAGCTCCCTGCATAAATTCAGTGTTTTAAAATTATTATGTCAAATTCCTAATTTATTCAACTAATATTGACTAAAATAAAGCAGGGTTTGTTTTCAACAACAGTCTCCGAGCCTGGAGCTGAATGGGATTTTCTTCCTGTAAAAAAAAACAAAAAACAGGTGAAAATAGTTTAGTTCAGACATGCTACTTGAGGCAACTCATTAAGAACTTGAATTTTTGTATTTTTATTAGCATTAAAAAAGTTTGCAGTTTGTGGGCTGACTAAAGGTTATCTTATGTCACCGTATCTTGGCAACCAGAAGCTGCAGGTTCAGCATCTTCCTGGATTCTCTGATGATTGTTTGGCTCAGGCTGAAGACAAAACTTCAAAAGTCCGAGCACCTGGCTCGGCTAGGGGGTGGGGGAGTTGGCTGGTGGCAGTGTGTGTGTATGTGTGTGTGTGTGGGGGGGAGTGGTTGGCTGGTGGCTGTGTGTGTTGGGGGGGGGCTGCGGGCATTTCCTTGTCCCTGGGGTACCTAGCCTTGGTGTTGGGTTGGCGTGGCCCGTGGTGGTTTTGCCTGGGGCGGCTGGGCTCTGTCGGAGCCCTGTGCGGGGCTCTGCCGGGGGGGATGGGTGGCCCTTGGATCTGTGGGGTGCCTGCTTTCCGTGCGGCCCGCTCCGCAGTGCCCGGTGCCCGCCAGGCCTGCTCACCGTTGCCCTGGGCTGCTCGGTGCCCCTGCTCCGTCGCTCCCCTCTGCTCTGGGCCGAGTGGGACCCCTGCTCTTCCTGCTTTGGCTGTCCTGGGCTCACTGCTCTGTGGAGCTGCTGGGCCTTTGGGACCTCGGGCTCCCCCCCGTCTCCCCATGGTGCTTTGGGGTGCGGTGTGATCACGGCCCCCCTACAAGCACACATTTCATCCTTGTTGCATGGTCACACGTGCACGCTCACAAACATGCTCATCTCTCCATCCGCTTCCAACTAGATCTTGCTGATGTTTGTGTGTTGGT
>JBAMHW010000003.1:31245605-31260497 GCA_037177495.1 Rhadinocentrus ornatus
TGAAGAAAATAAGATTATAATAAAAATATTTTAAACATCAAGGGCAGCCATTCATAGAACATGTCTCCCTTGGAAGATCAAATCTGTCCGGCAAAATATGGCACACAGACCACCGTTCTGTATGTTAAGACGCTGGACAGGACAGGGTCAAAAAATAAAAAATAAAAAAAATAAAAAAATAAATAAAAATAAAAATAATAATAAAAAAATAATATCTATTGGTTCTCCTTTGAGGAGCATAGTAGTGCTGTAGAGCATAATAAATGCCTGATGGCATCAAAGCAAACTCATTGGACAACACATGTGAGGATCACTGATGATGCTCCTACCTGAAGCTCCCACAGGGAAAACAAGTCTCTTTGTCTGAAGTTTTTACACTGGAGTGCAGGCTGTTCTCATCCTTCAGAGTTAATCTATTGAGCCAACAGAAAAGGGAAAATTTGAAGATACTTTTAACAAATGAAAAATAGAAGTTCTTAAAAATTATCTAACTGAGGTTAAATACAGAGAAGATGTAGGAGTTTGGAAAAGACTAAAGTGGCACAAGGAAAATCCGACTACGCTAACACTACGTTGTAAAGGGTCTGCAGTACTGAAAGTACAGATGTCCAAACATATTCTCCAAAGAGTGCTTTAGATTCCTCATCAACAAGAGTTTCATAACACTTAAAATTAAACAAAGACTAAATTCTATGTATGTTCTCTTTTTATAATAAAAAATATTCATTTATTATCAAGGTTGGCAATTAAAAAAAAGAAAAATGTGCTGTCTTTACACTCAGTAACCTTCGAAAGCAAAAGAAAGACTATCTAATCATACCCGATTCCTTCCATGAAATATTCTCTCTGAGTGCATTTCCACTTGGGCTGTTCGGTCTGCTTTAAACCAAACCTGGTAGGATAGTTCATTTAGAGTAGTATGAATACAAACTGTAAGTCAACAAGTGAGTTGTAGAGTCACTCCAGACAGATTTTTTCTTACTTATTGGAGAACAGAGCTTCTCCTCTACTCTCTTTCTTGTCACAAAAGAATATAACTGTATTTCACACTTTCAGACTCGTCCATAAAAATGTTGTAATTGCTGTACTTCATGCTGATCTAAATATAACCAACTCTTTCTGGCAGCACTTTGTTATTTTTCTATACCCATATACAGCCTATTAAAGCTGTGGTTGGAGCAGCAAACTCTGCTTTTGAAGCTCTTCTTTGTTTCCATGAAATTCAAACCAGGCGTTTTGACCAACAAACTAAGCTACACTAAGGATTTTCTCTTTTTTTCACCAGCAAGCTGAGTCTTTGTTTCTTAAAGGTAAAAGAACATCTACTTTAAAATACTGTCACGGCAATTCTTTGTGGGGAATGAAGACACGTTGCTTCTTATCAACCACAATATGCAGAGCACACCTCTCTTAGTTTCATTGTCATAAATTATTGAAGCGATTGTTGAGAGGAGAACAACAACACAGCTACCTTTAGTGGAAGAGGAAATCTGTAATGAAAGAGACAGAGGACTCAAGGTGAGCGTGACTCACAGACTACATTATCTTTTGGTTGCTGTGCTCCAATGTCAGCAGCAAAGACAGATTCTCCTTTCATCTATGCCCTTGTTCGGTTTTTCTCGTGTGTGCGGGAGTATAAAATATGCCGGAATTTTGTGGGTATGCTGCACGTGTGCCAAAGTAGGAGGAATCACTGGAGAAGCATCAGTTAGTTTGAGAGGCGTTGGGAGGGTGGGCTGGTGGGGGAGGGTGAAAATGACTAACGGCCTTTTGTGTAATTAATGAGGACAGCGTTGATTTCCGCCGATAATTTAGCATGGTTGCCAGCGCTTGACTTCTGATCCCCATTTACCCTAACTCTGTCTCTATTTGGATCAGCCTAGTGTGGGAGGAGTGTATTAACCTTGGAGAATAGACACAAATCTCAGGCAGATGCACAGAAACCTACAAAGCCTTATCCACATCCACACACAGGACCCCCCTTAAGCAACCCCCATGTACACACACAAACATTTATACCTCCATCATCTATTTTTCTGTTCTCCCTTTTCGCACACGTACCTCACCAGTGCGCACATGCAAACAAGGAAACGGTATTTGAAAGTGCACATATACACACACGCACGCAAACACCCACAAGCACCTGAGGCAACGGAATAAATGCATCTTTAATGATAGCAGATAAGGACTTCCAACCAGGCCTGTAGTCATAGCTCAGTGATTTGGCTAGCAGGGAAAGGGATTGTGAGAATGAAAAACAAGCCAGTGGAAACTTCTGGGCCTCCAGGAGTCGGCAACTAAAAACCCACAGTCAGTCAGTCGGACAGAGAGAAAAAGCTCTGAGGTACTCTTTCAATATGCTGTCAGATGCTAAACAGAAAGTCTATGAAAGCACCAGAGCTGTTGTTGTTTTAAACATGCAAGTGAGAATCAACACTAACTTCACAGCTGAACTATATTCAAATTACTTTCTCTCTTTTTTTGTTATGTTTTGTAAGTGGGCATGTTGATGATGTTATATTACTGTGGTTTCTTCTGCTCGGTTGCTCCTGTTAATGAAATTGCTAATCGCTTTCTGCCGTGACATGTTGATGTGACATATGTGTGAATATGTATGATGCGAGTGCTGATGATGCGATGAAGTGAGGCGTTGATCAAAATACTTAACATCCGTCTACATAAATGTCTTAGTGGTGGGTAAGGGTGACTTATTGGCTATCAGCAGCATATGTTGGCTTAAGGCTCACAATGTTCGGGGTCCTGTAAACTCCTGATTGACATGCAAGTGCCAGTACTATTTATTCATTCACTTCTATCCAAACATCAATGGCACTAGGCTGCATCACAAGCCAGAGCTTAAACAAATGGCACGCTTCTCCCTCAGGCCTTACAACTGACATTTACTGGATTTATTATGCATGTGGATGAGCTGTAGGGAATTCAGGTGCAACTAGATAATACTTGTGGTATAATAGTGGGTTTGTATGTCTTACAACAACACAAATGTCCATATGGCACCAGGGAACTCAATGGTGTTTAATATTCAAATTCTCCCAGTGAGAGAAACACATGCCTGACATTAAAACCTAGTCATTTCCCTCTCTTCCCTATTTTCATATATTTTCTGAACCCAACAACTTGTTTTTGCTACAATGTAATTATAAATTTTTAAATAATAAGTAACAGTGAATTTGCAAAGTATTCTGGTATAGTTGTAAAGGTTCGCTTTATTTCCTGCCATTCCTGACTGAAGTTTCTGTGGGAAAATGATTAAAGCACCAGTAAGTGTGTGTTTATGTCTTCTCCTTTAAAGCCTGAGTCACTTAGCCCACCTGTCAGTACATTCATCACTGATCCTGGCAAGTTCTGCATAATTAAACCCTACAAACACCAGTGTTGCGTGAGATATCCCCAAACTTCCATAAATTATGCATGGTGTACTTGTGTTTTGGGGGGCTTTTAATAATCAGCACTAAACTTGTTACAGTATTTTGCAGGATTGCACCAACCTTGAGATCAACTTTAGAGAAGAGTAAATTAGGAAAAAGAAATCAGTCTTCTGGGCAGTGCCAAGCTGCCCATGATCATGCACCTTAGGCTGACTGTTTCAGGCTGCAGTGCAACACGTGATAAGCTCCCTATTCATTTGTTAAACAGGGGCAGTGGGGTGGCCCAAGTTATCCTACAGTTGGACCTATGAAGAGAGCAGCTCAAAATGCCACATGAAAGTCATTAATCAGGGACCAGCTGATGTTGCTGCTGTCAGAAAAAGCAGCTGGAAATTAGATTAAGGATTTCAAGCCATCGTTTCCCTGTAATAAAGGGAATATTTGCCATTGATGGATGGAAGGGTGCACTTCTCTTTTAGCAAAAGAAAAGAACCATATTGTTGCACCTGGGTTCATCTTTCATGATGGATATGATGACCAATCAATAGTGTGTGGGAAATGATTCATTATTACAAAATAAAATCTTAGTGAATGAGTCTCAAGCCAAATAGTCTGTTTGTGTTTAATGGAAGCTGATCGATCAGGTAGCAAGCATCACAGACTGCTTTCACATTGCCGTGTGCACAAACAGTTATCTGTTGTCTATCATTCCGGTACACATGCTGACCTGCTGCTCATTAACCTGACATAAGATTGAGAGACAAAATAAACCAAAACACTCATTGTTTCAATTCTTACTCCATTTTTTAACTTACATTTAACTTACAAACTATTTCAATCACTCATAGCTGTGAAATGATGGTTTAACAGTAGGAAATGGTGAAAAGAGATGAATCCTCACCAAAAAAAGTAAAAGGAAAAAAAAAATCCTGTCAAGGGTATTATGGAAGTGTCTGAGAAAGAAGGCCATAGATCAAAGCGTGGGACGGCCATTTGTTCCTGAGGAATAATAGCTGTGATGTGTGTCGCACTCGCTGACCTGCTGGAACAATAAAGCCGAGTTGTGGCTGCCTAGGAGCAATGACCTTGTGTGGTTGAAACCTGCCCAAACCAGGAGAAAAAAGAGAGATGGATGGGAAGAGAGACGCATGACCAGGGAGAAACAATTACAATCTATATAAACGCTGATTTCTGCCTGACACTGCCACTCACAGCGCTGAGAGAAGATTGTTGTTGGCTTTCTAAAAGCAGGGAAACTTTTAAAAGGGTTGAAGGATGCAGGGGTGCTTATTTTTTTACCACACCACCGCTCTTCCTCAATACAGCATGCTCAAGCTGGTCAGTTTTTGAGTTGATGCTGCTCGTGGACTGGCTGTATTGACCTTTTGACCAGTTCCTTAAACCAACTTTGTAACACAAATTAATGTCTTTACAACAAATGTGGTGCCATACATGATAAATATTCATGATTTACTCTGACAAACCAAGGCAATATTTTAGGGCTTAGAAAAGTATAAAAATGAGTAAGGTACCCAGCAGTCAAGACATAGGACTATTTTGTCACATCTGAAAAGTGTGACAGAGACATTTCCAGTGTGAGGGAAAAAATGGCAAGGTACAAATCAAAGGAAAAAGTCATTCAGCCACCAAGATAGGTAACAAAAGGCTTTCCATGAGCTGTGGGCTTCTCAGCAGATAAAAGTCTATCTGGCAGACAGGGCGACAGACTGGTATTCATTGTGCTTCCAGGGGAGGTTGCAGACAGTAGTGTGAAAGGAGCCATCAAGGTTGAATGGGTGAGAAAAGGGGATCTGTGGGAGCAAATGAAAAGGACCTGGATGAAGCATGCCATTGGTCTCAATAGAATGAAATGACAGCACTGTGCATGGAGGTAATCTAACATGTGACCACCAGCAACTGTGTAATCACAATGCCAGGGATTGGAGAGCAGAAACTTGCATTGGTTGCATTTCAAAGGCTCACAACTAATAATTGTGTTATAGAAGAAGCTTACTTACCAACACTATGAATAGGAATGATGTGCCGAATTCTTTAGTGTATGCAGATTTAGATGTAAAATATTATCCACAAATGAGTGTAATATTTAAACAGTGATTCAGCATTAAAACACAGGGTCTGCCTTTTATGATCGATACGTAGTGAATATTAGAGATAATACCTCCACTAAGGAATCTTTGAAGCCATCTTTCTAGCTTAAAGGTCTAATCCCTCTGGAAATGCACAGCCAAATTAATACGATCTTCTTTATGTGAACAAGTGGTTCCAGAAAATAAACTGATAAGATGCCAACTAGCCAGAGAAATGCTTCCTCTGGTTAATCACATTAGCCCTTTGAATTTTTATTAGCTAATTGTTTGTATTTTTCTTCATATAATTAATCATAATTACATTTTTTTAAATATACAAAAAATAAAAAATAAATAAATAAAAACAGCCATCATGTAATCTGTCTGGTCATTGTCTGAACAAAACTGTGCTACATTTGAGCTCAGACCACAGCCCTTTGTCAGGAATCAGCATCTGAGTACACATACTGTTTGTATGATGAGATTATTGGTAAGAAGTAATTACATTTCAGCTCCACTGTTTCTCAAATGCATTTCAGACTATATCTATAAAGTGTAATTACACACCCTACTTTTTGCGTAACTCCACCCACTGCCGAATTTGAAAAATGCTTGAAACTGCAAGGGTTGTGGTGGGATGTGTTGGGTGATCAGGGAGCAGAGAGTGGGCGGGACAGGATACACAGGCTGAAAAAATCGACAGACAGCAGCTCAGCTGACTTGCAAGATGCAAAGCGAGTTTCACAAAGCACCTATGCCACAGAGAGGTCTTTGAGATGGAAAACCTTTCCCTTCCAGAATCCCCTAAGCTACAAATGAACAAGGTGGTCCTGAACCATATCAGTCTGAGCCGTTTGCGCTGTTGCGCTGGCCTTTCAACAGCTCCAGCAGGCTTTGGAAAGCTGTGGAGACTCGCGGCAGGGTGTGCCGTTGCGTTGTGTGTAGTTGCAGGAAGTGCCGCTGTACGTTGCCGTTGCCATTATTTGAGCTGCTGTCTGTCGCCAGATGAGGATCAGCAGGTAAAGAATAAAGTCCGGTGTTGGTGGGCGTGGTTTTCTATGCCTGCTTCTGCCTGCCAACCTGACTACTGGGGTCTAAACGATATTACTGTTCAGAACCATTATCCTCCGCCTCTAATGTCTACTGCTTTAGATCTCTTACAGAAGGCCACCATCTTCATGAAGTTGGATCTACGGAACACCTACCACCTAGTTCGCATCAGAGAGGGGGACGAGTGGATGACGGCTTTAAACACGCCCTTGTGCTTACTTTTCAAAGATCATGTCCCCTGTTGAGCGTAACTATGACATAGGGAACCAAGAACTCGTGGCGGTAAAAAACTAGTGATGCAGGAATGGTGTCACTGGCTTGAGGGCGCCACGTTACCTTTCACTATCTGGACAGACCACAAGAATTTGGAGTATCTGAAGTTCGACAAGAGATTGATCAAAGAATTTAAAACCTGATGCTCTCTCCCAACAGGCAACTCATATGGAGGAGGATTCTGGAGATGTTAAGGAATTCATCTTTCTGCCTGTACAGTCTGTCACGATTGCATCCAGCCGGTCTTCTGCACCCACTGTCAAAACCTCAACGACCCTGGTCCCTTATTCGAATGGACTTTGTGACGGGACTTCCTCCCTCTGACAGCAAGACCGTCATTATGACCGTGGTAGACAGGTTCTCCAAAATGGCTCATTTTGTGGCTCTCCCTAAGCTACCCACGGCTAAGGAAATGGGTATGTGTCCATGTGTTCAGGCTACACAGCGTTCCCCTAGATGTGGTTTGCGACCGTGGACGCCAGTTCACCTCCAAATTTTGGGCCCAATTCTGCTGCCTGATGGGAGTTCACATCAGCCTCTCCTCCGGTTTTCACCCCCAGTCAGATGGTCAGTCAGAGAGGGTAAACCAGGTGTTGGAAACCAGTCACCGGTGTCTGTGTTCTGAGAATCCCTCTTCCTGGGCCCGGAATCTGACCTGGGTGGAGTATGCCCATAATTTTTTGCCCTCTTCGGCTACTGGTCCCACTCCCTTCCAAGTAGTGAATGGTTCTCAGCCCCCCTTGTTCGCTCCGCTAGAGGAAGAGCTCCGGGTCCCATGTGCACATGCCGCGGTTCGTCCCTGTCACCGCGTTTGGCAATGCGCACAGTCTGCGCTGCTGCAGACTACCCAGTGGTATCAGGCGGTGGCCAACCATTGGAGGAGGGCGGCCCCATCCTACCAGGTGGGTCAGCGAAAGTGGCTGACCTCCAGAGATCTACCATTGCACCTGGAATGTTGAAAGCTGGCTCCTCGGTTTATTCTATTCTATTCTACTATTCTACAGTCATTTGGCAGACGCTTTTATCCAAAGCGACTTACATCTTTTTTGTTTGTGGGGCCTTTTCCCATCACTAAGGTGGTAAACCCTGCAGCGCTGCGTCTTCGTCTCCCTAGGACCCTGCGGGTCCACCCCACGTTCCACGTGTCCTGGATCAAGCCCGTCTTTTCCTGCCCGTTGGAAGAACATTTAACTATTTTCAATAAAAGATACTTTTCCAATCCTTGGGTCTCTGATCATTACTGGATCCAGCCTGCTAAATCGTGACAGTTCTGTTTACAGCTCAAAAAACACATTTTTGGTGCACTACCCCTTTAAGCTGGATTGGTCAGTGTCTTGTTGGTCAACTCAGTTGGAAGGCAGCCACATTTTGCAACTGTCATCTCACCATATAATTCATAGCTCTGACTTATGACTTGCAAACCTAATCGAATGCAGCACTATACTCCGGCAGATGGGAGTAAAAAAAGTTAAATATCCAACTAATCAAACAGTTACATGCATTTTGGTCTCCAGGTTACCAATGGTTTTAATATTGGACAGTTTATTTATGGCTCCCTAACAAACAGACCGTAGTTTGTGAGCCTGAAAGGTTGTGTGTTTGAGATGGTGGTCAGCAACACAGGAGCACCCCAGGGTACTGTACTATTACCATTTACCTTTATACTGTACACTTCAGACATCCAATACAACTCTGTCATCTGCAAAAATACTCCACTGACTTTGAAATTGCAAGGTGTATTAGTGATGAACATACATACATGATTGCATCTCAACTAATAAAACCAATGCAATCATCAAATTTGTATACGATACAACAGTGGAGGAGTGGGGGAGGCTGATCAGCAAGAAAGATGAGTCTTGTTACAGGGAGGAAGTACAACAGTGTGGTGTAAAGAAAAAAAACTCACACTAAACATCAACCAAACAAAAGAACTGATCATTGACTTCGGGAAAAAGAGGGATGTAAACACACCAGCAAGTATCAATGGCAAAAGGTAGAGAGAATGACGGGCACTGTAAACACTATAATGCTGGTGAACAGGAACCAGAAGCGATCACTTCCTGAGATCATTCAGGAAGATCAAGCTACCATAGCACTTGCTTGGGTCTAACTATCACTGTACCATCGAGAGTCTCCTGACCCACTGTAACCTGGTGTGGTATGAAAGCAGCCCTGAACAACATCTTCACCTCTCATTTTTTATAGAAGACACTCAACGGACTCAATGACTGCTTCCATCCTGCCTATAACCTTTTTGAATTCTTGCCATCTGGTAGGAGATACAGATCCATCAAAATTCACACCCAAGATTCCTAATCAGTTTTTACCCTGCAGCCATCACAACATTCAACGCTGAGCTCAAAACCACTAAGCACAACACTGTGGTATTTTATAATATGCTATTTTTTATGTGCAGTTTTTAACAATTTACTTTTTTCCCTACCTACCTCTGCATACACAAGTGTGAAATGGAGGAACCATCATGGGAGGACAAAGCCCTGCATGAGATATATCACCGACAGATAGTTGAAGTGGCGGATTTGAACAAGTCCTACCAATGGCTAGAGAGGGCTGGACTGAAGGACAGCACAGAGGCACTAATCATGGCAGCACTGGAGCACGACTTGAGTACCAGGGCAATCGAGGACCAGATCTACCACACCAGGCAGGACCCTGGCATATCAAGATATTGGCAGGCAAAGAATACATGGAACGCCATTAACAAGTAGCCGGCATAATGTACAGAAACATCTGTGCGGAATATGGACTGGAGATCCCTAGGCTACAATTGGAAAACCTCCCATGGTGGTAGAGAGTTAGAGGGCTGAGATCCCGTGGGACTTCCAGATACAGACGAAAAAATGGTGATGGCCGACCAACCAGAAATTGTGTTTAGGGTTAGGCATCGAGCATTGATTGGAACCAGGACTAACTTTCGAATTCTCCCGGAATCATTCAAATTCACACAGTAACATGTTTAAGTAGCTGCAACATCAGAAAAACATGTGTTTTCATCAGGTTTTCAAAAATAAGGCTCCCTTGTGAAAAGTTAAACCCTGTGAAAAGAAAGTTTATAATATTTATATTTAAGTTCATACATTTGATATTTATATACTAATTAAAAACAGTGCTGTGTGAAATTTATGGTAATGTTCATAAAAAGTAAAAAGTTCATGGAGAAGGTCAGACTATTTCATCCAGAAAGATCTCTGGTTAGCTACCTCATTTAAAACATGTACACTTTTTTGACCCTGCCTCATTAAAGACTTGAAATCGAGATTCGTTAGGAACCGGAAAATAAACAAGGAATCAAAATCGGAACCAGAATCATTCAAATTCAAACAATGCCCAACCCTAATTGTGATTATGGATAAGCAGCAAAGGAAAGGACATATCTTCCTAAACTGGTCAAGAAGAAGTTCCGCTACTTTGATGTAAGTTAGCTAGGATTATTTATACTGTATTTGAAGAAAAATGTGATAAAACCACAGTCATGAAAGTGATAACCCAGTCTGATTATGCCTCAGCACTTATTGAATCATCTGCATTTAATCTCTCATCCTAATGTATTCATAAATCATGGATGCATTTATCATGAGTTTTCACCCAGAACCACAAGTCATCTAACAGGAGGGCTTTAGTTGATGAGGGCATTGGTGATTCACGCTTTTAGGGACTTGCTCTCTCCCTTGGCACGTTCCTTCCTCTCCAGACACCAGGTGGTGTCACGGCCGTCTGCTGGCATGCAAATGTGTCCTCAACAACGCCTCAACTGTTCCGGTTCCTCCATTTGTCACAGGGTATGTTCATTATCTACGGCTTTGGGCCCAAAATTAGTGTCGGTACAAGACATCTTGGCTGCGTGATGAATCCACCCGCTGCCTGACTTGTCATCCCTTGTTTCAGATTGAAGGGTCTCCCCCTACTTCCTTCCTCCTTTGCTCCACCATGTCCTTCACATCTTCATGCATCTGTTATTTATTTTTCAAAAAGAAATATTAGTCAACAAGGCTGTGCACAGCAAGGGCCCAAACCGCAACTCCAGAGGACGTCACATTATCCCTCCAGATGGTGCGATAATATTGCAGTGGATATCAAGGTGTTCCAACTCATCATAATAAGAGAGATCCACTGCCGTCAGCCGTCATTGAGTTATAACCTTGCAACAATATGTGGCGTCTTAACAGAGGAGCATGAGTTTAATGCTATGGTAACCTTGCAATGTGGACAACAAAGTGGCACATGTTGATGGATTGAACGTACTAAATGGTTTCATGAATGTTGTGGGAAGTCAGTAACTGCTAGGAGAGGTCAGGCATAGTAATTACATGCCACCTCATCTGAAGAGCTATTATTATTCCCATGGTGGAGTTATTTGCATGACAGGATTGGGGTCAACTCATGTCTCAGTAGAATTACTTGAAAACACGAGTGCAAATATAGACTTGTATTTAACCAGATCTTGAAAGTGGAGGAAGGATTGCAGCGAATGTGTGTAATTTTAAACATGGTAGTGCTTTTGTGCTGTTTCATTGTCCTCACGTACTCTTACAGACATGTACCATGTTTTATGGAATACTGGTCGACTTCACCTTTCACAATTCAGACCAAATATTAAGGGACAAAAAGGACACAGAGACAAACAAAATTAAATCTCCTCATAAGTACCCTTCCCCTTTGCTTCAAGTACAGACAGAAACATTTTACGGCATGCCACCCCTGTCATGCATTTATGATGAGTGTAGCGCCCGTCTCCCACCATAATAAATGCAAAGCCGGCACACAGACATTCAGTCATGACGGAAGGACAGCAGCCCAGCCTTACATTTGAAGAAGACAACAGCATACGTCCCACTTTCCCTTCCCCTCCTTCCTCACTGTGGTAATGGTTTCTCTGACCTCTGTCTCCCCATTACTGTACGCTTCACCCAACATCAGCCGTTAGACAGCATCACTCATCCGCACACTTCAGACATCATGAAAGCAGCAGTGTCGCCGCCCATCGCCCAATGCCCACTTCATTAGCTGGTGACAGCCGGTGTTTGTAGGATGATATAGATGATGGGAACTCTCTACGAGATGGCAGTGATGACCCTGATGATGAGGAGCAACAGATGAGTAAAAGAAAAAGCTGTTAAAATACCTAAAAGTAAATAAAGCTTCTCTTGTAATCAATCGTTCAAAATGTGCCTTTAAGCTTTGGAATAATGTCTAACATTTATTGCTGGGTTTTTTTTTGTTGTTTGTTTCTTGCTTGACTTTGATTTATTTTGTGTTTGTCACAATATCTCTGACAGCCACATTAGCTGCAGAGCATACACCGACAAACCTATTGTGTCTCTTGGTTGGTGAGAGGCAGCAAAGAGGTTGTCTGTAAGGCTGCCAGCTTCACAGCACATGTTTACTCCATGGGACATTTGATTCATAGCCCAGCAGCCTTTCGCACTGTGTCTATAAGGTATGCTTGCACAGATATGACAAATCTCAGCTAAACAAGAAAACTAACTGCACCATCATATGGTAAGGGTGAAAAGAAATAAAAAAAAAAATACTAAAATATCTGAAGAAATGTGAAGCCAGTGCTTGAGATTCAACTTTAACCCTCAAGACCTCCACTCAAGTGAACTCTAAATATATTAAAATGAAAATGTATATATATATATATATATATATATATACCCATGCATATATATGTACATCATTCAGACATGCAGACATGATTTGTAATTTGTGGTTTTCTTTTTGTTTTCCCCTAAAGGCTCAATTATGCTCGACGCAGAACACGGATACGCAGACAGACATACAGTTTAGTCCTACGCACGTAATTTGGTTTGTTTTCATGGAGCCCACCATCTGTTGCTTGACGCAGAAAACGAAGCAATACCACCGGAAATCATGGGGGTAGTGCTGAGCATTATAGTTGACATGCGATCAGTAAAAGAAGCAAACTAGAGAAGAAGAGGAGAAACAGGAGCAAAAGAAAACATGCAGAAGAAGAATGACGACAAGAACAACAACTTCATACCGGTGCATTTCCGTCCCCAACTGGTGTCTGACGTCAGATCACAGGAGTGAACTCTGAACTCAGCACTGCCCACTAGTAAAGAAATTGACTTGGCAACGTAAAACACGCATGGAAGTATGAGGACGGCAACGTATGACAACGTTTGAAATATACGTTGCTATTTACGTATGTAAAGGAGCATAAATAGGCCTTAAATAGCATTTTGGTGCCTTATGACACATTTAATCCATAACTCTCTAATCTAAATGTGTTGTTTTATTATAGCCCTGCACCTGTGCACAGCACATATTGGATGACAGTTTTCCTTTTACAGACATATGTCTTCATGTCATCCTATGAAGAAAATTAATGAAGTTAAGGAATTTCTGTTAAAGCCTTTAGTTTAAGGGTTTCCAGTCTCCTTACAGAGAATGTGTGTGGGAGCTCACAGACAGAAACTAAATGGAGAAAAAACTTTCCTTCTGTTCTTTTCTTCTTAATCAATATTACTTTCCCTCAGGGGAGGATTAAGAAAAAGGGTTTACTGATAGTCGTACAAATTCAATTTCAAATTGAATTGTTCTTCTCGCGGGCAGGTGCGTTTTGTCACATGTTAACATTTTATCACTGATGCCATCTTGACAGTCTCCCTTGGCAATGCTCAGATGGTAGGTTATTAACACACGCTGAGAGGGAAGAAAATCCATATTCCACAACTTGTTTGTCAGTTTGACAGTCGTCAGCATTACCAACAGAATCAGCCTGAAGCAAATGCGACAATTACCTCTAGACTCTCAATTAATGAGCTTTATGAAAATGTTATTATTATTATAGAACCTTATCAGACCTTGCCAGGCTCTTCTCTTCCCTCCCTCTTAAAAAGACTTAAGAGTCGAGTGCATGATATATTTGTTTAAGCTTTAAGATTTTGCCTCTGTTTTCTACACAGATATATATGTGCATTTTTGGCCACTTTCAATTTGGAGGCTATCCAAATTGAAAGTACTGATAAAATAATAATAATAAAAAAAAATACATCAAATGAAGTCAATTTCCTTTGGGGACATGTAACAATATAGTTAGTAGTGAAGAAGCAGTGCAGTGCAATGGTGGAAAAACAAAGAGTATGCTTTGCTGGAAACTTCTGACATTTTTAACAGAGGGTGTAGAGAAGCAGACAGAAAATAGTTGAATTCAACAAGTACAAGTTAACATTGATTCAAGGTGACATTCAGTTTTCCCTTATTCTTAAAATGTTTAATTGAAAAGAAAACCTGATAGCAGCTTGTCTGAAAAAGGTTTAACTTGCACCTACATGCTAACAGTGTAGTACATAACATCAAAGGACAGTACAAGTAACAATGTACGGGCAACTTATGAAGAGAAACTAACCCAAACTTAATTATTGACATTCAAATGGTTTAAATTCCTCAAATACTCGCAGTTTGGAGACTCAGTAGCAAATCCTGGCAGAGAGAAAAGCCAAAAAGAACAAATCTCTTTTTTATTAACTAAATCAAATCTCATTGCAGTTCATGGGATAGCTAGTTTATATTTTGGATTTTTACATTTTAACATCTAGTCAACTCAAAACCCACGACCTTACCTCTTGATCCTGTCCCTACCGACATCCTGCAGAGCATTCTACCTACAATCTGCAGTAACACATATAGTCAACTCCTCTCGTAAATCCGGTGTCTTTCTCACTGCCTTCAAACAAGCTCGGGTTACCCCGCTGCCGAAAAACCCACACCCAACCCAGCCTAAGTTGAAAACTATTGGCTGGTCTCACTGCTTCCATTCATGACAACAACCTGTTTGATCCATATCAGTCTGGCTATAGGCAAGGCCACTCTACTAAAACTCCTCTCCTGTCAGTTACTGATTCCCTAAGGCTTGCCAGATCCACTGGTCAATCTAGATTACATGGGCTGACAACAGGGGTGCCTCATGGCTTGGTGCTTGGCCCTCTTCTCTTTTCACTATACACCTCCTCACTCGGTGCAGTCATTAAGTCAAGTCAAGTCAAGTCAAGTTTATTTGTATAGCCCTATATCACAACAAAGTTGTCTCAGAGGACTTTACA
>JBAMHW010000003.1:31260597-31271685 GCA_037177495.1 Rhadinocentrus ornatus
AGAGAGAGAGAGAGGGCCAGGGGACCGTGCTCTGTGCATTGTATTTCCCCCAGCGTCTAGATCTTAGTGCAGTATAATCTAATTAACTCTAATGGCTTCTCCTACCACTGGTATGCAGATGACACTCAACTTTTCCATTTATTCCCACCTGACAACATAACTGTCTCAATGCGAATATCAGTATTTCTTGCTGATATCTCTGCATAGATGAAGATTCACCACCTTCAGCTGAATCTGTCAAAGACCGAGCTCATTGTCAGTCCAGCCAATCGTTTCTTACAGCCACAGATAAATGTGCAGCTTGACTCTATCACACTTGTGCCCACATCTTCTACCAGGAATCTTAGTGTCATGGTAGACAACCAGCTGACCTTTTAGGACCATGTTGCCCTGGTTGCCCAGTCTTGCCGATTTTCTCTCTACAACATCAGGACGATCAGACCCTACCTGACTAATCACACGGCACAGCTGCTCGTCCAGGCTCTGGTCATTTCACGCATTGACTACTGCGACTCAAGCACTCACCTGTTAAAGGAGCATTTCTGCACTTAGCTTAACTCTTCTACTTGTCGGAATGAGTTAGAAAGATTTTTCTTTCTCTTCAGCTCAACTCAGTACTGAATAAGCTGCTTGCACTTATGCCCAAGATCATATTGTGTGATGAAATCGTGAACTTTTATTTAAACAAAGGACAAAAAAAAAAGCTTTAGAACGTTTCTTGATTTGTTACAATACAAAATTTGCAACACTTTGTGGCAACACGAACCATGTTACTTGGACATCATTATGTGTCTGATGGGGCAGTATAAAAATACTGAATATAGGTCCATTGTGAACTTAAGTTGGACTCGTTTTAGATGGTAAAACATGTTTTCTTTCATACCCTCCTTTTAATATTAGCTTACCAGTCAGAAATACTTCTGATTTATTAAAGCCGCAGTGTGTAAGAATTACTCCCATCTAGTGGTGCGCTAATATATTACAAGCAACCGAGTAGTGCTCTACAGCAGCCTCACCACTTAAGAGCATTATTATGACTACGGAAGATGCAGATATTCATGAATGTGAAGTTTGAGTGACCCGTCAGGTAATGAGGAACACAACAATACATAATTATCATTTTTTCATGCCAATAAGTTACAAGCGTGTCCTCCATGTATTTAGTACCAAGCTACTGCTAATAGCTAATGATATCGTATGAAATCGTTTTTTGTGACTTGCAGACTCAGAGATCATCTGATGAAATTAGAGGAAGAGGGAGAGAAAGAGAAAGAGGGAGTAAAAGCACGGGCAGTGGACCAGGAGGAAGATCCCGTGCTGTAGCATTACTCTGTGTTTAATAACATGTACACTGTTAAAAAAAATAAAGGGAACACTTAAACAACACAATGGAACTCAAGTCGATCACACTTCTGTGAAATCAAACTGTCCACTTAGGAAGCAACACTGATTGACAATCAATTCCACATGCTGTTGTGCAAATGGAATAGACAACAGGTGGAAATTATAGGCAATTAGCAAGGCACCCCAACAAAAGAGTGGTTCTGCAGGTGGTGACCACAGACCACTTCTCAGGTCCTATGCTTTCTGGCTAATGTTTTGGTCACATGTCTCGCTCCATCTACCAACGCCACGTTGCACCACAGACTGTCCAGGAATTGGCGGATGCTTTAGTCCAGGTCTGGGAGGAGATCCCTCAGGAGACCATCCACCACCTCATCAGGAGCATGCCCAGGCGTTGTAGGGGGGTCATACAGGCACGTGGAGGCCACACACACTACTGAGCCTCATTTTGACTTGTTTTAAGGACGTTACATAAAAGCTGGATCAGCCTGTAGTGTGTTATTCCACTTTTATTTTGAGTGTGACTCCAAATTCAGACCTCCATGGGTTAATAAATTTGATATCCATTGATAATTTTTGTGTGATTTTGTTGTCAGCACATTCAACTATGTAAAGAATAAAGTGTTTAATAAAACAGTTCATTCATTCAGATCAAGGATATGTTATTTTAGTCTTCCCTTTATTTTTTTGGGCAGTATATTTCAACTGATTTATGAAGGGAGGTGGGCGACGTATTGATTGAAAATTATTATTATCTGAGATATTTTTTCATAAGAATGCTGCGGTTCTGGTGATTAAATCACGCAGAGAAACTGGTTTTACTTTGGTCTATTTTGTCTGACTAGAAAGAGGACAACTACCCCCATCCCGTTGACAAATCAGCTGAAAGAAAATATGAAACACGAGGGAAAGCTAAAAAGAAATTTCTTAAGTTGTTTTTATTTATTTTTTTTAAATCTGCCTGTTGACTGTGGACCAAGTTTTAGGCAAGTTCTGCAAAAGACTTTATTTCTAGTAACTACAGATATAAACAGTCTTAACAACTCGTATGTCAATATTTTATGTTTGTTTAATGCTCATTTACTACAAACTAAAGGCAGACACATCATAAAACAATAAAAAAATCTGATAAGATGTGTCTCTGTGTATAAGGATGAACTATTTCATAAAAAGCATGTGTGATGACAGTTAAATGGCACATTGAGTTGAATGGCACTTTGATATGATTTAGCTTTCATGTCAGAGGCTGAATAGGTGGACAGGATTCATACATTCATACATCAATATAAACCAGATCAGATTAGCGTCCTGTCCTGGTTTCTACAGGTTAAGAGGGTTGGTAAGCACTTTGTGATTTTTATCTTTGAAAGGTGCTATATAAATAAACATTTACTTTACTTTACTTACTTACTAAAGACTGAGTTCACCTGAACGCTAGGCCGCTGTACTACTTATGTTTCTATAAAGTTAACAAAGAAAATTCAAATGACATTCCAAAGCTGGTTGTCAATCTTCACACAAGAGCTATATGGCACACTTTAATTAAATAAAGTGGGGGAAAAAAGAAAAAAAAAAAGAATGGTGGACAAAATAATAAGCAGAAGAGCTGAAGGCGGTATACCGAGACAAAGAAAAACAAATAAACACAAGAGACATGAGCCAAAGTGGAGCGTGACTTGTCGATCTTTTAATGTTGCAGCTATACCCCGGATCATCCAAAAAGATAGGTTGGGTTGAAAAAAACGTTTGGATAACTAATTTTGGTTAAGCAATCACTTAAAAACCTGAATGTTCCCTAGCAACCAATTTAAGTTTTTTAGTAAATAATTAAAATTTCTGTAGGTTGGATTTATTGACATCCTAACATCTTCCGAAATTCCCTCAGTCATCTGCATACATTGCTTATTTTGAGGGACCGTGAGTTATGATGGAGCCTGATGCTTAAACCATCAACTTTCGAGACCTAATCTCCAAATTGTTTGTCTGTCGACCTTGGTTCTGTTTAATTGGGTGTGAACGTGAGCCGGTTTCACCAGAAAGCACCAAGATTCTGAGAATTTAGAACAGAACCAAAGCCAGAGCCAGAACGGCGTCTGACTAGCAAGGGCTACTAGATAACTTGGATGTGTTATTTAACAGTTTTACTCGATGCTGAGTTGTTTGATCAGTCTGTGACGGCAGCTCTTTGTTGCCCGTTGTTGGTGCTTCTTATCTGTGCTTTGTCTCTGGGTTCTGCTTTGACAGATGGAAAATGCTCTCTCTGTTTTTTTCTCTCTCCTGGAAAGTCCCAAAACAGCAGACAGAAAGGTCTCTTGTGCACAATTAAAAATAATTTATACGTAACTTCCCATTTGCCTTGTTCACTATAACAATTCCAGTTTCTGTAGAGGTGCAATGAGTTTTCACATGTGGTTCTTATTTGTTTCTATTTATCCAATACATTTTGGGTCAGTTGTGTTACAGTTACACCGGCCTCTTTTCAGTCTATAGCAAACGTGTGACTAGCAAGTCTCTGCATAGAGTCTCTTTAAAGCATGTTGTCATGTCTGCTCGTTTGCGTCTTAGTTTGTTTTTGTTCTGAATGGAGCTTGATTGCCTTTGCATAGTCAGCATTCAGTTACAAATATTTAGGCTGCATAAAGTCAGCATGTGTAGATGATGAAATTTATGTTGCACAGACCTTGCACATAAACAGCAATGGAAACCATGAAATGATTCTAATCATGAATGCATGAGTGCATGTATAATTTAGGTGCACAAAAGTCTGCATTTGTTTATGGGGCATGAGATGTTTTAATAAATGACCTGACCTTTGTTCAGGAGATCCATGTTTTTAGAAATATTAAATTGCAATGCTTTACTTAGGCAGCTGTGTTGGTTTGCTCAGTGTTGCCGAACTGTGTTGGCTGTCAGTCGTGTTAAGTTGTTTTAAACGGCCATGAAAGACAATTGACAGAAACATTGGTGGAGAGGTGATATTATACAATAATTTTTTAGACAATCACAGGAATACGTTTATGGTGCTGTAATGAATTTTGAGGAAAAGTAAAAAAAGAGCAACAAGCGAGAAAAATAAGTTAAAAAGAGAACTGGTCCACAGTCCTCCCTTACCTCCACACAAATGACCATTTATGACATGATATTACAGCAAAAAATCACACAGATACACATACACAGTGTTAGGAGAAGGAGTGAAAGACCTTTCATTGTGCAGTTTGGATGGAACATAAATCCTGCTTAACACTAATAAAATTGCCTGGGGTTATGTAACATCTTCTTAAAGCTTTAACCTCCAATACGTCCATGTCTTAATCTGCCCTCCCAGCACACAGTGTGCAAGCCTCTTTTTTCCATCTTTTATCAGAGAGGATAATTCAGAATAGGCAAAAATACCAGGCCTCTAAAATGGTTTAATCACATCTGCTGCTCCATATTCCTGGCTCAGATATGTAGGTCTGGAGCGAATGTCAGTGTCAGCATCTGAAGACCGCAGGTCTCCCATCACACTCCTCCAACCACAAGCTATCCTCCTCACTGAAACAGATCCCAGATGGAAATGGTGTAAGACTGTGAAAGAACCTTGTTGACAGAATTCAGGACCCAGTTAAAAGTCTTACTTTGACAAGATGAATCCTAGCCTCAGGCTTCCTTCTGCCTTCATATCCAGTTCTTCTTCGCCCTCTCTCTCATATTCCTTCTCTCTTCGACTCTTTCTGTCTCCCTTTCCCTTCTGTCTCTTTGACTGTGGGTACTGGCAAAATTTCAAGGCTTTTTATTTATTTATCAACTTATTATGATTCCCCCTCGCACCTCAGTCCCCACAGAGGATTTTTCTTTTGGAAGAGATGCCTAAAACAGTCCTTATCTGAAGTCTCCTTTGTCCCCATGGTCTTAACAGGATTATTGAGGTTACACAATCCATTGTACATTCACTTAAAAATGGCACTGATTTACATCGAGAGTACATTTCTTACCCATCTACCTAATTTCTGACAAAACTATGCATGGAAATTACCTTCACCTAAAATATAGCTGAGAAATAATCTTTGCTTTGTACATATTTGGAATTTATTTGACAGCTGTTAAGGAAAAAAGTTAAAGAAAAGTTGATGTAATAGAGTGCTGTATGCAGGATCTACCCTATAAATGTTTTATAAAAGTGTCATTGGAGTAAAGCAACTGAGCACCTCCGATAACAGAATTGTTAGTTGCAGAAAATAGTAACACCTCTGCATCAGTATGTATGCAGCCATGGAGAAAAATACATTAGGAGTTGCTAGACATATTGATGCTATACTGTATTATTAGTCGTGTTGAAATTCAAAAATACACCTAGAAAGTAAGTAATATGTAGTTAACTTACAAGCCAGAAGCCATGCTAATGTGGAATAAAAACCTGCTAGCTTTGTGCTGTCACCAGCCCCTCTGCTGTAAAGAATAAGACAAATGATGTTAATTAGGAATGCTAGCTTTTGCTGTGCTATTGCTGTGCTTCTATCATCTACAGCAGGTGAGCAGTTGGGTTACTAGCAGGACTAAGAATAAAATTAACATCAACAGAGTTGGACTTATTAGTGTGAGTTACACAGTGACAATTCCAGGGATCAGTGTTTTCTCCAAGGGGGGTAATGAGTTTATTGTACAATGCAGGAGAGTGCCTCAGTGAGCCGAAGGCTTAATTTTCCATTATTTAGCTTGTTTTGCATACAGTTCTCAGTCAAACTATTGAAATCCATCTAATAAGGATTGAATATTTTTAACTGTCAACTGTTATGCCTGCAATAAGAAATTCATTATTTATTTAAATACAACAGTTTTCATCACACAACTTATTTAATGGTATTCTGGAAGCCAACTGGCTGCTGGACTAGAAACTAAGATGCCATCAACATACCAATAAGGTATGTGGGTATAAATATTTAAATCTTGCTGAATTAAGGCACAGATCAACACATAAATTGAAACATTATACACTTTAAATTATGTGCTGCTGCTCCCAATGCTTAAATTAATGACTAAAGCAGAGCTTGAGCTGAAAAGCTTAAGCAAGATTGACACCATTCTTATCCATTAATTAAAACGCCTGCCTCATAAGGAAAAGATCCAGTACAAGGTAGATTAATTGGAAAATGTGAGACTTTTCAAGGTGAGAAAACAGTAGATACGTTTTGATTGTAGGGAGGTTTTTGCCTTTTGATTGAACCTAGACTAATATTTGTCTTCAAGGTGGCCTAAGGCAAAAGATTCTACAATATCAATCTCTCCTTAAATAATTGCCAGATAGGTTTTGGTTGGCACTGCTGGACTTTATTGTCAAGTTGTCAGTTTGCTTAACTGTACTTTCAGCTAAAGCTGAAAACTAGCTAGGCAGTATTTTTATGCAAAGCATAGTTTCCTCTTTAGTTTGACGTTGCTGTAGTAGATGAGGCAGTCTTAACTGAAATTGGTTGTCCAAGATGTTTGAACCTATGCTAAATTGATTAGGGTGGCATGATGGTTCTTATGCAATGTTTGAAATGTTTGAAGATCACACACATCCATCAGTGGTTCCCATCCTTGGTCTTTGTGCATAGATTTCCTATAATTTAACATAGTAAATCAAGATTCAACATTGGCGCTCCATTTTATACCCAATCCTGACACCCTTACCTGTCACCAATTAACTTGCTGAATGTCTTCTTTTACTTCTTTTAAAAGAAGAAAAAATAAATAAATAAATAACTTGCTGAATTTCAAATGTACCTCTATCTAATTTTTTTTTTTTTTTTTGCATTTCTCTTATTTGATGTGTTCTTGCAGCTTTGTTTTATTTTTTTCCAATTAAAATAAAGTTGGTCAGTGAAGACTCCTGGGGTATTAGCAAACCAGATTAACAGGTAGTAAACTAAACTAAAAAGAGAAACAGGGTCTACAAAATAACACAAGACGAACAAGAATATAAATCAATACACAAAACGAAGGCACACAAAGCAACATTACTAACAAAATACAGAAAACCAAAACTACTAAAAACAAAACAGAGCCAATGTCCATGGATCATGACATCCAGTATATAGTGGTTTTAAATGAGTTTCAAGATACATGTAATACTATACACATCATATTCAACAGCTGCATGTTATAAACAATTATATAGAGCATGGTACAGTTTATACTGGGTGTGTGTGCCTCTACACTCCCAGCTGCTATGTTTCTGCAACACATCTGTGCTTCCTGAAGTAAATTAATGTTTCCATCATACGTTTTTGTTGTATTGATGTAGAAAGATGAAAGATAATGTTCAATACAAAATGCAACTATATTTCATGCTTGACTGCCGAAAGCAGAGCAAGAACTGATTTCCTTGTAAAACAACAAATCAAAAGATCCGCTGCTTCCATTGTGAAGAAGAGATAAGACATAAACTCTTCAGGAACGTTTGGTGTTAACAAGTTACACGAAGGGGCAGGAGGAAAAGTAGCTTCAGACATGCTGAAAATGACTGCGCTATTTTGCATCATTCCTTTTTTTCCTCTTTGATTTACATGTAATTGAAGCTAAAACTGACATAACTTAATGTGTTCTAGTAGAAAATTTAATTTTCATGTCTTGCAGATATGAGCTTTCCAAATGAAGTCCAATTAGCAAAACTGATTGACTCTGCAATGGCTCTGAGCTGAAATGATCACAAGCAAAACATAAAAAGAGTGAAACCAACAGAAATTGTGAAACAAGCACACCTTTCAGCACTTCCTTGCAGCAATACGTGGCGAGCCATGCAATGATACTTGAGACAGTGTGAGGGACCCTGCAATGGAAGCAGCTTTCCCCACCATGTGGTAAATGGTTTGTGACTGGTACTAAGTGATGTTTTCTGCACAGTGTTTCATGCTGCATAGCAACATAATATCATTCAAAAATGTCTTTGTGTGTGCACAGGACCACCACCAAAGGGAAATAAAAACTGAAATAGGTTGTTTGATTCGACTTTATGCCATCTGTGCTACACAAAATATCAAAATCAAAAGATTAAAATGAGGGTGAACTACAATGTGTAACTTCTAATGTATGTGTGTGTGTATGTGTAAGTGTATATATACAGTATATATAAATATATATGTATATATGTTTATTTATATTTATATGTATATTTATTTGTTTTGGGTGTGTCTCTGGTACATTTGTTGTTATTTTGACACATCTTGCAGTTGTTGGTTATATATTTATTTAGTTATTTATTTATTTGTTTTTTGGCTGTTGTGTTTCTGTGAAGGTGTAGCAGCAGGTTGTTTGGTGTTGAGTTGCATTGAAGGGTCGTTGCTTCTATCCAGTGTAATACTAAATGGGTAAGTTATAACAATTTATTTAAACAAATAAAGACATATTTAAAAAAAAAAAAAAGGCAGAGTAAATTTGTTCCGCATAACACATCATTCTGTTTGCTACAATGCTGGACAAGACAAGTTAAAAGATAGAAAAAAAAAAAACATTTATTGTGTATAAATCATAATGTCTAATAAAAATGCAGCCAAAAGTTTCTGAAATGCATTGACAACACTTGTGAAAGCCCCACTTTATGTCAGCTTACTGCTTATTGATGGCTTGTTTTAAAGATGATTCACATTTTTTGTGTAGTGCACCTAAAGCCTCCTAAGACTGTGTGTTCTCACTTCCTTGTGTCGTTAGCTTCTGTTTGACTCCCATGACCTCACTTGCATACAATAGAGCAGCATTATGTAATCAGTTATTTCTGGCAGGTCTTTGACAACTGTTTTCATCTTCATGCCCTCATATTGATGAGTTAATGTGCTCTTAGCTTTTCATTTGAGCCAGCTGCCCGGCAAGGTGAATCTCCCCCAGGCTTTAATAGCCTGCTGTACTGCAGAAAGTCAATCCTACAACTGACTGATAGATGAATCACACACATTCAGTGAGAGATAGAGTGAGGACGGAGGGTGTATGTAAAGCAACACGACCATACAGTAGTTTTTCTATATTCTTGGTTTTTATTGACCGCTTGTGTATAAGTAAGTATAGGGAGGAACTTATTTCTGAACTTTCTTTTTTTCTATGACTATAAAAAGAAGTAAATGACCAATGCACTGCGTGTGAAAAGAAACAAGACTGAAACTTGCGATGATGGCCACTCCATTTGGCATAAAAATTGACTCTGACGTCATCATTTCCCATAGCAACGGCTTCAAGACCCCATCATATTTTTGACAAAGTTAATCTGTACTTTAAAAGTGTTACCCAGCTCACAAATGCTAGAGATGCTGTGTAATGCATCTGCTGTCTGCTGGTGATTAATTTGATGAAAAGGCTATGAGAAATATTCCATTCATTTAGTTGTGTTTTTATTTATTTAAAGATACCATCCCTCTGGTCCTTTTTTCTGATGATGATTGACCAAAATGAACTACTTCTTCATTTTATCCTTGAAATAAATGTAGTCCTCTGCTTCAAATGACCCTCCTTGATAGTGACACTCTGCTGTGTCTCATCAAATTAATTAACTGTCTGATGGATCATAAATCAGCCAACACATTAATGGGGCTTAGTGTTTTGTGCTGATTCAAGTCATTCTACATAACACTGTAGGTTATGGTACAATATATATGGTACAAACCTTCCTGTGATCATCACTACATCTCAGTGAACCATTTATTCTGCTCTCACTTTGTCAAATCTATAGTACTTACTAACATTTTCAAGTAATATAGATTCCTTATTACCATAGAGAAATATTTATTTAAAATTCAACATTTTTCAGCAACACATTACATGTGTTAAACAATAATTATTCAAAACATATAAATAAAGAGCTTTGTTAACCGAATCATTGACTTGTTTTCCTGTTTCCTCTTTTAGTTTGGTTTAAAATCCGGACTCCGTGAGGAAGTAGGTTTTAAAGGCAACCAGCTGCCAACCCTGTTCCTGACACTGCAATCATATACAGTATAGTCCCAAAACCTAGTTGTGTATCTGACCTCTCGCTTACAATATGTTCAGCCTTCATAGAAAAAAGCACCTTCTCTGGATGCCAGATAATACAATATTAAGATAAATAGCACAAAATGTATTGATATTGAGTTGACTGCAGTTAAAATGAGCCACCACAGAGGTTGGATGGGTTACAAATAGCCCAGATTATCAGATTTATGTTTGGTGGTGTGAAGGACAAACTAAACAATAATGAACAATGATTTTAACGGACTTTATGTGTACAAACAGAATCTATTGGAGTAGCACACAACTTGAGAATCAAAGATTGGATAAATTTTATGGAAAAAAAAAATAACGGTGCACCTTCATGCACAATGGACACTACAGAACAATGCAAGTACTCAGAAGACATAAATTTCTAGAGTTTTTGTCAGATATCAATGCCTATTTATATAGATTGTGGAGGAAAACATTTTAAAAGTTAAAATATAACATGTAACTGTAACTGTAACATGTTCTAGACTCTTAATTATAGAACAGCTGGAGCTGCTAGTTTAGTCTCTTAAAATGACACTTTAATTCTAGGTCTGTAAGTATTGGGCAGGTATATTTTCTATTTCTTGTTCCACTGTTTTGAATTTAAATGCAATTAAACACATTTTCCAGACATTACTAGAGCTTGAGTTTACAATATAAATGTCTATGTCCATTATTTCATTAAGTTGTCAATTAAAATCCATTCAAAATAATCTATCTATCTATCTATCTATCTATCTATCTATCTATCTATCTATCTATCTATCTATCTATCTATCTATC
>JBAMHW010000003.1:31271785-31282742 GCA_037177495.1 Rhadinocentrus ornatus
ATCTATCTATCTATCTATCTATCTATCTATCTATCTATCTATCTATCTATCTATCTATCTATCTATCTATCTATGGCTAGGTAAAATGGTACAAATTTATATGAAACTGAAACAATACCGTTTTTTTGTAGAATTAGGTTCTACAAAGCATTTTACATTTGTTTCTCATTCACACATATACTCATTATAACTGGGGTTAATGGATGCACCACTACCTCAGTTTATAATGGCTGAATTTACTTTTCCCACTGCTACTTACTTGTTACATCCAGACAAGATTTTGAGTGCATCATAGTAGGAGATGTCTGCAAAAACATTGTAAGTTGCACATGTTAATCATGTTGTTAATCCAGACCACAGCTGGACCACATCTGAATTATTTAGTATCTGCAGTGTGCGTTTGTGATTCCTCGTCCAAGCAGTTTTTGGTTGGTTGAAGCAAACTTTGCTCTTTTTCCCCTGTTTGCACGGTCCATTTGATCTGGTCTTAGATCTGTCAGTCAGCGACCTTAGAGGACACACCTCAGCATGCAAGGGTAAAGAGCACGGCTCCCGAACACATCTTAAACTGTTCTGTAATGTGGCAGAAAGGCAAGATATGTGTTTATTTCTGCTTACCTCAAAATTCTAACCTGCTTTAAAGTTTCATTTCTTGGACATTAATTTTTTATGAAGAGATTTTTTTTAAGTGACCCTATTATGCTAATTTGAAGCAAATTAATTTTAATATGTGAGTACACAAGGAAAGGAATTTATCTAGCATTTTTCACAAACCCCTTTATTTGACTGTTCCACTCTAAGCCCCGCCTCCCCCTGATTAGTCAACTGCCAGGAGTAGTTGTCGGAGCGTGCACTATTTTAGCCATAGAAACACCGGCAGAAGTCAGTAACAAACCGAAGGACTATATAAATATTTGATTAACAAGGTCAACACCAACCCCGAAAACGAAAGTGAACAACTCAGCAACCTGAGAAACAAATGCAGCAGGACATATCTGTTTTGTAAAAACTCTGCTTACCAACTATAGTCCAATATACCGCTGTTTGCTATCCTTCACCTGCCTTATATATTTGTAAATGCACATGTTAATAGGTGATGTGGCAAATGTACCACAATACCAACAGAGGTGGAAAGTGTCTGCGGCCAATAAGTGATGCTATTTGTTAACACTTTTATGCATTGTTACACTGTTAGCTGTATTTCCAGCCACTCCATGAAACATGGTTTCACATAGCTAATCAGGTGGAAACTTTTAGCCTGGTTGTGATGTTTGTAGCATTTCCATCTAAAGTGTTGATCGCTAACTTTCTGGTCATCATTACATGTGTGTTACCTGCTGGTGGCGATCACAGGGCTGCCAACTTTTCAATAATCCTTGGAGTGAGATTTGGTGTAACCAACCAAAATTTAGCCGCATACACAGTAGCAAGACATAAGAATAATTTTTTCTCATTTTGTGCAGAATTAATCAAACAACAGTAACAAAATGTAAAAAAAAAAAAAAAAGGTTGACAGCTTTACAGGTTATTTAAGTACCAAGAAACTTCCAAATAAAACAGGAACCAACTCAACTACACAATGGAAGTGACAAAACACGGATTTTCACAATAATAATTTCTCAAGATTTGTGTGCCTTGTTGGACTGGCCTTCAGTCTTTTTTAAGGCCTTAATTAACAGATGATTAAGGTGGTAAGAAAGTATGAAAATTAATACAGCGCGTGGAAAATAAAGACATGGACACCGCTGCATGCGCAGACCCACCCTACCATCGGCGAATATTTAAATATAAAATCACCAGGTTAGTTGTTTGTTGCACATAAAAACACATACACCGCCCTGCAGTAATCCCCACCCCATCGCGGACAGAGAATCTGCCAAATGACCGGACCAATGCAAGTTTTTTCTTCTTTTTGTGGCCTCGAGAACAAGAACAAAGTTCTCGCTTCTCACAGAGTATGTAACAAGCTTTACTCTCTGCTACAAGGACAGATCCCATATACATTAAGCTAGATAGATACAGGATTATCTTAACCTGCTTATAGCATAACATATAATAGAATAAAACTAAATGTCAGTGTTACTCAGATTATTTTGTTTAGAACCAGCTGGAGATGATTGATTGTAAACTTAATAACTTCAGCCTCATCTGGACGTGATGATGGACCTGCTGCTGACATCCATCCATCCATCCATTCATCCATTCATCCATTCATTCATTCATTCATTCATTCATTCATTCATTCATTCATTCATTCATTCATTCATTCATTCATCCATCCATCCATCCATCCATTTAACGAGGTTTGTGGTCTTCACACACACATCAAACAACGCATCGTTGCTGTTTGTGGAGCTGAAATATCTCTACTTTTCACTGTATGTCAGACTGATCACTGAGCAGTAAAATGAACCGTGCGCTGCTGGGATGCCACACTGCGTCTTGTTTCGCATATGCCTATGGCAGGCAGAACAATAAGTGGTTCCTAACTATCCTCAAAGTTTAGTTATATAAATGTTGATAGATATTTCAGATTTGATTCACATAGTTGAATCAAATCATATGCCCATTTTTATTTACTCATTCATTCTGTTTCTTTTTTTTCACAGGGACACTGGCCCAAGAGTAATGCGGCCCGCGGGGAATCCTCCCAAACCTCCCGTTTGCCATTCTGGCATTGCTATTGATGTGTTTTTCAGAGTAAGAAATAGGAGGTGTGTCGCGAGAGCGTGTTAAGCCACTCAAATGCATGAGTTACACAGCCAATGCGTGAGAGTTGGCAGACCTGCGATCAGGTACAGTAAGTGTGGGTTAATTCCTTTACTTTGACTTTACTTACAGTTTGTGGCTCAGGATAGGAAACGTGGTCTTTGAATGTAGAAACAGAACCTCCTTTCAGCTAAAGCCTGGTCGCAAATCTCTCATTGTACCGGCCATTATTTTTCCAGCAGTCTTTGGTGAAGTGCCGGCCACAAATACAAATGTTGGCACAACTCTCTGACACAAAAACAAACTCCATCTATTACTGTTGGTTCTGTCTGGAATTTAAACAATGTATCTTTCTCTCACAGCCGAAGAAGCATTCCTTGTGTGACATGTTGACACTGAAAAGCTGTGTCCACCATGGTGTCTTCTACCTTACACTGAGCAGTGAGGGTGGATGTGCTATTCTTCCCCCCTTACTGATGTCAACTAATATCGAAGTAGAAAAAGCTCTCTAAAAACCAGTTGTTTTCAGCGCCATGGAAACTAAATGTAGAGACACACTGGAAAACTCAAAAGTGCATTTACGTGATAAAAAACAATGCCGCTCACTTGTCTGATGAGTATTTTACACTACTACACTGTAGAAAGCTCAGAAAAGTCGAAATCTCATAATAGGGCCCCATTAAGCAAACAGTTACCATGACACACTAAAATTGAATTAAGACTTTGAATCAAGTGGTTTTCTTCAATCCTAATGAATGTAAAATGCTTCTTTTCTCCATTGATTATAATTAGAGTAATTTTGTGGTGAAGCTAAATAAATTCTCCAATCTTACTCTTTTATTTTAAACTCCAGATGGTGTTCTGTTAAAGTGTGACGCTGCATGATTTGCTAGAGACATTGACCTCTTGACAGCGACTTTCTGTGCAGCTGTGAATCAAATGCTTCTTTGTTTTTCAAAATGTTTCCATAACCAGATCCTTGGATTCAGTAGAAGGGGATGATGATTCTCTCTGAGAGGTTTGAATGTTCAGACCTGAAAGCACCATCATAAGTCAACATATCATTTCAAGTCCATGACATTTATAGTAAACTTAAAACACAAGGGTTTATGCTCCATTCCAGCCCACATGGAGACACACACCCTAGCTCACTAATGAGACCATGCAATCTGGCGCATACAAAAACCAAACACATACAAGCATGTACAAACAATAACATGTCATTTTAAGCATTCACAGCCCTACAAAGTAATTTTTTGTTTATTTACAATAATGTTCAACCGGCTAAATGCAATCAATAATCTACATCAAGCAAATCAACAAAAACATCATTTTGATGCATAAAGACGCCAGTAATTGTAGGTTACTACAAAAGTCGAGTCGCGCGTTTCTTTAACACCCATTTCTCTGATAACTGGATCAGTTATTGATAGATAATGGATTATTCAAATGCAGGGTTGCAGGGGGGCTGAAGCTGCTCCTAGTCTATCACACAGAGAGACTACATTTAATCAGACCTGCACTCACTCCTAAGGGGAATTTAGCAACTCAAATCAGCCCAACGTGCATGTGTTTGGACTGTGGGAGCAAGCCAGAAGAGAAAATGCAAACTCCACAAACGTGCCCCCACAAACCTGTTATTACTATATAAGAATTATAAAAAAAATAAAAAAAACAAGATGTAGATAAACAAATTATATCAGCATTTATTGACTGTGTTTATTGTTTACTGGGAGAAGTGTTGGTTTCCAGTCTAACTGCTGTAGGAATCAAGGACCTGCTCCATCACGCTTTGCAGCAGTAGCCCTGCAGGGCTGTCAGTGTTAGGAAGGGATGTGGGGCAGTGGGGACGGATACTGTCCTTGAACATGGATGAGAATTTAGCCATTATCTTCTTCTCTCCCAACACCTACACTGGCATCCCATTAGAGCTGTCTTACTGGGATACCTCATTATATCCAAGCCAGCCAATGCCAGCAGACATCTGATTAAGAAACACCCATTACTGATCAATGCATCTGATTTTACTTCTGTCACGTCTGACAAAAGTGTGTCTAACTACTAAGTTTTACTAATCACTCATTCATAGAATTACACATGACTGGAGCCCCCCCATCACCCGTCAAGAAAACAAACATTGTTTTCTCGAGATAACAAGATAAATGATCCTTTATATGAGGAAGCAGTCCTTGTTATTGTGAGATAACAAGAAAATGATCTTGTGATAACGACTGAAAAAAGAACAATGGCCGATCAAAGCCGCTCTTGGCTTCCGTAGCCTGCATATGCAGTTGCCCAACTTTTAAGCTCCTGTAAATACTCCTTTTACTGATGGAGGCGTGTTTAATCGCAGTAATCTTACCTGATAGAATGATGCAAGTTGATTGAGCCTGTCACAACTGGTAATCACTCAATCTGATATTCAACACATAATCCAGTGTTGGCATGTCCTCTGCTTCAATGAGTTAAAATAAACCTAGCTATAGGCTATCTATTCGTCTTTACCAAAGAAATTAAAACGATTCCAGACAGTTGTTGTGTCTTTGACTGGCAAGAAGGGATGCGATCAGAGAATACATTTTTACCAGTACCAAAACCACAGAGGAAGAGAAAAAAAATAAAAGTCCAGTAATAAAAAAAGAAAAAAAAAGACTTAGATTGGTAGCTGACGTGTCCTACACAAAGTTTTGCTAAAGTTATTATTTTATGGCTAATCCATTTTTAAATTCATGCATGGTCACTCCCACTCATGACATGACCCCTGCCCACAGAAAAAAAAAGCCAAGCAATATGTTACTGTCTTACTATTTATAAACACAAATTGTTAGACCTTTTTTTTTTCCATTGTAATGACAAATAAAGTTCTATTCTATTGTAATAATGTTGGTTGTGCACAATGGGCAAACATCTCTTACAGGTTTCTGGGTAAGACTGAGCTGCTTCATGATGCATGCTGTTTTTCTTAGAGACAACCTCTTTCAAAAGCCGTGATTAGCAACCTTCATTAACAAAAGGACAGAAAGGAAAAGAAATGACAAGGACAAGGAATGTGAATCTAAATGTCATTAGTACAACACAGCAGGAACAAAAAGGAACTGTTACTAACTGATGTTGCCATTTAATAATCCTCTAAAAAAAAAAACAAAAAAAACAAAACAAAAAAAAAAAAACAAGGTGGAGGTTGTGTATGTAAAATGTCCAAAGTGTTATAAAGTGTCAGTGTGTTTATTGAGATGCTGGAACAGGAAAGTGATCACACATAGTTCAGACATTGTATAACATGTGTAATGTTTAATTCATAAGTTGAGACAGCCAGTTTACCAATTCTCTTTTCAGATGCAAAGCCAGCAGACGCATTCATGCCATAAACAGACGACCTGACACTGGAACACAGAAACGTTTCAGTCTATATTATGAGATGATTGTAGTTGTGCCTTTGTTAGTATATTTGGTTTTCTACTGCAGCAAGAGAACTTTGCCAAGAATAAGACAAGATATTAGCAACTTTTTAAGAAGTGTGAGCTAAATCATGAGGGACTAATGGGCTCATGCCAACTCCACCTCCAGTAAATTATGTCCTAATCCTGAAGTGTTTTGGGGGATAAGCCCCAATGTTGGCACACAGAGACAATATTCTTTCAAGTCTGATTTCATCAACTTCTCAGTGAAGGGTCCTCATCCAATGTTCTTCCCTTTTGTTGTGCTGTGACTTGTGTCATCTCCCAATTTATCGCTCTGTGAGCGGGCAGTTTTTTATCATGAAAGGTTTCTTTCTGTTTCTTTCACTCTCCCAGTCCTGCTCCTTGGCCCCCACTGTCCTTTGTTCCCCTTTCTGTTCTGCTCCGTTTGCCGCTGCTGAAGTCTTATGGCAAGATCACAGCACTGACACAATGTGGTCACAATTCACAAGACTGATTATCTTTCCTCCATTTATAATATACTGAAACCTATTTCTGTCAACTCCCACAACTCAACGTTGAGCTTGATAGATTCCTGCTGTTCTGAGAGAAGTTCATAAGTAAACAAAGTTAGAAGGAAGTTTTGAGCCAAGAGTTAATACTTTGTTGTTGGTCCTAAAAAGCTCAAGACCTCAAATAGAATCAACAAACAACAGCTTGAAGAAAAGCTTAACTTAGACAACAACTAAATGTTTATTAACAAGAAAACTGCCATAAAGTTGCGGACATACATTACATCCTCCCCAACTATGTGACGATCAGTCACAGACAAATAAAGTTTGACCTTGCTCCCCCATTTCTGCACCTCGTTTCCACCCAAAACGGAAAAATTACGACCATCTTAGAGACCACTCCCAACTGAAAAATATTTGTAGCTCTGTGGAAATGACAGTATGCACTATCGGCAGAGATTTGGTTGGAGATGGATCTCGGTTAATTTACAAGCAGTTTTAATTGTGTCATTTTTAACTCTACAATGATGTTAGCGAATTAGCAAATTTGCTTTCTGTCTGTGTTTGCATGTGTGGAAGTGTGTGCTTAAGTTACCTCGGCTGATTTGGGAACTGGAAATTGGAATGCTTCTGCTTTCCTAACTGTAGTGGATAAGATGATGAAGCCAAGCCTGAGCGGAGGTCTGCAGAGATGCCTGCAGAAGAGAAGATAGTAGGAAACATGCTCCTAATTCTTTCTGGGGTCTCACCCTCTTAACCCCTCCATTGTTCTGAGGGCTTCAGTATTTCCTTATGAGTTTTGGAGTCCCTGCACTGGGACATGGAGTCTACTTGTTGATGGGAGAGGTTTACAGTACAGTTTCTGCAAAGCATTTTGAGTTTCAAAGAACAAAACTGGTTTTAAAGATTAACATTTATTTCTTGAGAAGGTTTATAAGCTCATGTTTTGCCAAGAGTCAAGTGAGTTGAAAATGAAGTGACCTGCAAAAGGAAAAGCGTTGAGCATGCAAAGAAAAAGTTGCCTCATTTTATAAAGGATTTTATCCTTTATATTATATTTCTTGGTTAGATTTTTACAAAAAGCAGACTTGCACAGCATCTGGAGAGGTGTGCACTGTTCATCAGAAAAAAATCTTTCAGTCATTATTCAGTAGCCAAAGTTTATTAATTCACAATTTACAAGTTCAGTCCATCACAAAATAAGTCCTGTGATTCTTGTCGAAGGTTTTCGCAATCACTCACAGCTCCCATCAAGAAAAATCCAACCTATTATGAAAAAACGTGTGTACAACCAAATGTATACAAAGGTGCATGTTACATAAAATAAAAATAAAAAACATATTTTAAGAAAATAAGAAAACATGAACAAGTCACTTCAGGTCAGGTTGATTTATTTAGCAAATTTCCAACAGGTCAGCGCTTTACAAACTTAAAACATCTCAGATAAAATAAAGTGCATGACAGTAGAGCGATAAAAATGAAGCAACACAAAAAGGCAATTAAAAAAAAAAATTAAACAAAAAGATTTGAGAATGAATTAAGTCATTCTAATATTTCTATTGTGCTTTCTGATTTGCCCTTCAAGCACTAAAATGTTTTTAATCTTTTATTTCTTTATGTTTTTCACATTTAATCATTTATTTCTGTGTTCATCTCATCATGTACTTAATTTTGTTTTGCGTTTTTTCTGGAACTCGTATGATTCTGTACAGAATCGGCTCTTTATTATAAAACTTCTCAAAGCTTCATGCACCTGCAGGATTGTGCAGTATTTCTCCTTTTCAGCCCTTTGTTCTGCAACTAGACAGCCTGCTAATAGCAGTTCTTCCTCTTTGCTCTTATTTGTCTGCTGTTTGTTTGTTTTACTAACCCAAAATAATTGGCTGGTCTTAAGATCAAAGAAAATCATATGTAATAAACTGTAATAAAAGTACTGCAGACAAGTCAACCCAGTGACTTTTACAGCCATATGTAAAAACATATTATATAAGTAAAGTTATAGAAAAACATGCAGTTCATCTGTCAGGATGCAAATAATGTGTGTTTTTTCTTCCTAATCTAATCAACATTTTTATAATGATCATTTTTCAAATTAATGAAATGTCTGATTGATGTCTGAGGTTTGTCCAAATGATCAAAATTACTTAAAATAAAAAATGAATAAATTAAACAGATTATTAAAAAATCAATCATTCAACGCTACTCTTACAGTAATTAAACTCTTAAATAAACTCTTGCACAATATTCAAAAAACTCATCATGCCTTTTATATGCAAACCCTTCATTACAAAATTAAAAAGTGAAGCTGTGTGATTAATTTAGAATAAAAAGTACAAATTTATTTCAAAGCGTTTAGTAGGAAAACAATCAATACTCAACTTTGCACCTACGTGCAGCTGTCAAATTAAAGACATTTTTTCATTTGTTAATTTGACAGTGAAATTAACCCAACATCTCCATTTCAGGACTTATTTTGTTTATTTTTCTCTCTGTCCTCTTTATTCTTCAAATGCATGCTTTGCCACCTAATTTAATTATGCCATGGTGTGTGTTTAAAGCTTTTCGGTTTGCAAGAGATGAGCTTGCATCTAAAACTAATGCTTAGCTTGCAAGTTAAGCAATTAGAGCTAGCTGGATACCATTTAACTCAGTTTTGAAAAAATAGTAAGAAAGTTAAATTGTGAACCTGCTTTTTTCATGACATTAATAATAACTTATACCAAGAAAAGATGCATCTTTGCCATAAAACATATGAAACTATGAACAGAAAATGCTTCATTTCACTTCAGTAGGCTCACAAAAGAGAGGCACATCTCCCCCAGCAGCTCTCTGGGGCTTAACTCAAGTGTCTCTTCCAACATCATTGTAGGCTACTGATGACAGAAATGTAAGGGTGTGATAAATAGGGCCATTTAAGTTGGTTGAGGAGAGGTATAAGCTCCTTCAAACAGGGATCAGGTGGTAAAGAGGATAAGGAGTAGCTAGGTTCAGGAAAAGTACCACAACCCCTGGATTCTCCGGACACATTTATGACAAGGGTGGTTTTCTCTTGTCTTTTTCCACTGATTCTTTGGCTCTTCCTCAAGGGGCATCAATCACTGAGCCCCTCATCGCCACAAACCATTCATGTTGCCTGCCCTGTGCCCTAAAAAAGAATGGCCTGTCATTTCTATGGTTAAATTCAATCCCGTCCACTTGAACATGCATCGACAGGGACCCGTTGGGACGAGAGCATCATTCATCACGCCTCAGCTGCCGTTGATGTTGTGCATAGTGGTTTACGTGTGTGTGCTTGGCAGCCGCCCAGATTTGTCTTGGAGACGCCAGGGAAAGATGATAGCAGCACAACGTGATCGGCAAAGCAATAGAGCATTTAAGCTTGCATCAGACAGTGTGAGATTATGATTTTTCCCCTTTTTTTCTGTCTCACAGAGGCAAAAACAGAGCACAGCTGTAGTTGTTTTATGGTTTAGCCCCCCTCGCTTGATTTTTACCCATCCAACTGAGCTCCAGAACTGCCAATTTTAGGGTCACAATGGTTCCCAGTTGTAGGTTAAAAGCAATGAGAGGTCAGGCCGTAAGCCTAAAAATTCCTACACATATTTTCTTTGTTTCATAACTGTTTGAGACGCAGTACAATGACTTTGAGCTGAAGATGAGTTGACAGTGGATCTATTTTCCTAGAGCCACTCATTCCAATAAAATATAAAGAAAGGTTGTCTCCTCTGTGATCCACCTGCACATCATGTCTTATTTCAGAACACTGTGCAATGTACTACAGCACATAGTTAACAGAATAAATCATTTTTTTCTTTTCTTGCTTTTATGTAAAAATCTTGTTTTATTAAGGTAATATTATTTGACTTTGGTTCCAAATTATTTTTATAGATCTTAGTCAAAAGTCAGGACTGTCAAGTTGACTCAAATTCATGAAACTCATTTCAAACTGTAACTGAGAACCAATTATAAAAACAGTGTCAGGCATGAAGGTTTAGCTTATTGTCACTTTTTCTCCACTTACAGAGTGTGTGGTTTAATTATATGCATAAAAATTCATTAACAATTTAAAAACAATTCAAAAAGTATAAAATTCATCATCCTTGTTGTGCTTTCAAAACATATTAAATGACAGTTACAGTGAGGAAAATAAGTATTTGAATACCCTGCTATTTTGCAAGTTCTCCCACTTAGAAATCTTTGAGGGGTCTGAAATTATCATCATAGGTGCATGTCCACTGTGAGAGACATCATTAAAAAAAAATCCTGAAATCACAATGTATGATTTTGTAACAATTTATTTGTATAATACAGCTGCAAATAAGTATTTGAACACCTGTC
>JBAMHW010000003.1:31287700-31298110 GCA_037177495.1 Rhadinocentrus ornatus
TAAAGTCCTCTGAGACAACTTTGTTGTGATATAGGGCTATACAAATAAACTTGATTTGATTTGATTTGATTTAAAATGACACATCTAGCCAAGAGGGAAGCAAAGGAAAGGGTACAACATTTATCTGGAGGTAGGGACACCCCTTCATCAGTTACACTAAACAGAGCAATCAAAGGGTTTGGTTGTAGTCTAACATCTAATATCAGAAAAAAGTTGGAAAAAACCTTTGTCCAAAACCTGCTAAGGCAAGGACATGAGAAGTACACATGGATGAGTGTGGCTTCAGCAGGTGTATCACAATAAGGACTAATGTTTGATTTTCAAGTGTGGGACCTGTGTACTAATTTAAACTGAATAAAAAGTGACAAGCACGAAGAGATCAACAATTATGATTTATTACCTTTGTGTTCCTTCAGTACCTTAGCACCTTTAACTTGAATCCTTCTTATTATTTTTTTTCTATCGCTGCGTAGTCGAGCAATTCCCTGAAGATGATAGTAATGCTTTTATACACAATAATTGAAGCTTTCCACTGCACATAACACCACCACTGAACTTTGAGCTTTCATTGGAGCATTTAACATTGTGTACTTAACTCGAATAAAATAATGACCAAAGGGGATAGAAGGCAAAAAAACAAACAAATAAAAAGACAAAACAAAAAAAAATCTTTATTTGTTCTACCAATGTAACCTATAATAACTTTACATACCAGGACATATTTAATTATATCCAAACATGGTACACATCTTACGCCTTGGTAACTTCTACTCCTGTTTGCATCTGACCTTATCAAAGGTTCATTCTAGTGTGACCCTTGAACAGCTTGACCAGTCAGACCCACATATGCCTTCCTCTGAAGAAGCTGGCCAGACTGCCAAACAGCTGCTGCTCTCCTGACCAGACCAACTCCACACACCAATCATGCAACATGCTGCAGCAGCAGCTGAACTACAACAACTGAGGTCAAATTCAACATAGTGTAGACCTTCTATACTTAATGCAGTAGCTTACACATGCACACGTAAAGCCAAGACACTTTAGATCAGATACATGTACTTTAAAGCATTACAAGTGCCCTTTCTAGTCTGTTAACCTGTTTAAAAAGGGATGACCAGATAGATGAAGTTTATACATGGAAATGCAAATTGTTAGGCTTACACACATTTAGATAGATAAGACAAGTGCAAACCATTTACACATTCCATATTTTTCTCTTTGTTGTGCAATCATGTCAGCTGAACCATGAGGAAACAGTTCAGTGTGTGAGCAAATCAAGAATCAATGTAATGATATGGCCCATTAAGTTATGAAATGAGGTTCTTCACAAATTGTTTTGCTTCGAGTAGATTTCTCCAAACAGGTTCTTCTGTAATGGGCTGGAAAGACAAACACCTCTATCAGCAAGTCAGACTCACTTCTGGTTCCTGCGTCTGTGCTTGTTACTTTAGTGATGATTTTTCTTGTAAGCAGACAAAGGATCAGTCTTTCATGCAGCTTAAGCAAATCCAAAATGCACTCGCAACACATTGCTGTTTCAGCATTTGCAATTATGCATGATTTTAGATCAAGTAGTGAGAACTGTCAGCAATAACAGGAACTATTAACCTACAAAATATCACAACAAAACACAAGCCTAGACTCAATACTATGTAAACCTTACATCATATTATCAAACTGGCATACTCACTTTCTAAAATGAATTTCATCAACAGTGACTAAGTTAATGTGCTATAACCATTGTAATTATGAACATAATATGGAATACAACCACCCCATTATGACTGAGGTCATATGGGAATCAGTAAACAATCATGTATGATGCTTGATATTTTAAACTAGAGTCCATTTCAGCAAGGTGTTAAAAATGTGTCGCCTCTCACCCAATTAAACTTCTGAACAACACGAACTGGAGCATTTCAAATAAGACAAAGGAGAAAAACCTACTTTAAAACACTGCATCTAAATAAGGTCAGAAAAGCCATAATATGCTATGCGTTTTTGGAAGATTTACGAGTGAGTCACAAATTCATTATATTTTGGGTAAAAAGCATTTGGATTCATATTGCTGAATTTAAATGAAAATGTCATAACCCTGCATGTGCTTTCTACCACTTAACATCATCATTTCAAGCCACAGCTAAACACTGCAGAGCACCGCTTTAATAAATACATTCATTTATATGCTTGGGTATTTAAGAAGAGAGAGTGCCTTCAGCATCAGATGTGCATAATAATATACAGTACATGAAAATCACCACATCTGCTCAATGATGAAAAGGTCTTTGCTAAAGCTATAAAACCCAGCAACTCTATTTGAATTTATGAAATCCCAAACACCATTTGTGGAGGGCCAAATGCAAATGCATTATTAACATTTCACAAGAATGTGGAGCATTAGTCACATATTATATAAGTCATGTTAAAGTGTTCTGTACTTGGTAATATTTGCAAGACAAACATAACAAACTATGAAAAAGGTGTAGCACAGCAGTTTCAAAACAGTCATGGGTTGAAAGTTTAACATAGTTTTAGATCACATGAAACTTAATTAGCTGCAGGATTTACCTGTAGAAATACTTTCTGCTAAGTAAAATCTGTGAAGAACATGTAAAGAACATGTGAAGCACATGTGGATCATATGCTCATGCACTTTTTTTTTCTAAGAGTGTACTGGGGTCTTGGTTGTAAGAATAGATGATAATATGCATGCATTGACTGTTTATTTTATTTATCATATATCAGCCTTTCCCAATCTGGGGGTCCAAAGATAATTTCAGGGGGTCGGAAGATCATTGTAAAAACTAAACAAATTAAAAAAATACAAATTTGAAAAAAAAAGGGATTTTTATTAGGGATGTCAATTTCAGCATGTTAATGCTAAGAAATTAATGCATCAAATTAAAGCTTAATGCACGTACCAAGCTCACCAAGGAATTACTCATGCCATATTAAATGTCTGAATTTGGCTTTATCTCAGCAAGAGCAGCTAATTTTGGGCATATGGGTGCTTCATTACAGCGCTAAACTGAATCTACCAAAACCCACTTGATTCTCCTTATTTAGCAAGAACAGTTTTTAAGTCTTACATTTAGAGGTTGGACACAGGATGGCCCATTTCATATCACAGAATTAACTACTCGGTCATCGCGGTTTGGGGAGTGGGACAAATGTTATTTTGGGGGTCATGGCTCAAAGCGTTCTGGAACCACTGATATAGAATAACCTAGCAGTGGATGTTCGTCAAGGCTGTGTATATGCTTTTACCACAACAACATCCTCTGGTGGTGCTACTAATGTTTCCTAATATTACCCAGATCTTGAAGCAGTATTGTCTTTGAATTTTTTTCCTGTCACTATAATTGTGACTCAGTGGCCTTGATTTTAGGCTACAGGGATGTTTGTTATGCAGTGACCTGTAACAGCCCCCAGCTCACATTGTATGTGCCTGTGTTTCATTCAGAGAATAAGCAATAATATTTTTAGTCCTGGAGGCTGGTGGATCCTTCCTTCCTGAGCTATAAGATAAAAGAAATCTAAAGACTTCCCAGTGTTCACAACACCTCCCCTTACACTGATTGCCAATTAAGGCCTACTGACTATAACATAAGTCTCTATTACCAGGGCAATGAAAAAAAGGAACCCCTACATGTCCATTAAGGCTTCTCCCCAGGGCTGTGGCATGGGGCTTAATAATAAAGTTAGCTACTGTCAAAATGTACCCCCTGTGGATCGCAGGTCATTAATGCAGCTGCGGCCTTACAAGAGTATAGAAGCACTGAGGTGCTGCTGTATTGATTACAAATCCACCAAGGCATATACACATCTAGACATGCACGCACGCACATACACACACAAACACTAACACACGCTACACCTGACCCATGTCGGCCCTGTATATATTGGGGCCAGCGTTGATGATTCAGCACTTTCAGGCCAGCAGCCGAGCTGAGTTAAATGCAGGACATGAGGAAAGGAGGAGGAGAAAAAGGAGGAGGAGGAGGAAGGTGCATGGTGGCATCAAGCCAACCCATCAGAGAGGAGAAAGTGGGCTGGGTGGAAGGGTAAGAGTTCCAAGATGGGGGTCGGTGATGTTGTCATATGATGCTCGGAGTGATGGATAACCTTACCAGGAGTAAAGGGGCACGTGCTATGCACACAAACTCATCGGCATTTCTACATTAATGTTTACAGCAGAGGCAAACATGTTTAGAGGCACTTCCGGAAAGTGTGTATGCACATCTGAATATTCAGCTTACTATAACTCTTACATTCACACTAATACTAAACAATGCAGACCCACAATTTAGCCAAACACAGAGATGCAGGCATCCACCCACGTACAGGCAGAGTTTTCTGTTGGTATTAAAGCACTTCTTTGGCTCTGATGTCTTGTCACTTATCTTAAGCGCTGGGAAGATGTGCACCACTGGGGGAGGGTGGATGGAGATGACATACAAGCCAGCTTCATTCTGCTGACTGCTCAACTTTAAGCGTTGGCGAGTGCAGATTAACAATGACGGAAGGTACTAACATCCATCCTAAGCAAGCAGTGTTTCCTTTACACTTTTTTTTTTCTTTTCATCTAAAGTCAAAGTCATCTCAAGTTAAGTCTCATCTGACAGAGCACCATCAGGCCTTTGATGCTGATGTATTATATGATTAATCAAATCTTGGGTTGTCCTTAACTTCCATTTCTGGTATAATTTACAAAAAGACTTTAAAGTAGTTCTTTAAAGGCAGGTGCCAAGACTGATCACAGTGGAAATAATTAAAGTGTTTTCTTCTGTCATAAACTTTTAACACCCTGTGAAGATACAGAATAGGAATGTTGCAGAAATGATTGATGTGGTGCACGACAAAATTTTGACTAATGAGAGGAGAATGGGCAGACTGGTTCGAGATGATAAGAAATGCAACAGTAACTCAAATAACCACTGTTTACAGTAAAGGTATGCAGAACATTATCTCTGAAAACACACCAGGTGCCACTCCTGTTAGCTAAGAGCTACCATTAGCACAGGCTCACCAAAATTGCACAACAGAAGATTGAAAAAGCTTTCCTAAGTTTCAATTTCAGCTGCAGCATTCAGATGGTACTACCAGAATTTGGTGTAAACAACAATGAATCCATTCTGCCTTTGATTAACAATTCAGGCTGGTGGTGTAATGATGTTGAGGCACAATTTGTGCCCCTTAGAACAAACTAAGCGTCATTCAAATGACACAGACCGCAGTTTATCTATTTTCTGATGACTACTTCCTGCAGGATAATGGACCAAATTCTGCAAAGATTGTTTCCAAAACCTTAGTAAACCTATGCCACAAAGAATTAAGGCAGTTCTGAAGACTAAGAAGGGGTCCAATCCAGTACAAGAAAGGTATATCAGACATAAGTTATTAATCCTACAAGTAAATGGCTGCATTGCATGTGCATGTACTGTATTGGACAGATGTAGTTACTTTTCAGATAAGTGAACTGGTACAGAATCAAGGTTTGCAGCTCTGCAGATGTGCTGCATCTCTGCTTTGTGCATGACCTCATTTACTTTCTTGGAAAATTGGCTCATTCCCCTCACCTGAAATATTAATTTCTCCATCTCCATTTCAATCTCACACAGATGTATATGTTTGTTTCCTTTGAGGACTAGTTTAGTGCAGAGGGAGGATTTTGTTTCTTCCTCCTTGATTCTCTTTCTTTCCCCTTCCTTTGTCTTTCTCTGTCTCTGTCACACTGTCTTGCTCCCTTATGAGCTCTCATTCCTTTATCAACCTCGTCTTGCAAAGCAAGCGAATGTCTATTTTAAGCAATGTGTCATGCACCAACCACCCCCGCACAGACATAGCATGGCAGAGCCGACTGGCACAACTCAAGCATGTTGAGTGTAAGTATCTGTGCACGCCTGTGCAGCGTGCAGGGAAGAGCATACAGCCTTACTCAGAACTGTAACAATATACAGCTGAAAAGTCAATGAGAAAATTCAGTTATGTTGTCAAATAATAATAAGTTAACTGAATATTTTGATTTAATGTACTGCTAAATACATAGAGTGTAAAACATGTCACCATGATTATTATCATTATTATAATTCGGGGGCCGGGAGCATGCCATTACTTGAGTGGCGTGGGACCCCCAGGGGACCCTGTGAATGCCTTTATAGGCGTCTGTTTTGGTCACAGCTGAGGGGTGTGTGCATCTTTATGTTGGTGTGAATTGACAAACAGGGTGGGGTGGGGGTGTGCATGGTTGTCTGTGGTTGTGGCTGTCTGGGATTTACTGTCCTCTGGCCCACTTGGGCTGCTCTCTCAGAGGGTGGTGTGGGAGTGGGGTCTGGGTGAGAGTTTTGCACTGGGGCAGGTACCAATCGACAGTGGATCCCCCCGACATACTTCTTGTTGTGTTCGTTGTTGTTCTTGATTTTTACAGTTTTCTTTCCTCAGGTGCTCCTGATGATTGTCTGCTGCTGTGTTTTATGTAAAGGCCTTAGAACTTTCATTGTCTCTTGACAGGTGTGGCAGCTGGTTGTCTGGTTTTACTGATTTCACAGCGTTGTGGTTGTTTCTACCTTTTGTTTCTCTCTCTCCTTTTTCCTTCCTTACTCCGCAGTCCAGCAGCATTGTATGAAGTTGGCAATTAACAATGGTACAAGTCTTTTTTGGTATGGGACAGTTCAACATGCTTTTTATTGTGTGTTTCCACAGGTAAAAACTTGGACTGGTACCAGAATATCCTACCCAAACCAGGTTACTTTTATGGGCCTCCTCCATTGTGCTCCCAATCTTACCGACCCTAATGGGTGGAGTTTGACATGCTACAATCCATTTATTAGTCAAAAGACTTGGAACTAAGAACAAAATGTGGCTTTGTTTTTTAAGGCATGTCAAGAAGAAATAATAAAACTGCTGGATGTCCATGACCATTTTTCTACTTTGTTTCTGTGTTGCATTCTTCTTTATTATAATTAAAGGAAGGTGTTGTGCCGCTATAACGTTATTATGTAGCTGTCGCATCTATCACTATCTAGGTTGGCTGTGGAAATCCAACAGAGATCAGATTTTACTGCACAAAACTATCCCGTACTGACTCAGACCCGCTGGTGGAATGGGGGCAATATTGAATGGCATTTTGTGTCATATCACAAAGACTAACGACATCAAGTGCGTTCTTGGGGGCCGATGATATGGCTAAAAAAACCACAACAACAACATTTACAATACTGAAAAAGGCTTTTAACCCAACTGCTCCCTGGGCCCTGGAACATGGCAGCCCTCTGCTCTTTAGTAAATCCAGACATGGTAGAATGCAGAGGCTATTTTCACAATTAGGATTAATACAGTATATGCTACCTTATCATCATTATCATTGTCAGATTGTAGTAGATATAAGAGACTGTACCGCCCGAATCAGTCCCCCTCCCCCCAAATTGTCAAAGGTAATTGAGTGATTAATTGTGTTTTTAAAAGATGAACATAGACAGTGTAAAGATGCAATCAGGACCTGGAAAGTTCAGCTGTAAAAAAACAAAACTGTTGGAAGGTAACTCAGTATAATTTGTCAAGCTAACAGAGATTTTCAGAGAGGACAAGCAATCACAGGACTACTCAAGGTAAAGAAGGAGAATGATGATGAGTCTGGTAATTACAATGAAATGTCACTTTGTCAGGGTGTTGCCAAGAATAATATCAAATCAACAGTGAGAGAGTGTTCTTCAAATGTCATTTGAACAGAGACAAAATTAAACAAGATCTTTAAATATTTAAAGCATTAGCTGTGTGTGGAGTAAAATGATCTCAATCAAATGCTTTTGTAGCCTTTGAACAGCAAATAACCCAGTCCCCTGCAGAGAATGGTGATGAACTTGAGATTAGTCATGAGAGAGCGAGTAGGAGACCAGTTTAAACAATATATGTAAACACAAGTTATTGCTGTGTAGTAGAAAATAAACAAAAGCAAGATGCACAGACTGATGTTACATGAAGTCCATTTGTTCATAAGCTTTTTAACTACATTATGGTTTCAAAAGACAACTGTGATCTGTCATGTTAATTCTAATGAATCAGTTCAGTGAGTTTTATATTCCCATTTCATTTATATGGAATTTTTTCTGCTTTAATATATTATTAAAGCCTACATAATTGCTTAAAGCTGTCTAATCAATAACTCTGGCCCAGAAGAACATAGACATTCATGCCAATTTGAATTGAAAAGGAAAGTCCACTGACAATAAAACAGTAACAAACAAAGCCGTAGAAACCAGTACCCTGATTAGTCTGCAGGGAGACATCAGAGTTCATTTAAACTTAAATGAGGCCTACTAATAAAAACTGCAGAAATAAGTCAAAACTGAACTGTTGGTTCATTTATCTTATTTCCTCTACATTGATGAGAAGTGGGTTGGTTCTGGGTGGTGATTGTGAGATTCACAATTGTTCAAAACTGCAAAATTCTCCTTGTCCTTGTTCTCCTTCAATGTGTTAGTGAAGTCTTCACAGCAGATAAAAGATTTGAATTTATAGGCAAGACTTTTGATACTAGAAGTTTTCTGGTTTCTGCTTGTAGTCTGCTTTTTGTCCCAGTAGACTAATCACATGAGGCTACAGACACAAAAGAATCACCTGAAGAAAACAAACCTGAAAACAAATCCCATCTATGACTTTTGAATTTGCGTATGTGGTGTCAAAACTAATTAATAAACAATCTATTTTATTTGTTTTCAGTTGTGTACATGTGATTACCATTCTGTTTGTGTGGCTATATCTGTAGGCTTTGTAAAGATGAATTATGAGGGTCTGTAAATATGAGTGTAGATATGAATTGTAAATAGAACTGGGTGTTAATAGAAGGCTGATTTACTGACTGATGAGGAAAAAGATACGGGGCTATATATTCTATACCAATGTTGTCTGATTTCCATTGATCCATCTGTCCATCCATCCATTTTCTTGGCACTTGTCTGGGGTTGGGTTGTGGGGGCAGCTGTCTAAGAAGGAAGCCCAGACTTCCGTCTCCCCGGGAAGCCCAAGGCATTCCCAGGCCAGCCAACAGTTGTAGTTCCTCCATCATGTCCTGGGTCTTCCCCGGCGCCCAGGAGGCATCCTAAACAAGGTGTCCGAGTCACCTCTTCTGGCCCCTTTTGATGTGGAGGAGCAGCAACTCTACTCTGAGCCCCTCCAGAATGAACGAGCTTATCACCCTGTCTCTAAGGGAGAACACGACCACCCTGCAGAGGAAATTGTATTCGTGATCTCCATCCAAATCCTACAGAATAGAAGCCCTTGAAGACTTTGGACACTCTTCGGTTAAAGGGTTAAAGTTTCTGCGGTCTCTTTAACACATACACCTGGAACATCATTTCACTTCCTTTAAAGTTTATATTTTACCAGAGACTCCCTCACAAAGCTTTTCTTAATGTCTCCAATTAAATAAAAGCAGTTACGACTGTGATACATTTAAAGTACCGTGACAATAGTTTGGTGACACGATGATTGACACAAGCCAACATAACATTTGTGCTTTCTATGAATTGATGTGTGTATGTGGTAGGCTACAGTTTCTAAAATACTTTCTACCATAAATGTGTGTAAATTCTACTTGTCATATTTGAAGTGTGTAAAAATTTGTGCGTTCAGTCTTTTTGTCTCCTGTCTCCAAAGCATCTCACCTCAATCTGCTCCTTTTTCTCCCGCTGCCTTTCCCTCCCTGATAGCAGAGTGTGAGATGACACACGGGACACGGCAAAGCGCTGGGCACACACAGTTCTCAGGTAATGAGAAATGATGTTGGTGTCAACGGTGGAATCGTCCAAATCATCCCTGAGCTGAGTTACATAATTCTAATATCATTCTTTTACTCCCCCTCCTCTTTTATCCGTTATCACTGCCTTGTCCTCTGGCACCCTCTCAGTTCAAACAGATTTGATTTCTATTCCTCTGTGTTCCAGTGACATCGCTGCTCCTCTGAGAGGCGTGTGCTGGGATTGGAACAGGGATCAGGTCAAGCATCACATCGAAGTACGCAGTGAAAGGCCAGGAGGTAAAGAATCTGCACATGTTTGCCTGTATTACTAGTGTTTATCATTTGGCATCAAGGTGTATTTCTTTTGTTGGTGTTTGTTAGTTGTTTGCCTTGCTATTTTTTCTTCTTTTTTTGTCCATTTTAATATCATTGTGTCTTTAGCATTGTTTGCCCTTAAAGGGTTTAGCTTGTAAAAGAAATGTTTGAACATTTTGGGAAATGCACTTTCTTGTGAAGAGTTATATAAGACGATTGATATTTTTGTAATATAATGAGGCTTAAGTATTATCACAGAGAATGTTTTCTCTTACCTATAGGGCAGGGGTGGCCAACGTCGGTCCTCGAGAGCCACAATCCTGCAGGTTTTCCAAGTTTCCCTGCTCCAGCACACCTGA
>JBAMHW010000003.1:31307861-31340776 GCA_037177495.1 Rhadinocentrus ornatus
TAAATACAGAATATTTACCATAAGCGATAGTGCTCGCTTATTGTAAAGCAATCTGAGTTTTAAGGGTTAAATAGAACTTAAAAAAATCTTTATTGACATTTACATCATTACTGGTTTTGAGTCATGCTAGCCTAGTGGTAAAATACAGCTATTTATGTTTTGATTTAGATAATTGATACGGTAATGGGAAATATCTTTTCTCAGTAATTCAAACTGATGGCAAAATGTCATTAACGGAGTTATGTTTAGGTTATTCTTGTCTAAGCTGTAATACATATGGCCCACCTTTGCAGTTGTGTACAGGAAATTCTGCAAATACCAAAGTCATGTCAGGTGATTCCCTATAGAATTTTCTCAAAAGCAGAGAGATACATTTGTAAATCCCTCCATTCAAGCTTCACTGAGTACTAAGAAAATAGCTTTACAATCAATACAAAGACCTCCTGTGTTTTGGCAGCAAGGAGCCCTGGAGAGAGAGACAGAGATAGACAGAGTCAGATATCAACCTCTGGCTTTTACATGTAATGTTCATGGAACATAAAAACTCCAATATGTAATAGTTTAGTGGCTGGTATTTTATTCCAGTTTTCTAAAACGTTTGGTTGCTGTTACAAGCAGGCTGTTACTTTCTTTTTTTCTGCAGCTAGAGTGTCACTGTGGTCTTGATGTTTAGGTTATGTCTGTATTAAACATAGTGGCTTCTGGTTATTTGTTAGGAAACATTAACTTGAAAAAAAAAACAACCTAAACACTGAAAATAAAATGCAAGAGCTGTGTTACAACGAAGGTTCCTGGTTGCTGCATATGTGTTCTTAATCAAAGTTTCACTCAATGCACTTGTGACACCAGGGTTTTGCAGATTGGTAGAGCAGAGGGAGTCATGACATGTGGATCTCTCACAGCTTGAAGTCAGGAACTCATCATGCACAGGGTAGCAAGACTGGTATGCACACACACACATAAATGCACACGGAAAGCAACATAATGGCCTGTTTTCCACTGTGGGAGACATACATTTAATAAAAGGAAATAAGATTACAGCCTTTAGTCGTTTGTGCAGGTGCTACAGGTTGGTAATCTGATTTTATCACACAGTACTACGTATATCTTATATGGTGGTCCTTCATAAAGTATTATACCATGTCATGTCAAGTTACTGTGTTGCATTGCAAAAAATTTCATCATGTATGTTTTGTTACAGTTTCCCCAGTTTTCTACCATGTTTTGCAGCATGAGGGCAAAATAATATGGCATGGCATGTACTCACTGATAGAAACAAGAACATTCATGCAAACATTTGAAATGGAGAACAGAGTACACAGTGTTTTCATTCTGCAAATCTTTTACGGGAAACATATTTTTCCAGTGTCAAGCAAAAATCATGTGCACTTAGTCAGGGCTACTGGTCTGTGTAACCCAGCTGAGATGAGTTATACTTTATAAAAACGTAACCCACAAGAGAAAGATGTGAGCTTGTGCATGCATGCATGCATGTGAAAGTGAGGGAGCTTCTAAGCTGTATTGGTATTTTGAAACGTGATTGACAGAAGGGAAGTCTATTAGGTGAGATTGTTAACAGAGTTGAGCCTGTTATCTGCTCCAGGCAGCCGTGAAAGGGGATGGCTGATTCACAAGGCAGCTATTGAGAATTTCAAAGGTGTTGTCTGACGGATTTGGACCCAGGCTCTCGTCACACTGAGCCAGCAAGCCGACTTGTACTCAAATCCACACTGATCAATGCGCTTTCGCATCCTCTTTCCTTCACTCTTCCTTTGCTCTTTTTTTTTTTTTAGTTTCTCTGTTCTTCCATTTCTTCAAGCATTTTAAGGCTCCTTTTGTTTCTACTTTGCTAACTTTGCATTTTGTACAAATTACGTCCTCTGTGCTGTGCTACATTTTTCAGCACGCCAGAAACTTTGCTTACTCTGAACACAACTTAATCTGCACAATTAAGCATGTATAGAGACAACTAATCAAGCTAAAGCTTTGCAGAGGTGAGCCTAAGAGCAAATAAAGTTTGATTTGCTTACACTGTACTTCCCATCCTTGTTTTAGAGCATGAATATTTTATATCCTTTTTGTTTATGGTGCTTGTGAGCATTAGTTGAATAGTTATCTCCAACCCATGAATTTCTCTGAATAGCAAGTACAGTTAACAGGGTGAAAACTCTATTCTCAGTGGCTGCATAACTTTTGCAAAGAACTGCACAGTACGAAGTACAAATATGGAAAATAATAGGCTAGAAATTTTTGTGTCAGGCTAATTTTGTCTGAATTTGTTGAGTGCATGTGTGCATATTAAACTCTATGTGACCTTGGTTTTGATTCACCAAACATTGCCAGGGAGAAGCAATGAATTCATGTGCATGTGTATGTGTGTAAACACTTGTGTGAATTCGTGCGTTGCAACGTGCAAGGTTATCCATTGGCTATGGCAAACAAAATATGACATCAAGCCACATGTACTGTTCAGAGCAGCTTAACACACACACACATGCACAAACACACACAAAGGCCTGTGTGTACAGTATTCACTCAACTGTGGGCAAGACCCCAGAGGCTGTCTGCTGGGCTCATTGGGCTTGGATTTAAGAGATGTGATTAACCAGTTCAGAGTGAGGTGAGGAGAGAAACAGGATGGAAGCACCAGGGAGCTGGTCCAATGGGAGTGTTACCCAAAAGAGTGTCTACTTTGCAGATTCAGAGGAGATTTCTTTTCAGTAGCAACAGGTCTGGTATGAGAGCATATGTTGCTTAAATAGCAGAATTTAAGGAAAGATTGTAAAATAAAGGAGGTTTCTATTAACCTCTTCAAAATCCAGACGTATTGTCGGACAGACTTTTATCAGGTATTGATCTAAATAGTGCTTATCAATATCACATATCAAATAAGGTATCAATATCTCCCAAGAAGCAAGAACTACATTCATATTTATTTATATATATATATATATATATATATGTAGTTCTTGTATATGTGTGTGTGTATAATAATATACATAACTACATACAATAATACATAACTATAAACAATATCCTATATCAGATTAACTTTTTTAATGCTGCAACTTCATATCTTAATGGACTGTGTTTCTACATTTTGCACTTTAAAATTGATATTGACTTATAGCAACATTCAAAAACCCACAATGCTCAGATAATCTCCTTCTCTTGTAGCTTTAAGCTAATACAGTGCTCAAAATGCCATATAGCAGAGTTACTCAAATCGATCCTACAAGGGCTGCAATCCATCAGGTTTTCCATGTCTGCCTGCTCCAAAACACCTCGCGAAATATGCGCGAAGAAGTGCACATTTTACAGGAACAACACACGTCTAAATAGATATAAATCTATTTAAGTTCAACTCTTCTCTAAATAACAGTTGGTATTTCAGAAAAAAAATGTTTTAGTGGGTCAAATCTAAAATGAACCCAGGTATTAAGACAATAAAAAAATTGATAATTTTAAATATTCTTTTAAACAATTTGGTTAGCGAGACTGCTAAGAGAATAAGTGCAGAGGGAAGAAGAGCAAATAACTGACAAAATAAGAGAACAGAACACATGAAAGAACAAGAGGACATGAAAGATGTAAAAGAGAAGGAATGGTTTGTGAAAACCTGGAAGACAGGAAAGGAGTCTAACAGAAGGAGCGTGGAAAATGGGAAAGACTCGAGTCAAACTGGAGGAGACCAGGCTGAAAGAGAGGGGAGAGGTGGAGAGGGGATGAGAGGGATAAGGGGTGAGGAACTGATGTCAATCAAAGACACATATCTCCCAACTATCAGAATAAAAAGATGAGATGAATATAGTATATGTTTAGCAGTCCTAACCAAAATTACCCCAAATCAAAGTTTGGTGAAAAGCTTTTTTGCTACAACGTGAAGGAGGGAAAAAATCCCTGGCTAAGAAATTCTTCTTCAGTAGATTCCACATGCTGTGCCATTTGTACGTCAATTAGCAGAAAAACAACACGTGCAGTTTTCATTAATAAAGGATTTCAAGAATGGAAATATTAAACTGAAGACAGGTAAGGATTAATTGGTGAATCATATTTGTAATCCACACACCAAAAGGTCTCTAAGCATGTTAAGCTTTGCTTGTCAGTTACACATGGCCAACAGAAAAACATCAACGCTGTACCGATGTCTTTGCAGAGAGTTAGTTAGTGTAAATCACAAAGTTCTCCTTTCCATTTGAGATGTTATTACCCTGGTAAAGACAAAAATTGCATTTCTTGGAATTGGGATTTCGGAATGATCTGATAGCACTGAGATTTGGGAAGACATATTTTAGAAGCCATTTTGTCAGTTGAAGCAGTGGGGCCTTAAAGTTGAATATCTAAGAGAGAAGGGCTAGGATGGAGCCAGAACAATGAGAGGTCATGTGAGTGGTGTACAACAGCACATTAAAGAGCTTCAGACACTAATCACACATTGCCTAAGTCACTCACGTAGCCTTGTGGTAGTCCACGGATATTAGATTTCTCTCATCAGAAACTGACTACCACTGAGGACGTCACAGTTTTTTTCCTTTCCATCTGCTGGAAAGAAGAACACGCTACAAGAACAACCAATGGGAATCAAAGAAACACAGGAAAGTGGAAAAAGAAATAAAGGATGCAGCGTGATATCTATGGAACAGTGGGTGCTTTTCTGGATCGGTTAAATGCTATTCACTCTGCACTAATAGAAATGGAGTCATATATTAGTCGTATAAAGGCATTTGACTTATTGATCACAACTGTAACAACAAACAAAATTCTAGGCTACATCCAACCATTTACTAAAATGTTAGTCGCAAAATAAAGACCTTGCGACAGCATACAAACAGGCAAGATTGATGGCTCAGGCTATACTGAAGAATGAGGAGATCTTCAGTAAAATCTCAGAATTTGCCAATCCATTGGTGGTGTTCCAGTGAGAGAACAAAATGTAGCAAGCAGAGAGCAAGAACACAAACTCATTGTCAATAGTAGAGCAATTTCTGGGCAAGCCATAAGACAAACCAATTAAACATCAGGTTTGAGGGGGACTCTGAGTCAGCTATGCTTGCTACCTGGTAGCTTCAGCCTTGTCCAAACTCATAGCAGAAAGAAAAGAAGCGATGTTGTCATGGCTCAGAAAAGACCTACAGCCAGAAAATTAACAGGTTAATTGGAAAAGAAACAGTCTAGATTTTTTAATATGTTCTTATTTAAGCATCTTTTATACTACAGTAGTAAAAACCCCATCAGTGTGTTTTTCTTTCCCTTCTGCCACTCACGGTTCAAGAATTGTGATAGAACCTTTAGTTTGTGGTGCAGAGTCAACTTAGTCCTGACTTTGTGACTGGCTTAGAATAACTCAGTGGTTCCCAAACTTTTTTTTGCACGGCCCCCTTTTCATTGACAACAATAATAACCTACGGAGAAATGTGCCACGAAATAGTTTTTAGTTTATTGGCTGCTTCTTCGTTAACTACAGTCGAAACCGTGTCAGTGGCAGAAGGAATGATCAACTCATCTACTATAGTGTGATATTTTTAAACCAGGAAACTCTGCAAACTACTTCAGGTAAGTTTCAATAAGATAGATGCTGCTTTAGTAAAACAACTCTGTATATGATAGGTGAGTAGTTTGGGAACAACTGGAATAACTGTTGTAGCAACAGCAGTGAACAGGTTGTGTTGTGTGTCATACTGGTATCTCACACATACCACCCAGAAGCAGTCCTAAGCAGGGGAACAGAATTATATCAAAATTTTATATTAATTTAGATGAAAAAGATCGCCTTAAGTCATGGTCACAGAATGACAAAAATCTTGCTACTTGAGGAGTTTGTTTAAAAAGCCACACCATTTACCACATCAGACAAAATCAAATTTTAGTCATATAGCACTTTTCATACCAAAGAGCAGCACAAAATGCTTTACATAATAACAGCAATAATTAAATATCAAATTTAAATTTAATCTGCTTTTCATAGGAGCTTAGCTCCTCTTAGCTGCCCCATAATCTGGACCCTGAGCTAATGATAGCTGTCTGATGGCGTTGACTTTGTCATCATTTGTAGCCCACAGGTTAACAGTTTGTTCTGGAACATATTGGTAATTCGGTACCAACTAGTTTGGAACTGGCATCAATTTAGCTGTAGTTGATCAATTAGAATCCACAAAATAATGGTTTAGTTTGGCGTAAGTGTGTAAGTCTAAATGATTCAATAGAGTAAACCTTTTACACACATCCTGTGAAGGACTGCAGGTTAAAGGATTTATTGAAATGTGTCATCTTCTTCTCCTCTGACTTCTCACTTCCTCTCATTTTATCCGAGCCTTTCACCCTACCCTTTTCTTCATCCTGTTCAAGCTGTGCAACAATAAAATGACATTATTATCAATGAATATATTAAACCTAATCAGCTAGAGTGTAAATAATTTACAGTACGGCATGTGCTCATTACTCCTCCACTGTGTCTTTACTGTAAAAAATAATCACATCCTTTACAAGATTAATGAGTTATAGATAACCAAGTTATTATAAAAGTAATGGATCATTATTCTGTGGTTGTTGATCATGTCTCAATCACAAAAGCTGCTTTTTCACTACAGAAACCTTTTCCAGGACCTAGGGTCTTTAAGAGGGTCTCTTACTAAACCTTCTATTCTAACCACCCCACAGTGACTAAAACAATTTGGTGGGAAAATTTCATCCTCTATTTTTTTTAGATAAGCCGTACTTTTAGGTATACCTAGATTAGGCTTGCAGTCCACCCAGGCTAAAATTATAGTTCAATTATAGTACAATTTTCTACAGAAGATTATTAAATGAAGTAATGGGAATATTTGTAAATAACATATAATGTAAGCAAAACTAGTACTGTATTTTTATTTTTTCAATGTTTTAATATCAGTGATTTTGGGGAAAAAATCAGCACACATTTTAGCCTGTTGAATCTATTTACTTTTTTTACATAAGTAAATTAGAATCCATTGATATTCTTCAGTATCTTTAATCTTCAATTAAAACAGAGTGTAACCATTAAGGTTTGTCAAGTAAAAAAGTTTAACACCTGCTGCCAGGTAACAAGGAATGAAGAATACAATAAGTTGGCCAATATTGGAAACAAGTTTAATTTCCATTCCCCCCATTTGTACAACGGTATTGGATGAGAAGCCTTGTGATGACTTATTCTGAGTTACATATCATTCAAAATATACGTCCCAAAAAATTTATTTGTATTTATTTTGTGGCTCACGGCCAGACAAGTGGGTCATTAATGGTTAGAGGACAAAATGAGAGTGACAAAATGCAAAAGAGCATGCTTATGTATTCAAAATCACATTTGAATGGTAGACTGCTTATGGCAGTGTGTTTTCCACTATATTTATGTGTGATTATGATAATTGCATGTAATTTACTGTATTTACAACTTAAACACCAACTGAGAAGAATAGAAGGTAATGAGATAATCATATTTTTATGTTCCATTATTTTTATACTCCTTGAAAATTGGCACATAAAACAGCCACTCCAACTTTCCATCTATACTGGCAACTCAGACAATGGTGCAATCCCAGCATGAATTTATGACATATCAATATGATGCCTAAACAGTTCCCTCATCTTTATTTGGTTGACCATCACCTACTTCACTCACAGGCTGACTTGACTTTTTTTCTTTCTTTCTATTGACCAAATAGAATTTGTTTTGTTTTTTTTAAGGTACACTTGAGACACTTGACCAAGGACACTGAAAAGATCTCAACCAGCAACTGGAAAGAATATTGTTTACTTTTGGATTCACTTTTTTGCAAAATGGGTCTTAATTTTGTAGCTTCATTATCTGTCATTCCTGAAGTTACCATTCTATTCATAATAATTGTCTTAAAACCAACAATAAACACCAGAACATCTACCTCACCACAGAATCCAGTAGCTAGAACAATATGGACATAATTTCATATGGCTTGTTTAGACATTAGGCCTCACTCACCTCTATCTTCCTTAGAATCTTCTAAAAAAAATTCTTAGGTTTAAGTTTATTATTATTATTACTATTAATGAAAACCATCAGATTCACAAATGTGTTGGTAGGCCGCAAATTTGAGATTGGTGAACACAGTATTTACATCTTCTCCATCCATACCAACTACTACAATATGAAGCGTAGCTTAACTATGGTGTTTATACATTAGAAACCTTTTAACACCCACCCCCCAACAGACCAGACAGGGATCATTGAAAGGATTTATTTACAGGATCAGAATATGATAAATAAATGTTGCGACTGTCTTTGCCGTGGTCCACCCGAGTTCTGATAGAAAACCCTGGTTAGGTCCTCCTCTCTCCCTTTCTGTTTGCCCTCACTGATAAGTTCCCCAGACACTTCCATGTATTTTTAATCATCCATGCCGTCTCTACCAGCTGCTGTCCCCCCACCCCCAACACTACTTTTTCCACACTACCACAATATGAATAAGATAAACACGGATACGACATTGTAAAGGAGGTAGCTAAAGTGAGCGTCAAAAACGTCACTGAATGCATTTGGATCATGTGTTTCCCTACACAAAACTGCAAAAAACAAAGCCAAATAATTTTATTCAAAGCAGACAGTACAGCCATATACACAGGTAAGAAGCTACAAGTTAGCACACAGCGCTAACAGAAGCAGAACACACAACGCTAATACTTTCAAAGCAACGGCCAGTACATCATATCAACACACAAAATGCATGTCTAAAATATAGCTTGACGTAATTTTAGTGTTTTTTGGAGCTTACCGCTTTGCTGTGTCCGTCATTTCCATAGAGAGAAGGAACTGACCCCTCTTTTAGGCAAAGTCTTTCTGCAAATCCATCTTGATACTGGCGGAGGTTGCTGAAGCACTTGTCCTTGAAGTGCTTCGCGCAAACAAAAAGGACTTTCCCCACTGATGTCGGTACATATCCGTGAAAAATTAAATTCAACAAGGCACCGGGGGGGCAAAGTAAGAAATTGTGTGGGTTGATACACCCAACAACTGCACATTTTGACTTGTCTCCTGGTAACTTCGGCATAACTAAACTTGGACTACTAAATTGGTTCGAGAAAAAAAAAAAAAAGCTGCATTCACAAAATTGGACAGCCAGAAGTCCATGACCTTATTTAACAGACCCACAGCAAATACTGTGACGTAATAGATAACGAAACGTAATGGTAAATAGAGAAAACTAAACAGAATGACAAATATGGCCCACAAATAATATAAGGATATATACACAGCATCAGGTGAGAATGTATTTCCCATTTCTCATTGATAAACACTAATAGTGCACAAATGCATTTGGATCATGTGTAAAAAAGTGTATTTTTCATGATATATCCCCTTTAAGCTTTAAAGTGAAGCACAGGGTTATAAATACACAGCAAGATTTAACTTATTGTAAAAATGGATAATTAATTGCACCTGAACTTGGGAAATGAGCCTGTAGTCTGGTCCCATGAACCTGTCAGTACATCTTTGTGGTACCGTGGCTAAAGGGGGAAGACCTACACCACAGAATCATTACATAACCCACCGTACCTTCTAGGTGGCATGCCTATCTGATAGACACCAGTTTATCCTACAGTAGAGTCAAATATGGTGTTCCACAGGGTTCAGTACTTAATCTTATATATACTTCCACTGGGTTTTATCATTAGGCAACAAAACCTCAACATCAACAATGATACTCAGCTATACCTATCTATGAAACCAGATGAGACCATCAAGCTAATCACCAAAAATATAACAATGTGGCCCAGATTATGAGTTGAAAGAAAATGTTTTTCTTTACTAATTTTTGTTGTAGTGTTACTTGTAACAATTCCTTTAATTCCTTTAAAAATGAGTTTGCATCAACGACCCCATTCAGCTTAGGTAAGTAGAGCAAGGTCTAATGTTTTCTTTTTTTGTCAAAGCCAGTGTTTTGCTTTCTCATTTTACCTCTTTGAGGCAAGAAGAACCCTTGAAACGCTCAGCACAATAAGATTCTGCAACAAGGACAAGACATTAAGAAAAATATCACTGACAGCTGCATTAACAACTTAGAAGTCATGTGTTGGTTCTTGCTTCATGATGATTTCCTTAGAGGGATGGGATAGATGAACACATCAAGGTGTGAAATAAATAACACATGATGGGAAGTGTGTAAATACTGCATTCTCGCGACCTCCCCACACACACGCTCTCCCACACACACACGAGCACGGCGTGTCGTCGGGATGAAAGCAGTAACTGGCATCTGAGATAAGCAAATGCCTTTGAGCAGCGTCCCTCACATCCACGCTGATGCATTATTGATCGTCACTCCTCATAGTATGGGGATTTTACCCAAACTAGCAGATGCCCCCATGGTGAGCATCACCAGATGAGCTATGAGTGTTGTCTTGTTTTGGATAAAATACTGATTCAAGAATTACTGAGAAGAAGAAATTAATAAAGTCTAAATGTGCCGAGTCTTTTTAATGTAAACTCAGCTGATGAAGATTCTTTGATTATTATTTTAATAATAATTTTAATAACTGGACTTCAGATTTGTAGAGATTTTTAGTGATATGATTATATTAAGTTGAAGACAAAGCCGTAGTTTAGAAGAGAGAGACATTCCAGTTTTGTAAGACTTGGGGAAAATGATTGGGAAACTTTAATGAGATTTTTTTTCTGGTTTTGCTGCTCTGTTAGCCCGAGTGTTTTATAACTGTTTATTTAAATCCTAATGCCTGGTGTGAACACTTTAACACAACTTGTTGAGGACATGCATTGCTCAGCAAAGGTTAGATTTTTATAAAAGTCTATAAAGGTAGCGTGAGACACCTTTTGGTTCATTTTTTAAAGAGGTGTTACCACAAACATCCTCGGCCTTCTCTAGATATGTTCTGACAGTAAATGTACAACTTCATCCATCCATCCATTGTCTGCCGCTTATCCGGGGTCGGTTCGCAAGGGCAGCTGCCTAAGCTGGGAAACCCAGACTTCCATCTCTCCGGCCACATTCACCAGCTCGTCCAGGGGGATCGTTCCCAGGCCAGCCGAGAGATGTAGTCCATCCAGCGTGTCCTGGGTCTTCCCCGTGGCCTCTTTCCGGTGGGACGTGCTCGGAACACCTCACCAGGGAGGCGTCCAGGAGGTATCCTGACCAGATCCACCTCATCTGGCTCCTCTCGATGCGGAGGAGCAGCGACTCTACTCTGAGCCCCTCCCGGATCACCGAGCGCCTCACTCTTTTGCTAAGGGAGAGCCCGGCCATCCTGCAGAGAAAACTCATTTTAGCCGCTTGTATTCGCGATCTTGTTCTTTCGGTCACTACCCACAGCTCGTGACCATAGGTAAGAGTAGGAATGTAGATCGACCGGTAAATCGAGAGCTTTGCCTTTTGGCTTAGCTCTTTCTTCACCACGACAGACCGATGCAGCATCTGCATCACTGCAGAAGCGGCACCGATCCGCCCGTCGATCTCCCACTCCATCCTTCCCTCACTTGTGAACAAGACCCCGAGATACTTGAACTCCTCCACTTGGGGCAGGACCTCGTTCCCGTACAGTAAATACAACTGTACAGTAAATTCATTCTGAGTGTGTCTGAGATTTTATATCTGTGCCAAAAAAGGGTGACTAGGCCATTAGTCTCTGCAAAAGACATAATATTTGCATTTCTAAAATGCACGATTTTAATGTGTTTACTGCTAAGTAATTAATTAAAGATAAAACCCAAATTTATCAGGTCTTTATTACTGTTCATTGTTAACCGACTTCACCTTTTGATTTTTAATTGCCAGGTTGAAATGCTGAATTCCGTCTCACTCCTTGACTTACTAACACACACACGCACACACACACACACTATCACAGACATCAGGAAAAAACACACTCTGCTTTAAATAGCAGGCTAGGAGAACTTTATCATTAAAGTCTCCCAGTAATCGCAAGGCTGATTTTGCCTGTTCTTGTTAGCTTGGTTAAATAGTCCTGGCAATGCTTTAATTAGTGTGAAAAGATCAATGGTATATAAAGTAGCAAGAAGGTTTTAGGTTAACGCCTCGCTGCAAATGAAGCTAGCAATGAAGTCTAAACAAGCACTACTTTTTGTCTTCAGTCTTGTAAAGTTATTGATGTACACTGGAAAAATCTTGGGAAAAAATAATTAATTTATAAAAATGAAACTTATTTAATTAAAAATACACTTAAGTTCATCGACTGGGACTATAAATGCTTTAAGTATTGGACCCTGATGTCCCTCATAGTTGGTGTTTAAATGAATAAATATGCCAAAATGCTTTCACATGTATGTTGCCTTTTTCACTGCAGATATGACAAACCCAAGAAATTTTACATTTTGTTTCATCAGCTTCCTTTACTTGAGCAACGTAGGGCTTGTAATTAGATAAAACTAATATTATGAAAACAAATCATCCATAATGTTCTGTCCATTTTCGACCGATTATCTGATGTGAGGTCGTAGGAGCAGCAGCTTAATCAGAGAATTAAAGACAAATCAGAAAGAAGGGGTCTGTGATGCAACAGGCTGGTATCAGTGAATTGGAAATTTAGTTGACATTTATGTGATCACAGTGTTAATGCAAACAAATTTTAAAGTTCTTCTACACCAAGCCGATGATCAGCTGACTGGCACATATACAGCTCTATATTAACACCCGTTAAAAAGGAGTTAAAATGGGATTTCAGAGAGTTTAAATGAAAACTTGCTGGTCAGTTTGGCAGGTAATGGCAGGTGTTAGTTGTCCTGGCGGTGCTATCACAACATTTCCCATAAGCACTACTGATATAGCTTTACCCTGTAGAGGGCGTTATGAGTCATTTTGTTCACCCACAAAATCCCATTTTTAAAATAAATAATAATAATAATAAAAAAAACTTTTATCAAACATGGTTTTCATCACAATTAAGTAATTACAACTGAATAATACATTGGGTGCAATTTGGGGTGTCAGTATGTTGACTAAGGACATGTAAACATGTGAACTGAGGATCAAACCAACAACCTTCCAACCAAAGGACCCCTCTACTTCCTGACCTGTTTTCACATGAAACTCGTCTCCTACCTTCTCTTAACTTCTTTAAACTGGAGTCTTCCTTTTTCTCATTCTTATCCCCTCTTTTAGTCCTGTACCCGCTTCTGTTATCTGGGATGGAGGCCCCACCTCCCCTCCCCATTTCCACCCCTTCCAGCTTGTTGCTATCTTTACCAGTCGGGGTAATCCACTCCTCCCTATGTGCCTGATGCCTGCTCCACTCAGCAGTGCCCAGGATTATCTCCCCACAGTGCCCAAGGCCTGGTGCCACAGCTAAAGATGAATCCGCTACTCTCACGGGTGAGGTTGGTTAGCTTGAGACATTGTCTGTGCAGATGGGAGCAGGAGGAGAAAGAATGAGAGGAAATGAATGCACATGCAGGCATGATATTTATGAGGCTTTGACTGATTAGGGGGGTGATGCTGCTGCTGAACATCCAATTTTTATGGCTGTGGAAAAACAAATTAGCTGCAATGTATCATTTCAACTAAATATTCAACAACAGAATGTCCTGATTTATTTTTTGGAATGTTCTAAACAGCTATAAAAAAGGTGTGTTTTTTTTTGTTGTTGTTTATTTCCACAGGTCTGCAACATACATGGCATATTGTTTTTATATTTGAAAAAAAAAACATCCATGTTTTACACTTATTAGGTAACATAAATGCCAAAATAATTTTTAGTAGATTAGATTATTGTAATCCCCTGCTCTCTGGTCTTTCCAAACATCCAATTCAAACCTACAGCTACTTCAGAACTCGGCGGCAGGAGTTCTGACAAGGACCAGAGGGTGGGAACACATCACACCAGTTTCAAAATCGCTGCATTGGCTCCCCGTGCATTTCAGGATTGATTTTAAGGTGCTTTTAGTAGTTTATAAATGTCTTAATAGTCTTGGGCCATCTTATTTATCGTAACTTCTTTTCAATTGTGAAACCTCGGGGCCCCTTAGGTCCTCTGGCCTTTTAGTTGTTCCAAGGACCAAAACATACGGCGTTCCCTCTTACATTGTTACGGCCCTCATCTGTGGAACAGCCTGCCAGAGAACCTCAGGGCTGCAGAGACGGTGATTTTTTTAAAAAGAGGCTTAAGATCTACCTTTTTAGCTTAGATTTTAACAAAATTTTATTTTATCTAAATTTATGTTACATAATTTTATTTCACATAATTTTATTTTCATTTTACTAACTGTAATAGGTCTTATATATTTATTTATTTATTCATCCATATATTCTTAGCTGTTCATGTTGTTTCTTAAGGTTATTTAACCTTTATTTTAACTCCGGTGTTTTCCTCGTGGCGATCCTCCACGCCGGGGGTTTTGCCTGCTCAGTTTGGGGGTTGTTGCCGCGGTGATCACCCTTGGATGGGGCTCTCGCACTTCAGCCTTATGGCTTATGTGGTGTGGGCCCCGGTCTGCCCTGACCAGGTTGGTTGCCGTGGCAGCGGATGCTGTAGGACATGGGTGGACTGGCTCCTGGTGTGGATGGAAACATGATGGAACATCACAAACATATTGTTTTCTCACAGCAGCATTAGGCCAGATGTTTATCACTTTTAGTATTTTTTACCTACCTTCAGTTTGGAGACAGAAATTAGAGTCATGTTTGTACAAAATTGTGTGTGTGTGTGGGGGGGGGGGTGCTTTGTGTGTGTATACGTGTGTGTATACGTGTGTTTTATAAATAAAGTTTGATTTGATTTGATAAGAATTTGGAATGAAATCCTGCAGGTCCCTGTAATGGACTGGAAAAATGTATATTCCATGTTTCAGCCCACGGCATCTAGGCTCCAGTCACTCGTGACTAAACAGGGTAAAGCAGATATATTAAAAAATCGTTTTTTCACAATCACACGATCACCGATCATTATTCATTCCTGATATTTTGCAGCTACATTTGCTCACCTGCTGATACAGTCATTGTGTTGTCCTGTATGTTTATCATCAATAACTCTGTTTTGTTTGCTTTTCTTTGTGTTCCTGATGTATTTATTGTAATTCTTTTTTTTTTCTGTAAAAAATTACATATTACAGTAAACAAAAAGGTTTTACTGTAATATACTGTACATGGAATTGTGTGCCATGCACTGTGATACACATATGTATAAAATATAATAAAGCATAAAATATTCAACATGCTCATCGGTGCTCAATACCACAATATTTGTTTTGTGATTAAACATCATGTCATCTTCTTTCAGATTATCAAGCAAGCAGGCAGTCAAACTGTTTGTCATCAAGTTAATGTTGTTCTCACATTGCAAAACAGCGCCTCAAACAGTTGCACTTTTATACAATGTCATTTTATGTATTCATAAATGATGGTGCCATAAATTTAGGCTCAGTGGTTGAACTCATGAATTATAGTAGTAATTATTATGAGAGTGTATAATATTATGTGCATAACCATATGTTCTGAGGTGAGAAAAAATGAAGAAGAAATATTCCTCCACTGGTGTAGTTTTAGCCTTTAGGCTGCAGTAGATTCACAGTCCATTTGGGGCTATATCTCGATTTCTAATCCATATATTCAACTTGCTGCCTTCTTATTCAACCTCCTCTCCCCAAGACACTTTCCCATCCAATTTTCTCCCTTTCTCTCCCATTCGCTCCTGTCTTCCCTCCCCACCCACCCCTTGCTGTTCGGTTTAGATTCAGGGATGGAAAGCTTCATAAACAATTTTCTTCCTTTGCTGTTGAGCCACTTTTACCCAGGCACTGTGTGAACGCCATGCCAATTTCCTGAATCCATACTTCACAGCCACCCCCCTACACACACTTTCTTCCTCTCCCACTCCTCACTCCCTTTGTCCGTCGAAACAATGTCCATGTCAAGACAATTATATCCACTTTCTGCCACACACACTAACTTGCTGTGTTTACCACCGAAGGGCTGGTGGCAGCAAAGCAATTTCCTCCTGATGCGACTGCTGTATCTCTCTCCCGCTCTCTCATTCACAGCCTCTCATGGCTTCTCCAGCCCTGCAGACATCTGATCTCATAAGCGATATATCTGCTGTTACAGCCACTGGCACCTCCTTGCATCCGGCCACCAGCTCTGCCAGTGCTGCTTATTTCTGCTGGGAGGTGGCAGAAATGTGACAGGTAAAGCAGCTCCAACCGAGGGCCACCAGCTTCATGCTCTGGGCTAGGTGTGTGTTCAAATTGTCTTAAAATTTGCAGAATCCTCCTACTCTCCACTATCTCTCACTGTCCCTCAACGTGTCGCCTTCTTGATTTTGAAAGCCACATGCACTCCTCTCGCCACTTCCACTCTGTTTTACAGAAAAGAACAGCCTCAATCAAAACTTTATGACACCGTCCATCATGCCTGTGTTGGGTATTCTCTCTGGCCAGACTCTGCCTTGTAGCAGATATGTGTGCTTGAAATAGGTGGATATGGAACATGATTTAGCCCGGTAGAGATGAGCGAATATTAAAAAGTAAAGAGGTTAGAAGCTAAGGTCTCCCTGCAGTAGAAGAAGACAAAGGACAGAGTCATGCAAACACATCCATGGAGGCCAACTGGAGCTGAGAGGCAGTAAAACACACAGCCATAGAGGCATATAAATTGTATTTAAATTCAGAAAATCCAGTGAATTTTTCCTTTAGGTGTAAAAAGTTTCTATACATACAAAGCAAAATTGTGTGTGTTTGGTTCTCATGTTGCAGCTAATAGGGTTGAGGAGATAAGGCATAAATAAATTAGTTTTTCACCCTTCCTGAGGGAAAAATAGACTTAGTTTCTTTGTCCTATTATACTTTGAATGTTTTAATGAGGCAATGGGGCAAAATAGTTTTATATTCTTTTGAGAAACGTAAAAATAGCTATTATCACCAATTCTCATCAATTTAGTTTGAATACACAATATCTGCAATTTGGCCACGTGTGGAGTAACATTCATCTAGAGTTTAATGTGTGTAAATGTCCATTCAGTAGTCAAGTGCTCAAAAAAAGACAACTGGATGTCATTTCTGGTTTTTGAAGACATTTCACCTCTCATTCAAAAGGCTTGTTTAGATTTAAACAAACTAATGTGGAGTTTTAGGCTTAGCAGACTTCACACTAAAATAGTCCTTGAGGTCCCGCACCCTTTTCTTTGGTCACTATAAACAAGACTATACCATGTTGCTGTTTATTTGAGGCTGTACTTATGTTTTACTAATGGAGAAGAATGTAAAGAAGCTGAATTTTATTTTTACATGACTGTATAAATGATGCTGCAAAAATGCTAGATATGTTTACATACAATTTTAATCTGATTGAGTCTCTAGTCAGAATAAAAGAACATCAGGGGTGGTTAAACCGTTTTACAATTAGGTTCAGCAGGAAAAAAATAACGATGTATACACTCATTCCAGTGGTTGCTGTAGTATATGTTGGTTCGGAGCATGCTTGAACCACGTGGGGGTTATGTAATGTAATGAGTTTCGGGGAAGACTTAAGGTATGTAAACGTAGCTACTGTTAACTCAGCTAGACCTTCCTCAGTCGGCTACAGGTGGTCAAAAATGCTGCTGCTGCTCAGCTTTTAACTAGTACAAAGAAACAAAAGCACATTACTCTATAGCATTGGCTACCCTTTCTTATTAGAGTTGATAGGAAAATAAATTTAGTTGTTTTTAAGTGCCTCCACAGTCTCGCCTCACAGTATCTTCCAAACCTTCTTCAGCCCTACATTCTTTAGCGTTCCCTTGTGTCAGCAGACACAATTTTTAACCATCCCCTCAACCAAGAGATGAAAACAGTAATGTGTTACTGTTAAAGTCAACTTTTTACTTACTTTTGTAAAATAATTTTCTGAAAATTCCCTTTAATCTCCTTATGGCTTCATTACAGTGTTGCAAGAACTATAAAACAAACTCAAACAGAAAATCCTTTTTCAACACTATAATTCAGAATATAATTCAGGCCAGTAGACTATTTATGGTGTTAGCAGGAAGAAGGGTAACAGTAACTGAGTTACTTTATTTGAAGAATAAAGGCCATTACACACCGGGACCGTTGCGAATAAACGACACGATATTGCGAATAATTTGAAGGAGAAATATCACATTTTTTTAATCTATGCATACCAAGTGCAATAAGAAATTGCGAATAAATTATGAAGATTCTAAAACATATTTGGAAAGTGGAAAAACAAACATGGACTCCACATCAGGCAACGACGATATTGTGCTGATGCAGCCTAAAAATAAATAATTAAAAAATGAGCGCACCGGGTACATCCTATCCTTGAGAAGAGAGGGGAGCTTGGGGAGTTTCATTGTTTAGTCTCGGAGCTGAAGCTGTATCACGACCGCTTAAGGACCGACTTTTGGATCTTCATAATTCAGCTCGTTGGCAACTGTTTGCCACACATTGTCTTTGTGATCAATGTCACGGTAATTCTTGTCTTGCATGTCGAACAAACACGCGTGTTGAGAGACAAATGTAATAAGAAGCTCGGCCACGGTGATACAAAGTTTGAAAGAAGCAGCAGCGAGAAGTGACACTTGCAGAGCTCTGATGACGTAATCAATACGCCGTCTGATTGGTCGATTGTGTATCTGTCGGACGCGAATATTAAGAAAAATCCACCTCAGTTCGAAAAAATCTCGCAAAATCGCTACATGGAAATTCGTCACTGATGTGAATGTTTCCATTGACTTCTCATTGATTGGATAAAAAATATTGCTGCACAAATTAGTCGGACGAAATGTTCGAAGTAGGTGTGTTAAGGCCTTAATGCATTAGAGTATTAGTATTAGTACTGATGGCCAATAAGCACAAACACTGGAATGATTGTATCTTATAGTGTTGTCACTCGTACTTTAGTAATAATTTTTTTTCTCCATCAAGTTGCGATAAAATGATTGCAGGTGCAAGTTTGCTTGTGAAACTTATTTACTTTGGTGCCCTGACCTGCAACGCTCACCTTCAATCAATTTGAGAACAACACAAAGTGTAATGTTCAGGCTGTATTAGCTTAAAATAAGCATTACATTCTAAACAGCAGCATTGTGCAATTAAATGTTCTGTGATTCATGTACAGGGCTTCATGCCTTATAGCGGTGGTTCTCAGACTTTCTGAGCCACAACCCCCAAGATGACATACATTGGTGTCATCCCCTCAAGTGGTTAATTGTATAATATATAAAATGGGTCGCCTGAAGCCATCCTCTAAATGCAAGGCTCTCTGTCAGAAACTTAATAAATAAGGGGGATAAAGTGTGGTTTTCGGTGAATTATAATAGCTGTGACAAAGCACCCATATGCCGAAAATCAGCTTCTCTCACCAAGATAATGCCAAATCTGAATTTTAAAAATGGCATCTATAATAACGTTGTCTCTGGACACCCGATGATAAAAATACTAAAAGGCTTGAAAAATATCAGAACCTCATAAATAGGGAGGATAAAATATTTTTTGCTGGATTCGGTTCACGGCTGTAACAAAGCACCTACACGCCCAAAAGGCTTCTATCGTCAAATTCGGATTTTTAATTTGGCATGAGTAATAACTTTGTTTATGCATTAATGCATTGTGGTGTCCGAGCATTCAATAAGGCACACTCAGGTTTTTACCATATAAGGTTTTAGTGTCTTAGGTGCCTTAGGTGATCTGTTTTTGATGCCTGACTTTTTTTGTAATAAATCTTCCGATTATAAATGAAGCTGGTGTCCGGAGACGTTTTTTTCCTGAAAGCCATTTTTCCCACATCACCTGATCCAAGATACATCAGCATTAAAAAGTTTATTTCACAGATTAATCTCTGCATTAATGCTGTACTTTTGATAGCCGTAATAAAAATTTCACAAATATATTTAATAATTAAAGACCGTGTTTTGTTTTTTTCTTACAATGATCTGGAGACCCATTGAAATTATCATGGGACCCCCCAGTTTGAGAAAGGCTGCCTTATAGGACGGTTATTCTACATTGAGACTGAGAGCTTAAGAAGAGCAGGAGCGGGAGCAGCGATTCAACAACCCAATCTCAGGCACCGTGGTCATGTTTGTGGCATGTTTGCACGTTGAGGCTTGTGGTCGGAAAATGAGTTTGATCTCAGCTGACAGCTCCTGAGAATCTCTCATGCTTGGGTCACATGCATTTTCCTCTGGGCTATCCCTGGCAGCAGCAGGAAGTAGTTGTGATTCACGCTTTAATCTCCCTCGTCACAGATGTCATATTGAGAACTGAATTGAAGTCAAGCATATTTTGGTGCAGCTTTCCATGATGCCTTCTTGGTTTTACCTCTCACAGCTCAGGTTTCATCAAGGAGATGTAATAAAAGGTCAAACCTTCAAACTTAAATATTCAGTGTGAAGGCAAAATATGCAATTACTTCTACTAATTTCCTTTCTTGTGTTCCCTGAAGTTTTACTTCTTTTTTCTATTTTTCTTTGTGCACCATTTTAAATTATGTGCATGCTGTATATATTCTCCAGAGATATGAATAAAATTAAATAATAAGTTAGGATTATTATTGTCAGTATAAACCTGTGAAATTATACAGTCTCTTTATCTATGAAAGTGCTTGTTCAATCTGGGAAACTCCCCTCTTAAAATCTTTCAACCTTTTCCTTTTATTATCCAATCAGGAAAGTTGCACCTCTTGGTTTTTCTCCATAAATTCTTTTTCTTTCATCATTGCCAGTTTAAAAAACCAAGGGGCAATGCGCACTTAGATCTTATTATGCAATCGTGTAAGCTTGAAGGTCACCGCTATCGTCTTTTACCCACACAAGAACTGCTCCTAAATCATGGCACTTTTTATTTTTCAAAATTAGCTTCTTTGATTTAAAGGTTCTCTGATGATTCTCTGAGAATTTTTTTTAAAGAATTATTATAAACTGCTGATGATGAAATCCCTAAAGTTGTATCCCTAGTATAGTTCTACATACATTTTAATTATCTCCACACACAAGTCTTTAAGCATTGTAAATTTGTTTTTCCACAACCTTAAGATAGATAAGATACTACGAGGATATCTGATGACACAACTTTTGAAGTCTTTTCCTTCTTCTTTTTTAACTTTTTGAGAATGTATGATTGACATCTAGATTACTATATTATTTTCAAAAGACAAAAAAAAATAATTCTAAGCTGCAAATCACCCCAAGTGCATGCTGAAATTCTTGCCAGCCAGGCTGAAGTTAGCACCTCTTGAGCTAAGGCCAATTTCCAGATTATGCAGGGATGGGAATGGGTTTACTGCCTTAAGTGGGAGAGTTTAAGTATCTTGGGGTCTCATTCATGAGTGAGGGTAAAAGCAAGTGGAAGATTGACAGGCACATTGGGGACAAAATGAGCTTTCTCCAAAGAGTATCTGAGCACGAGGGTGAGGAGAAAAGCTGAAGGAGGTGGTAATGTGGAGACAGAGGTTTGGAAATAGCTACTCACTGCAAACCCAGACCTGCATAACAAAACGATGGATTGATGGATGTTGAATTCCCTCAACATTTTGCCTCTAACAGCTAATTTGCTTAATTTAATTCTGACATTCATAAAAAAAGGCTTTATTTTACTCAGCCCAGAATGCCATTATCCTCCCATTTCTCTGAACTTTGTAAAATTTATCTTTGGAACTTCATAATAAAGGGTGCCGATTATGTTTAAAGGTTCATTTATGCTCCCGTTATGTACATTAATCAGTATGGTTATTTCAAACATTGTCAGATGTCACTGGTCACATACGCACATCTGTACTTTTCGTTGACATGGTTGTTAGGTTATATATCCACTAGAGGGCACCTCTGAGTTCAGACGTCAGTTCCAGAGAATAGTAATCAGGGTTATGCATGATAATGCACATTCTCAAATAGAAACATTTAAAAAAGGCAGTAGATGGTGACGTCTGTGACAATTGATACATTGCAAGCTGTTCTTTGTTTATTTTGCTGGTTTTATTCTATTCTATTTTATTCTATTCTGTTCTATTCTGTTCTATAGTCATTTGGCAGACGCTTTTATCCAAAGCAACTTACATCTGAGAGTAAGAACAACACAGGCAAGAATTCAAACACGATGGGACATCATAATTAAATGTTAGTCAGACTGCTGTGAGTCCAGTTGGACCCTTGTTGCATGTCAGCGATACTTGCAACACTGCCTCCCACGTTTCCGGTGGTACTGCTACGATCGCTATGCACCCTCTCTGAAAACAAACCAAAATATGTTCGAAAAAGACTGAAAGAGAGCAACGACTGCATGTGTATTTGCATTTAGCGAAGAGCATATGTATTAACTCTGCTACATGTATCTTTAAAATAATGAGCAAAGTCAATCTTACTTTTGCTTCTACCATAAAAATAAATTAGCTACTTTGAAGGCTGTTATTATGCTGACATTCAGATTCAGTTTTTTTAAACCAAACTGAAGACCACATCCATACTAACTTGTAGAGTCTTGCTAGCTTTATTACCTGTGGTAATTTACACTCATCATGCACAGTGTTTGCTTTGGCTTTAACAGCTTTTCATCAGTCAGCAGACAACATACCACCATCACACAGCTGGTGGCTAAGGCTTTGGCAGCACATGTATGTGTAATTTAAGCTATCTGTGAGAGATGTGTGACGGCTTATGTGCAGCTCCCTCAACCTATATTCTTGTTTGCCAACAATGGAAAACATATTGACTTAATGTCCTTGTTTCTGTAGATTAAGGCATAAGAACACCATAAAATAAATCCTCAATATAATCCCCTCCTCTTCAGGAATCCTTATCTTGGCTCCTCAACATTTTCAAATCAACAACTCTGAAATATTAAAACATTTGATGCTCTTTGTTGCCCACACTGAGGACAATCAACAGTTATAATTCTATAATCTCCTCCTTGATCTCTCTGCTTCCAGCTTCAATTTCGAGTCACTGCCTTTCCCACATCCATCAGCATCAAAACTCCCAACACTGTACCCAAGAAATAGTTTATATAGCTAAGGATTAAAGTTTGAGGGAAATGCAGACGTGAGCTCATTATGTTAGGGATATGCTTAAGTTTCTGAAAGACATTGTCAGTCCAAAGTGACTGATGAGGAATGCCAGATGTTAAACCTTTGTAGTATAAATCAAGTCCAAGGTATACTAGTTTTAAAATATTAACTTGCAGTTCAGGGCTAAAACTGACCTGCCTAGGGATGGTAAAATCTTTTTACAATCCTCTATCTATAGTAATTTAATCAGTGAATGAATTCTTTTTTCACAAGTACAAATAGGTCCACTGAGTGTGGATAGTTTGCTGTAAGATATAAAAGGTGGCATCCTGGGAATACCAGACGTTCGACTGAGTTTTTCTTACTGTTTATATCCTTGAACCTTGAAGATTTTTTGTCAGTCAGTGGCAAAGATGACATGGATAAATGGATGACAAAACTGCTCTAATATTCCAGTATTCCCTGGGCTTATTTTCAGTTTTTTAAACCCCATGGCATTTCAGAAATAGGCCAAAGAATATAAGGTGTCCTTTGGTATTAGTACACTGAAACTCCAGCTGCCTCAGTATTAAACACCAACAGGAAGCACAACAAACTTTAATCACAAGTGTTTGTTTATTTATTAAATCAAATGCATGTATAAGTTCAATAAGGAGAATATTTCCCCTGTGTCTGCTCATTCTCTGGTGTTTAAACTTTTTCCTATTAATGCTTTGTTACTTCCATTTCACCTTGCTCTTAATTCGGTTGCAAGGACTTTTGTCAAATAATCTCCTGTCAACTGTTTTCTGAGACCAAGGGTCTGATCCCATTTCTTTAAAGGCCCATTTATGCCCTATGCAAAAGACGGAAAAGGAGCATTTTGTTTATATTTTGTGTGCATCACGTGTGATTTGATCCTTTTTCAATGCTCTTGCAGATGCGTCCCCTGACAGAGCAAACAGAGTTGTACATTCGGTAACTGCAGGAGCAGCTTTAAGCAGTGTAGCTGATATGTGACCTGCTGTGTTGTATTTAATGGTAGCACAGTCAATGGCCGGCCACTGCACTGCCTCTCCTTCTGAGAATGTACATTATCAAGATATTCTCCACCATCGCCACGTTTGTTATTGTCTGAAACTGACATCAGAACTTGTGGATGAACTCTGACCTCTCCACTGCCCTCTTAAAGCTGTAATGGCTAACGAACCATGCCAATGTAAGGGACAAAAATATGAGGGCAGTAATGTTTCAAGCAGACCTAACTATTTACATACATAAAGAGAAGGTAAATGGGCCTTTAGGGCACATTTACACCAGGATAGTCTGGGGAAACTCGATTCGATTGGGTGGGGAATTCCAAAACTTTCCGCACCTTTGTTTGGTTTGATTTCACACAACACTTTACTTAAGCAAACCAAACTGCCTTAGCCATATCACACAGTTTCAGTACCTGCTCAGTAATGGCAGGTATTACCTGAAACCAACTCTCACCAAAAAGACAGATGAAGAAAATCCAGCTCATTGATGGCTAGGGCTAAAACATGGCTTATTCACCAGAAGTAAACAATGGAGCAACAATAAATGTATTTCATCTTTGGGTTTCTGTTTCTTATTTTAGTCTTACAGTCTAATACAAATTTTACAAGAATCCGTCCAGGATGAGCAGCAAGTGAAGCACTTCCTCTCTTTGGTCTGCTCAATGGTCCTTTTGTTGTCTCTCCGGATTGAAATCAATGTGATCAGAGATTCCAGCTGACATGTTTGCACGAATGCTTGATAAAGTGATCCGATCAGTTGTATTTACATGACAGACACATTTAATACGATCTTAACACTTTTGATACGCACAATGCCTACTAGTTCGGATAAGAACCTTTTGAACCTTTCAACCTGAAAAATGCTCAATAATCCTTCACTTTCCAACAAAGATGTATTTGCCACCGTCCCCTTCTATCTTGCTGCCGCCATTTTTTAAGTCTTGAAACTTATTACGTTACGTAATCCCCACATGGTAATAGCCTGTGTAGGAAGAGAAAACACCACAAAATCGATCAAATGAGGGTATATATGATTATTTTCTTTCTGCTGATCCAATCGTGAAAAGATTTTAACCACCCCTCTCAATCGGATTAAAAATTCTTTCCGATCAAGGTCGATCTGGTCAGCTGTCATGTTTACATGATTCATTTTAATTCTAAATGGACGTTCGGACCAAAAGTGCTCCATGTAAACGCTGCAACTGTCAGTGCACCGGACAATTTTGCTTCTTTGTTCCACATCAGAATCTGAATGTGTGTTAAAACTGCTCCACTCTGTGGAAGCGGACCAAACAGTGCCAGTCTGAATGCGTCCCAAAACTCTTTTATTCTGTGAACTCCTATGTCTGTTCTTCCACCACCAGAGTCTGGACTCTGGCTCTGAAGTGGCATAGTTCTCAAAAGGTGGCTGAAGGGGTGGTGATGGAAAGTCATAAAGCCTTACCACTTTTAAGGCCATTACACACCGGGACCGTTGCGAATAAACATTATGATATTGCGAATAATTCGGAGGAGAAATGCGACCAAGTGCAATATGAAAGTGTAAATAAATTATGAAGATTTTAAAACATATTCGAAAAGTGGGAAAAACAAACATGGATTCCACATCAGGCAATGACAATATTGTGCTGATGCTGCCCAAAAAAATAATTAAAAAATGAATGCACCGGGTACATCCTTTCCTTGAGAGGAGAGGGGAGCTTGGGGAGTTTCATTGTTTCGTCCAGGAGCTAAAGCTGTACCACAACCGCTTCAAGACCGACTTTCGGATCTTCATAATTCAGCTTGTTGGCAACTGTTTGTCAAACATTGTCTTTTGATCATTGTCGTGGTAATTCTTGTCTCGCTTGTCGAACAAACACGAGTGTTGAGAAACAAATATAATAAGACGCTCGGTCATGGTGATACAAAGTTTGAAAGAAGCAGCAGCGAGAAGTGACACTTGCATAGCTCGTGACACCGGCTCTGGTGACACTATCAATACGCCGTCTGATTGGTCGATTGTGTCGGATGCAAATATTAAGAAAAATCGACCTTAGTCCGAAAAAAAAAATCTCCCAAAATCGCTAAATGGAAATTCGTCACTGATGTGAATGTTTCCATTGACTTCTCATTGATTTGATAAAAAATATTGCTGTGCGAATTAGTCGGACGAAATGTTCGGAGTAGGTGTGTAATGGCCTTTAGAAATCTTTTTCTTCCACAGTTTTATTCACTAGCCACTTACTGTTGGTTTAATTTGTTTAGTTAGGTTTAGTTATCATAATTACATGCCTGGGTTTAGATATTGGAACTTCCTATTGAAGACACACTTTCGCAGTTTTGCTCAGTGATGCGTTTCCTATTGCTAATTTGGCATTCATCTTGCATCCTTCCTCTACTCTGCTCCAGCCCCTCTTTCTCTTCCTCTTTTCCACAATTAATGTCTTCACAACAGTCGTTTTGTTGATTACTGCTTGCTAGCATGTGACATGGTACATAAAAGTCTGTAACGTCACATGGCGTCGCGGAAAAAAATAAGCTGTGAGGTGCAGATCATTAGCGACAAGATGCGACAGCTCCAGAAATGTGCATAATTATTGTCACTTTGTCATCAAATGAGTCAGGGAAGCAGTTTTAAGGTCAGTTAAATAGTGCATTGTCTTTAAAGGTATCTACATGCGGTCAGTTACGGCGTAGCTGACGCTGGTGAGTTTACTCTTGCACTTGAGCGTAGGGGATGCGCGTCGTTTTGGTGTCATGTTGCAGTTTCCTCCTAACCTGAAGGTGGCAGCAGGTGTGGTATCAGCCGGTAAACACGCCAGGTTGGAGTTATTTTGATGGTAAACTTCAGTTTGGTAGGTATTTTCTGTTTTAAAACACAAATGCCATGCAGTATGGTTAAGTGTCTTTATTATAATATATTAATCCACCCTAAGGCATCATCATTTGGTTAGGGTTTATCTTTTTCTTTAACAAAACAACAGTTTGAAAAATTGAAACTTCAACATGCGGCTTAATTTAAAACATATTCTTACAAAATGACAGAACTAGAATTTAAAAAAAACTAATCCAAATGCTGCAAACAACAAATGAATTTAAGTTAGCTAACATACAGATTTCTGACAAAATCCCTGGTATTTTGGCATTTCCTATTTGTATTCTTACAGACTTCACATTTTCTGTGATGCCAAATGACCTTTCATGTTTCATGCTGTGTTTTGTATCACAACTTTCAGCTTAGCCTTAGTCCACATTTGTCTCACAAATGTCACTCTGCCAGCCACATTGTGCGCTGCTTGTTGTCTAGTTCATTCTTTTGTGGATGAAGGTCTTACTGTCATGCCCAGACTTCTGAGAACTCAAATTCTTAAAATAGCATCTACCCTCAGTGTTTGATCATTAAATATTGCATCGTTATCACTGGCATCCTCTTCATCATCTGTGTTATCTTTAATTTCATCAAGATGTTTTTCTTGTACCTGATGCAGCTTTCCCTTTTCCAGTGCAAGAATCAACTTTAAAATCTTGACACTGTATGATGGGTTTAGACAGCTGGTATATTTGTCTGTGCACAGATATTTTATGCTGCATGAAAACAACAACTTGGTTGAGTATATTGTTCTTCAAATTCAATATTTGGGAAGTAGTTGTAACTTTTTGTGCAGCAGTGTAGATTGCAAATCTAATGCAAAAGACTACTGAGCACCACAACTATCCATGAAGTTCTGAGACCTCCATAGCATCTGTAGCAAGTCACGCATTTTAGTCTGGCAAATACTGTAAGCACAGGTTTCCATCTGGCACGCCGTATTCCCTTCACTTCTCAATCAACAAACTGAGGCCATAACGTCATGTCTGGTGTTAGAAGCACTGCTGCCCTTTTCCTTTTCAGTTCAACGTGTTGAAAATAGCTGCACAGTTTTTGTTCATTTTCCAACTGCTCCAATTTTCCATAAGTGTTTGAGCAGCCTCGTTTCAGAAAGGGTTAGGATTAAAGGTTAGGGGTTAGGGTAAGTTTCATCTCCAACACATCTTTAGTTGAAGGGGAGTAGACAGTATTGCTTTTGCTAGACTTGAGTAGTTCTGCACTGTGGTCAGAACAAGTGAAATTTTGTGACATCCTAAGTGATGGTCCTAAGTTATGATATTTCATATCAACGATTGTGCTCATGGCACAATGTGATAGCATTTTCCAGATAAAGTTTCTGAAATTCTTTTGAAATTTTTTTTCATCTTCAGTCATCTTCAGCTATGTCCTTAAATCCTTACTTCCAGATATGAATGGTGCTGTTCATGGTCCCCTTTACTGTCACAGGTATATACACAGGGTTGTATAACTATAGATCTTGCTCATGTTTTACATAAAGCAGACTGCAAAATGAAACAATCAAATTTCCTTTTTACCAATGTGCATACTGTTTTATCTTTAATACATACAAGAGGAGAAGAACTACTTTATTCAGCATTTCAGTCCCTTCCACTACTATCATCACTGAACAGAAAACTAAACATTCCCAAATAACTAATAAGGCCAGTAAAATAATTGGTTATTTATCCAAACTGTGCACAGCGGCAGTAATCATGAAAGTCACTGATTATACAGTACCCAACTCATCCCTTCCTCCAGTCTTTTCAGTTGCTGTCAACACTATGAAGTCTCACAAGTCCAGATAAAACATCAACAAAACTTTTATTATTTTGTGATCTCCACTTCGAACAGATTGAAACTTTGACTTTTATAACATTGCTCATTTAGCAGTTTTATAAATAGTCTTGTTCTCCATCTACCCATTCCTCTGCATTTTTAAGTAATTTTTAAATATGCATTATTTATTGCTGTTGGCAAGAGATTTCAGTTACACATTAGTCATCTGATCTTATCTTATCTTATCTTAAAATGCAAGAAAAAAAAGTCAATAAAAATTTTTTTAATTTATTTTATACAAATGCAACTGTCCCATATGACTCCTCATGGCCCTTCTTTGAAAGTCAGTCTCTTCTCCAAATGCAGGGTTGCAGAACAAAGTGGTCTTTTCTCTGCCACTCAGTCTGTGGCCTCACTCACAGAATGAGAACTTTCAGAAACTAATTACAGAAAAACCATCTTCATCACATTGCCATTATAGAGGGAGAAGGGACAGGCCTGCTGACTCCCAAGGCTCCTGTGGAGAGCAAAGCTCTGATACACTTAGCCGCAGCCCTGCTTTAATTGTGCAGAAAATGTGATTTGTGCCCCTGCTTCACTTTCTAGGGAAAGTGCTGTTCACAGTTGGGGGTGATCCAGTCGCATGAATAGCTCTGCTATTCTACAACCCAGGGACCTTTGCATGTGCGTGTATATGTGTGTGCTGGCATAGCAGTTTCTGAGTGTGTTTGTCTATGTTTGTCCTTCATTGGTAAGCAAGATTTCTGGAATACATTTAACTGACCAATGTTACAATAGGAATTGCAAAAAAGAAAAAGAAAACTGTGTATTAGTTTTAAATAATAAAAAAAATTATCAGAATATGTGATTTTCTTTCTTTAATCTTTTGAACAGCAAATGAGGTAAACACCATTCACATGTGGCTGCTTAAGTACCTGAATCACAAAGTTATCTTTGTTTACAAGCTGCTGACCTACTACCATGTGAGATGAAGAGTAAATGTGGACTCCAGAGTATTAAGTAATCTGCACACACAGTAAGACCAGATTTTGAGTTTGAAAGAATAAGATTGGAAAAGGGGATATAGAAAGACTGAAGGAAGTGATATGGACTTTGAAACATCTTGAGGGAGACAGAAAGAGAATTGTAAAGTGCAAGAAGGCGAGTAGAGGAGGGGGTGGGGGTGGCATTGGCAGCGGATGAGAGAAACTGAGAGGTGGGGGTGGGGTAGGGAAAAGAAGTGTAGGAGTAAAAGAGACTTATAGAGTAAGAAATCCTTAACGTACACCCCTCACCTGGATATGGTGCTTGTGAGCTTCGCTAAAAAACTGCTGATGTGACATGAAGAGCGAGAGGTAGCTTCTCAGCGCAGAGAAAAGTGCTTACTGGCTCTTCTTGTAAGGGAAAAAGGCTTGAGGTACACGCCTCACATATCCTCTTTGTTTGGAGACTTTGCAGTGGCCAGCACTTTCTATCTCCCCCCTATCGGTTCTCCATTTTTTCATTTTCTTATTCATTCCGTTTGTTCTTCTTCTCAACACTTTCCTTGGACACACTTGCAACGCCTGGCAGGCTACTTTTGGATCGATTTGTTCCAGAACAATCCCTGGCAGTGTAGCTTTGGCTGAAGTTTACTGTTGTTCTTCTGATTATCAGTGTTTCACTGCAGGAATTCGGTTTTGGATTGAACCTGGTGAAGACTTGTTTGGTCTAAGAGGAGGGGGTTTCATCTGCCACTACAAGACACCACAAATTTGATTGATTAAAGTCCATCGATAACACAATTATATATATTCATTTACATTTTAATTTCTTTTAGAAACACAGAAGCAAGTATTATGAAACAGATTCATTTATCTAGTAGAGGAAATTATCTTTGTACAATTAAATCTAATAACAAAATAATGTGCACTTAAAAATATAAAGAATGTAATCACACACATACACACATCTATCTTCTTTATAATTGCAATGGGGAGTCTCCATTGACACAATTCGCTCCCTGGCTCTTTATTATCTAAATCCAGACCAATCAATTGAAAACACTTTACCTATGAGGAAGTGCCCAAAAGTAGTTGTGCAGTCAGGTTTTGGTGAATAATAAAAAAATCATGTAAAAGCAAGAAAAAAGACAGACACGTACACATGAGTAAAACACTTTACTCATAATCTAGAACAGTCATTATATTTAATGTAGTATTTTTTTCTGAAGGATAGTGTTGGAAGTTAAAATAATGTGTAGCTGGTTAGTACGAAAGTGTGGAGCTGTCACCCAAATAATAAATAAATAAAAATTGGGACCTTATCACGTTATAACATGATAGTTTTATTGGAAAAATGTGAAAATCATCACGTTATAACGTGATGCGTTTTGTGGTGAAAACGTGGACTATAAACCATATTTGTCCTTTTATGGTGAAACTGTGCATGCTATGGTCAGCTTAAAGGCTAAATAATTAGGATTTTTTCCGTAAAAATAATATAAAATCTTCTTATTTGTTGCCAGGGATAAAAGGAAGCTTCCCTATAAATATTCTGTCTTTCTACGTTAACAGCGTCTTTGTCAAGCTTTTCTCCTTTCAAAATAAGAGTTACGTGATGGAACAACTTCAGTGCACTGTGTAGCCCTTTCCTACATCCTGGTTCCTTAACCAATAATTTGCGACTCCCCAAGGTTGCCAAAGAACATTGCAGCGTTTTGTATTTTATGTCAGCAAAAGAGACTGCAGTAATGATGTTTTGCCCAAATAAATAGTGTGTTTGTCCTTATAAATGTAATAAATTACTATCAAATTTATTCATTTAGTGAGACTAAGGGAAAACAGCCGCTGCGTGGCTTTCGTTGATTAATGCTTGTTTTTCTCTTTTGACTGCGGTTCTGATTTAAAACACTAGGTGTCAATGCTACTTATTTTATTTTATTTTTTACTTTTTTTATTTTAATAAGGTCACAATTTTTTTTATTGGATTACAGATCCACGCTTCTGTAGGTTAGCATGAAATGCTTGCAGTGACAAAAGGAGACATCTCAAGCCATAGGCATAGCGGACGCGGGTTACGCGGGGGACATGTCCCCCACACTTCATGCATCTCTGCCCTCTGTCCCCCGCACTTTTTACAGCCATTACAACCACTTAATTCATTTTTAACATGTAAAAAAACACGTTTTTCCAAGCCGCATCCAAACGTATCATGAACAGGCGACGCTAAGGCGGCTAACAAACTCCGTGTGTGAACAGAGACGGGTATCACATCTTTGGTATCATTCAACTCTTTAAACATGTTCAGCAAACCAGCCAAGAGACAAAAAACTTTTGCTAAAACGGCATTATTTTGCCGATGAGAACTTTAAAAGATGACAGATCTCAATTTAAATAGCTAAGCTTTTATTAGTAGTATTTATTCCGTTACATTTACTTGAGCATCTTTTTGGATAAATTGTACTCTTGACAGTTGTTTTGTTGCAAAATAATTTGTACTTTTACTTGAGTAATATTCTAAAGTAACAATAGGCTGCTCTTACTTAAGTAACGTTAGGCTACTATTTTGGAAACTCTAGATTACTCACTTCTGGGTAGAAAATAAGAATATAAACGTATTTGTGCTCCTTTGACTGTTATATTTGTAAAAAATAAATTTATATTTGTGGTAGTTGAAGTATATGAATTTGCTAATTTCTGATTATTATTTTGATTGAATGATTGCATTTATGTTATTTGATGAATAAATCAGACGTTAGGCTACACAATACTTCAGTAGTTTTTTCACTAGATACTTTTTTTTTTAGTAAATTTTTACTTTTACGCAAGTAACATTGTTCTAAATAAACAATAGCCTTACTTGAATTTTTGACTAATCTGCCTTCTAGGAATAATCCCATTGCTTCTTAATATCTGCACAAAACTATGTGCTCACTGTTGTTTTGTACAAATTTTAAAATCTTTATACAATAGAAAGAGCAGGGTGAGGGAGGAGAAAGTGGGCCAGAGGCTAGGAGCAGGGATGGACATGTAGGGTCTTCACAGCAGGTGAGGAGAAATTAGATATAAAACTGCAAGCAGTGATGAAGGCCCTCGCACCTCTGGCGCCGCTCTGGCCTATTGCATCGCCCCATCAGCTGGCAACCTCCCTCCCACAGCATGTTTGCTCTCGCCCGCAGCCGTATGCCCATTCTTCCAGAGGTTTTCCGCGTTATACAGTGATGTCTTAACATACAGAACGGTGGTCTGTGTGCCATATTTTACCGGACAGATTTGCTCTTCCAAGGGAGACATGTTATATGAATGGCTGCCCTTGATGTTTAAAATATTTTTATTATAA
>JBAMHW010000003.1:31340876-31389760 GCA_037177495.1 Rhadinocentrus ornatus
TCTGTTGTTTTCATTATTTACCGACCTCCTCCGATCCTGCCTAAACAAATAAAAGTGTTTCATTACAGTTGGTTCCAAGGTGCTGTGCTGTTTGTGGTTATGTGGTTCATTAGCTGCTAAGGATAGGTGCAATTGAATGCGAGAGGATGATAAATCACTCAATAGACTTCTAAGCAATTTGTCCCCCTCACTTCTAAAATGATGGCTACGCCCCTGTCTCCAGCTATGTATTTCTGTGATACTTTATCAGAAAATTGTTTTTAACAATATGTTATCTAATCACTGCATACAAAAAACAAATACATGTAAATATATATTTCACTATTCATTCTTGTAAATAACAATAAACTACAATTCCCAGCAGTTTTTGCACATGCATAAACTACTCGTAACAGCTTCTGCTAAAGGAATTTCCACTAAGAAAACCTTACCTTGACAAAAACGTTTTATTTGAAAAATCCTGCAATGTCTCCAAAGTAGAGATCCCTGTTCTGCCAGTCACCCAATCACTTAGGCTGTGTCCGAATGTCCACCCTACTCCCTAACCCCTCATTCACTATATAGGGCTGCACTATATAGCACACTACATAGTGCACTCATTCTCTTGGCGAACCGGACAGGAAGCTGCCTATTTGACCACGTAACTACCAGCCGTCACCATGGCAACCACAACGCGTGTCAAGAAGTCATTCCAAATCCAATCCAAAGTAGTTTGTAAATATTATTTTAGTCCTTATGTTGTATTTCATTCTTTGTTGCATATCTATTCAATAAAAATTAATTTTTGCCTCCTTGCGCCATGTTGAGCTTCTGCCTGCAATGCATCGTGTTCTATTTTGACCCATCTAGTGACCATCGATGCTCACTACTTTTCAAAATGCATTGTGGGTAATTTTGAGTGCCCTACTTTTTTTCTCTATGGACATTCGGACACCCCTACAAAATGGTGTGATCTTTATATAGGGCCCTATGTAGGGAGTAGGGGGCACATTCGGACGCAGCCTCTGTCATTTTAAGACAAATAGCTAATGCTAACTTTGTTACACGGGTAAGCTAGCAAAACCAGTGATAGCTTAGCTTGGTAATTCAATAGTTTTGGCAGCAGCGTTCTTTCTTCTTAAACATAATAGATATAGATAATAAACATAATTTACACAATAAACCTAAATTACTTCAACAAATCTTTTAAACTGTTAAGCTAGCTCAAGAGTTTGGAAATAAAGCGAGACACAGTGTCTGATTGATGTTGTTACTTAGCTTAACCCCTTAATCCCTGTTGCCTCAGTGTTTGCATGGTGATTCCTGCAAAATATTTCCAGCAATTTACACATTGTATATACATGTAACCAGAACAATGACAGCTAAGAGCTCAACAAAATCAATTTTAGGAAAACAAAACAACTCAAACCACAAGTACTTAAACAGACAAATGTTGAAAACAAGCAAACAGCACTTAAGTTGTTAATTAACATTTTTGTTGGCCAATTTGTACACAGCCTAACCAGTATACCAAAGTTTTGATAATTAAATCCATGTCTCCACAGTGTCTTCTATGTCTGAATCATTACATTACAGTCATTTAGCTGTTGCTTTTATCCAAAGCGACTTACAATGGTTAGGCAGTAGCGTTAGGGGTCTTGCCTAAGGACCCAACTGGAAGATATTAATAATTGTCCCCTGGGTGTGTTCGTAACACATTAGCAATCTTATGAGATTCTTCACTGAAAAAAAAAACAACTTAAAACTTATGGTGATAACTTTGGACCAATGTGAACAAATCAAACATTGCAATCTATTCGCTAATGGGGCTACCAAGCCTTAGAATTAGTATGTATGCTAAGATAAGAGCATAGGTTTCAGCTTCAGCCAAACATGCACATTCTTAGCATTAAATATTTATATTAAACCGTTTCTTAGTCATTTTTGGGCTACTATCCACCATCTTACAAAACCTTCAATTCAATAATTTTTGCTGCAGTTGTTTTCTGTGAGAGGCCCAATAATTGCCTCCCCCTGCTGAAAAAATACAAGGAATTTTTTTAATCTCAGGGTTTGTCTTTCCATTTCTAAATCCCTGTGGTTTTGTAATCACTCTTTCTAAACCATCTTAATCTCTTAATTCACTTGTATGGCTAGCTCATTCTCTCCACCAGCGGCACTTTGTTGCATCTAATCCTCTAAACTGCAGGAGATTTCCTGACCGGCACCAACCCCAGCACACATTAAAAGACATAACAAAAATATATGTATGTGCATAAGGAGAGAACAACAGCTCTCTCTGGAGAGGACATTAAACTGGCTTTAGGTCTTCCGGTCAGCAAATCTCCTGCAGTGAATTAGAGAGTAATCCCATTCTTATTGATATAACCCTCACTGTCTCAGTGGAAGTTATTGGAGATAATTAGTGATTATTGTAGTGCTTGCTGGTATACTTTGGTTTTCTATCACATAAAGTAATTTTTCAGTGTTTGACTTTGGAAAAGTTAAAGGGCCAGTAAAAGAAAAACTGTAGTATAGACTTACATAATAAGATACAATATGACTAAGAAATCAATTAGTTTGTGTCAGTATTTAACAATTTATGAATTAAACTGAGTATAAGAATATGAAGATGCGCCATCAGCACCAGAGAGGCACCAGAGCTACTGTGAAATTGTACTTATTATTATTATTTTATTTTTCAGAACATGTATTTTGACTAAACTAGTCTAAAGAATTGCTTGTTTCATGAGCAGATCAGGTTAATCCCATTATTTGTCAATCCCCACTATGAGTACATCAGCTTTGACCATTGTTTGCCAGAGAACTTCCAAGAGACCAAATTGTCTTTCTAATAACCACATTGTAACCCAATCATTATGTTACTGAACAGATCAAGATTGCCCATTGTGAATTAAGTTTGACCATTGAATCCCAATAATTGCATTATTCCTGCAAGGCCAACTTGCAGATATCAAAGGCACATACACCTCACCTTTTCTCTGTATGACTCTTTCCGTGTGCACGAGTTTTACTAAACCTGAAAGGACTTTCTTATCTGGAATATTGTCAGAAGTTTTTATTTATTTTTTACACCACACTAATTTGTAGTTTTCCTTGTGGAATATGGTAAACTTGTATATGCACTAAAATGCTCCTGCATTTGGATTTCCTGTCTCACTGGTCCCTTGAACAACACACAGCAATGTTGTAACGCTGCCTTTGTCTGAACCCCTTAGCCTAGTCATTAGGTGATTAAAGAATGATACACATTTGGCTTCTGTGTATTATAAGAAAATATCTCAATGCTTATTTTATTTATGTAAAAAAATGTCTATATAAATAGATAGTTTTTAATCCAGTCTTCACCAGACAGACAGCTCCAAAGTTCATTCCAGGCTATGAGTCATTGCTTTTTCTCTTTTTTCCTCAAAGAACAAATGACCGCTGATGTCTTACCTCTGTGACATCTGCACCCTTTTCCAAATAAAATCCTCCTTTTATCTAATGGAGGAGGAAAAAAAAAGAGAAAATGTTTCAATGCCTCTCTCTGACGGACAAAATAAATTGCACTTACAAGATCCAAATTACATTGTTTAACCTCAAAATGATTGGTCCGGGCCCCTCTCTCAGGACCTGATCAGTTGGGTGATGTATGGCTTTAGTTTACTCCAGCTCTGCAAACCACTGCACAATGCTCTGCAAGCCTCCAGGGCAGAGCTGGGAGGGGTGGGATGTGCTGGATGTGATGCAGCCAGAGGACGTTTAATGCTTAATAAGCCTCCTTTTTTACACTCGACTTTAATTTGGAAATATGAAGCTGCATGTGTTGAAAGGGGATTATTAGCTGGTGCTAATCTCTCTTTCTCTTTCTGCCCTTGTTTACTGGAGCTCTCCTTCCCAGCCCTCATCCTCAATCCCAAACAGAATGAAAGAAAATGACAGTATGGGGGTAGATGCAGGAGGGAGAGAGAGAGAAAAATCTGAAATTGGGCTCCTTGTTTGTTGTGCCTTGTTGTGTTGTGAGCGTGTAATAAGGCTCAAAATGTCACTGGTCCAAACAGTCACCCCCAGGCAGTGTGGGATTGTGGGGAATTGTGTAGTAGCATGTGTGTGCATTGATTACACATAATTTTAGAGGATTAAAAAGTGGAATCATCCTGGAGCTTGCATGATCTTATTGTGTTTCAGTACTTAAATATTTCCAAAACTGGTGAATTACACACTAAAAATAAATAAATACTATATATATGTAAATATATATATATATATATATATATATATATATATAGTGTATGTAAGTGTATGGGAAGGGGAAAAAAAGTTTAGGGTGATGATTTTGTTTTCTATCTTTAGGAAAATAGGAAAAAAGAATTTTTTTTTTCTCTTCGTTTTGTCCTTCCCACCAATATAAAGCCCTTTCCTGTCTCCCAGGCCTACTGGTGGTATCCTTTTTACATTGTAGGAGGCACCATCTGGAAGAGAGAAATATTAATGACAAACCCATATCCCAGCATGTCTTGCTGTTCCAATCAGCTAGCTTTTGGTTCCACACTGCTCTGTGTTCCTGGGGAGTGGGGAGGGGCATGAATGGTGGGGCGGAGTGTGTGTGTGTGTGTGTGTGTGTGTGTGATTGAGAGAGAAAAGAAGAAGGGGGGTTGCTGGGCAGCATGTGTGCTAAAGCACGATTGATGCTTTGTGTAGCAACTGAATACAAATGAAGGATTTGTCAAACTGCAATATTTGGGTCCCAATAGATTACCATACGGCACCGGGGTAATTATGCACACAGTTGATTGAATGGAGTCAAAACAGGGGGAATGTGTAAACTTGTGGCTGCTGCCGCATTTGATTTCCATAGAAATGGAGTAGGTGACACACGCGCAGACACTTGCAAATACGCAGACAAATGCGTAATCACAGGCGAGCGTAAATGAACACTTATATACACACACACAAACACGGGTTGACATGAGCATGAAAACACAATGGCAAAAAGACACACATCAGTTCAAACACCTCTAAAAACACACATCGCACATGTGTCTCACAAATAAAAGCACATTTAAAAACCAACAGGTGTGAAACAGATAACACTGTGATTAAGAAACATGTTGACAGCTATTAGTAGCCTCATTCATGATCATAAAGATCTGCCAGATCTTAAACTTTTAAACTAAAGATTCTCTTGTTGTTTGCCTAATTATTTTGATTTGTTTGCATTTTTACTAAAAGACACATATTTCCTAAAATGAATATAGAAATTCACCTTATATTTGTATCAAAATTACCCCAAAAGCTGAAGAACGAGGATACTGACCACCAGAACGTTAACATTAAACGTGAGGTAATATACCAGCAGGTGAGGATGCCAGTGTGCAAAATGAGAATGAAAAGCAAAAGAGCAACCCAAGTTATTAAGAACACAAAATTTTAAAACATCCACATCCATGTATATGCGAATCTGTGCACTAACATCTTTCCATGCACTCAAAAAAAGTAGACTGAAACTCAAAGGAGAAACTGGTGGGTGTACCGGAGGTCATAAGTTACGGTAGATAGGAGGGTGATTTATTCAGCCGACCCTCGGTTAGGGCTCAATCATTCCCTGTGGGAGAGCAATAGACCATTCTGTCAAGCTCTTTATTGTGTTCACACACATTCTGATTGTTTCCTTTTATCATTATTCCTGCAGAATTAAACACAGCATGAAATAAATGCTACTGGCAATTGTGTTATGTATTATTGTCACATAGGAACACACGCTCACTAGCACTGCAATCATCATAAAGACTTTTCCCTCCCTGTGTCTTTTTTTCCTAAAATTGAATTCATCAGCAAAGAAATTTAGTTTCATTTCAGCTGAATGTGTATTTTGTGGAAATTAGAATGCAGAAGTTATAAAAGAAAATGGAAGGAAATTTCACTATAAAACATGTAAATTCCACTGATATTTATTCTTTATCAAATGTTTGCTCTACCAAAAGGCTTATCTATATATCTGGGCCTTTTACAGTAGGTACAATCAAGTGTTTCAGTAACATCCAATGTGAGTATTGAGTATTTGAAGGCATGAAATGTATGGGGAGGTTTGGGTAATCTCCTTTTTCCTTTATTCAAAATCTGAGAAAATTCAGAAGTTGTGCAATGCAGTCAGTTCCATTTCATGTTTTTTGTATCGGGGTGATATTTTCCTGCAGAATGGCATTCCTCTCTGTTCATTCATATTCATCCCAAGAAGCCAGTCATTTAAATACGTGCCATATTAAAAAGGGTCTCTATCTTAAACATTACTTAGTTTACAGGCAATCCTGTTTTAGGAAGGAAAACCTGTCTGTGTGAGTGCATGTGTTTGGAGTTGTATTTACAAGATTTATGTATTATTGTCTGTTACAGGCCAACATTCTTTATGGGTTTTTCTTACTTTATGTCATTAGTTCCTAAAATAGCTTAGAACCTGAACAGTATATGAGTGAAAATATAAATTAGGGGTTTCAAAGAAAAAACCTTCCTTTTAGGTGACCATCATTGAGCTCAGGTGCACTGCAAAGCTTCCTTGTTCACCTCAGTGTCTGGAGGGGTTGGTGTTGTCAGACAGTGTCTCTGTCTTTCCGTGTCCTTGCTTTACAAAGGTTAGCTCAGAGAATCAGATAGGATGGCAGCTGTAAAAGAATCACTTCTGTGGTTGCTGCATCACCCACGTATGGTCTGTGCCAGCTGTCCCCTGCGGATAAAGTATGTGAAAGTGTGAGAGGGCAACTGCAACATGTGACTAAGTTGGTGTGTGAACATGTGTGCACTCATGGATCCATACCTGTATGTACTGGTAAATATGTGTGTGTGTGTTGCGTGTGAGGTAGCAGGTGGCGGTACTTGTATAGGAAACGTCTACACCAATCAACAGACACCCCCTCAACCTTGGGATTCGGGTTCCCACCCTAGCCTCAGTCACATCGTTTACAAAGTGAAAGAGACACACAGACAGACGCTGTTATTCAGCCTTATTTACTCCTCCACTGAGCAACTTGCTCACTCCTCACCTTTTTCCAAAGATAAGGGTGGGGGCCAAACCGTGGCTAAAATATATATTTTTTTTTTATCTTTTTTTCTTGTCGTTAGGTTGGAAATTATGGACTTTTTTTTTCTTTGCATCATTTTCCACAAATATCTACATCCCTTAGAATGAAGTCTGTCTATCCTCTTTTTAATAACGTTTTTTTGTTTTTCTTTATTTCAAAACCTTAAAAAAAACAAATATCCTATGGTGGCTCTTAATCAAAAAATATGTATATAAAGTTGACTTTTTGAAAAGGACTCATAGCATTTGCAGCTCTAAAGGAGTTTTATTTAGCTGGCTGAGGGAAAAATGGTTCTCTGGATTGTAAAGGCTGCAGACCCCTGAACTAAACTCATAAACACATTTAGCTGCAGTTTTTTACTTTAAACACTAACAGTTAAATATTTCTTAATACATATAAAATCAAATATTTATGATAAAGAAGGATGAAATGTTCAGGATTTACTAACCAAAAGGTAAAGAGTCAGCAGGATGAATTTAAAGCTGTGATGCTGCTTCTTTCTAAACACAGAAGGAACAATATCTGATGAATATCAGCATCAGGTGAACAGACAGAAAGCAGGACTACAATCTCACAGCTTCTAGATGGTGAGGAGAGAAATATTCACAATATGCACAATAACTTCCATCCATGCGCCTTTAGTGCTTCATCATCCAGATTTCTGCCTAGAAATTCTCTAGCTGTATTCTTAGCTCCGCTACCGGGAGTTAAGGGGTTAACATCTGGACATTCCGGGTGTAGCGTCAGGTGTGTGTTATCTAGCTGGAAGTTTCATCTCGCTATGACCAAGATTCACCAACCAGAGGCAGAAGAAGTCCCAGTTTATGCTTCACGTTTGTAAATTAGTCAGAAAACATGTCTTACCTTTGCTAAAAAGTTTCTCATTGTCTTTTGGGAGCCGTTTTCCGTCCAAAAATCACGATGTTATGCCCATCTGCGTGGGTTTTTGACAGATAAAAGAAACTAAATTCCAGACAGAAAACGTCTCTTCATTTTAAAATTTTTGGCTGTCGTGAAGGTCAGCTGTGAAGAGGTTTTTTGTTCATGCTGCTGAACTTCTTTTTTTTTTTCATTCTGCGCCAGAATAAATATGCCACCTGTTGACTGAACTGCAACGTCGGTATCCTGGTTAATTACACAACACAGACGGGAAGTTGTGGCCTGAGTGGGACAGAGTGGGCCCAGACTGGTTACACATGCACTACACTTATACCGTAAAATATATCTGTATTTGATTCTAGTAAATTAGCAGACATTTATCTCCAAAGCGACTTATATCTAAAGTGTGGTCAGGTAGTGTTGAGTCTTGCCTAAAGACCCAGTTGGAAGGTGTTATTATTCATCCCCTGTGGTATTTTTGAATTCGTGCTTTCCACCTTAAATAATGCCAAATAAAAAGTGAAAAAATGCACAATTATAATGAACCAAAAATGAGTCCAAGATAAAAAAAAAAAAAAAAGGAAAAAAAGAAAATGCACTAGACTTACGTTGCATCTTTCTGAAGTTGTGAGATACATTGTGAGAGTTGTCTTTGCGTGCACGTGGAACTGGAAATTTTTCAGAGCTGAACCACACAAAAAAAGAGGAACATTCACATTTTAAAAAACCAAGAAGACAACAGAAGTCTGGGATTTTCTAGACAATTTCCTTTGGGAATGTGCAGGGCTACAGGCAGTTGCTGAGTTTGCTTTTGCCCCATTATGCCTGCTTCAGTGTTGTCCCTTGCAGCAGTGGTTCCTGATGTTGACAAATATGACGCATTCATTTGTCAAGGCTTCTGGTAAATTCTGTTATAAGGATTTAGAAATCTGTTTACTCTACTGGCTGATTTTCCCCTGCAGCTGCACATTTTATTTTGATCTCTTTGGCTCCACTCCCAATTGAGATGCTTATCAGATGCTTTTAGATGAGCATCTGTCATCTCCCCCATGTGTCTTGTCAAGTCGTTCACTTCACTCAAAACAATCTGAGGGAAAAAATGTACCCATGTTATGCAGAGCTCTTTCCTTGCTAGCTGGTGGTGCACATCAAAAAAGTTGATGAATAAAGAAGTTCTGCCATAGAGGGGGTAACGAAAAGAGAAGTCCTCTGTGTGGAATTTCAATTATGATCTTTTTTTCTCTCCACCTTCGTTTCTTTAATAGAGGTCCTCGATTAATTTCAGAAAGCTTCTCTCCCATTTCTCTCCCTACTTTCTCATTTTCATTAAATGTCCCTGTTGGAGCTCCTCTCACTGTGCCCTGCATTAGCCGGATAGCCAAGAGAGCCGATACGTTTGGCCAAGGTTTTATTACAACCGATGTCTTTGAGATGCAATGTAAATCAGCAGGTCAAAGGGTCAGCGGAACATATTAATTCAACACTGTGAACGAAACCATGCGAGAAGCTTTGCCTCCGAGGCTTTGTTTCACTGCCCCCTCCTCATCACATACAATAATATCTAACACTGAACAAGGACCTTTGAAATAGTGCACAGTCAAAATTAAATTCATCTCAACTGATATCTGACGTCAAATTCTTTGGCATATAGAAATAAAACATAGGAAAAATGGAATGACACATTACATGTGTTAATTTCAAGAAACAATTAGTTTATATTTTAAATGAGAATAAAATAAATAAATAATACTGTCACAGCATCCTAGCTGTTTGCCACCATACATAGATTTAGAACTACACATATAAAATCATCTGTAGGGATTCGCTAGTATCCTCGATTTAAAGAAAGCTAAATTTGCTGTAAACTACTTCAATAGCACTAAAACATCTAAGGAAAATTTAACTATAAGATCTGTGTCAAAACATTAGCCACCTACAACTTTTTTATTAAAATATTTACAGTTCTGTGTGATGGTGCTGGGCAATACTTTGGCAAATTTTGGTTCGGATCAGATATCAAGTAAATCCAGGGCAAGTACCGCTGACACAAATACTGATACTTTTTGCTTGAAATTTCACAATCATTTAAAGGTTCTATATCATATTTTTCAACATTTTCACATGGGTGTCAGAGGTCCAACAACATTGTTTTCAAAGTGTATTACCCCAAATTACCCCAGCCATTTCAAAAGTGGCTCTGGTGAGCTCTACAGAGAACAGCTGTTTGTGTGTCTGAACCTTAAAATGTTCATGAGTGGTGCCTGTCCACACATCTTAATGGGAGAGGATCCGGCTTTCGCTGGCGCCCACTCTGTGATTTTAGAGGGTAAGCTCAGCTAGCCGGGGGGGTCAATGACGGTATCCACTGCTTTGGGAATGTTTTTTTTTTCCCTTTGTGGTGTCACAAGGGGAAAGATTTCAGATTCACTTGTTTGAGCACACATTTGCTGAAACGTGGAGCAAGCAAGTGAGAGAAGAGACAGAATTTTCTAATTCTTGGGCCTCATTCATAGGCTATAAGGACACATAAGACTGTTAGAAAGCCTTAAGAAAGTGAATTTTGCATAATATGGGACCATTAATGATTTTTCCTTTAATTATTTATCAAGAATCTGATTTATAACAAAACACAGTACGTTTTTTTCAAATAGACATTTCTCATTCACAAACCAAATGCCAGAAGAGAAATTCAAATTAAGCTTTTGTTTTTTGTTTGCAAACAATATAAAATATAACACCATCAACAATGTAATCAAATAATAAAATAGCTCAACAGCCAATAATGAAAGCTAGCTAATCACAAGGAAAAGCTACTATTGATTTGCTCTCATTCACTCTTTTTTTGGCTATTTGCCACTAAAGCTCACTACAAGAAAAATCACTTACCAGCTTTTAATCCGCACAGTTCAGGACATTAGCATAATATAATATAGTATATAATGATAGAAATGTAGTAACATCCCTACTTCTAATATTAAGATTTTAAATCTTGTTTGCTTAATCCATTTGTATTATTGTCCTGGAACGATTTATTAGAAACCAACATTGTACAATCAGATTATTTAATCACAATGTTCTAAGTTATAGAAGATAAAGAAAAAAAGAATCATTAAGACATTGGGATTAAAAAGGGAAAGTACAGAGTACAGAGTGTAGAATACATCTTCCTCGATTACAGAACCTTTTGCATCAATCCTTCTTGCAAGCTCTGTTGTGCAATGGCATTTCTCAGCTTTTCAAAGAAGTTCATAGGAAATTTAGGTCTGGATTCACTGTTATCTTCTTTAAAGCTGTTTCATGTTTGACTTCTGTTAAGACACCAGTTTATGATGGAAGACTCAGCTCAGACAGGCACAAGCTGAACTTTACTTAAAGCTGATGGAAAAATGCAGAAATGAGGGAATACAAACAAAAAAGTGTGCAGCACATTTTTGTATAATCCAATGTAAAGGAAACCCTTGAAAACTAAACAAGGACAAACCAAGGAGGTTAGAAGGCTCAGGAAAAGGAAGAGGAGCTACACGCGTGGACATTAGGATTAACAGGGAGCAAATGCAGATTGTGAAGGGAGCACACAGATTGAATACACAAAGGAGAGCAGGGAAAAGAAAACGGCGAAACCAATCCGGGCAGTGCAGTCACACAGACAGGAAAAAGACAAAGACAAGGATGAGTTCAGAACACATGAAAAAGAAAATCAAACAAAGTATGAAACACAAGTTTAGGCCTGAAAATTTTAGAAAGAAAATTAATTGCAATATTTCTGACAAATGCAATTTGGTTTGTGTCATATACAGATTTAGAAATAGCCTTGCTCGTCTGTTACAGGCAAATGGTAAAGTCGGCAGGTGTTTGTGGGAGGAGTCTGGGACACCAGCGAAGCTGGAAAAATACTGTGTGGAGACAGTTGCTTGTTTGTGTTTGAAGTTTCATTAAAGCCCGCCAGACCAGAGATAAGCCTCCTGAACATCATTTTACATGGTGTCAGAAGTGGAGCTGATTATGTGACGATGTTTAAACCGCGCTTTCTTTTAACAAGCCTAGTAAGTGGCTGGAGCGGAGGTAACACTTTGTGAGACTACCGCTAAGCTAAATCAAGAAGATGGCACAGTGAAGGTGAGCAGTATGATGCCAGGGGTACTCAAATACAAATTTTCAAGGGCCACAAAGAATTTTTTTAATAAGTCAAAGGTCCATTTATTATACAGTGATACCTCGAGATACGAGTGCATTGACATACAAATTTTTTGAGATACGAGATGTGATACGACCAAAATATTTGCCTTGAGATACGAACAAATCTTTGAGATACGAACATCCGAGCCACCGCCACCGAACTAAGACCCACAACAACAACGTGTGCTCTGTTTCCCTGCTTCAGCTTCCCTGTCTCCGATTACTTCTAACTTCTTCGCCTGTTTACTCTTCCCTCAACCTCTGTGTGCATCTTCCGTTAGCTCAAGTCGTCTGATCTCCAAGGTAAATAATACACTTTATAGTAAAACCAGTTTATTTTTTATCATTCTCTTTTATTACTGTATGTTTTTATACAATATTTGTCATTTATAAATACAGGTACTGTACATTTTTTATTTCCAAAACAAATAAACAAAACAACTGGAATTGAATTTTTCGAGCTGAAATGGATTAATGGCATTTCAATTAATTTAAATGGGGAAAATTGCTTTGCGATACGAGCAAATTGAGATACGAGCAAGGTCACAAAACTAATTAAACTTGTAAATCGAGGAATTACTGTAGTCCATAAAGCCACACACCATAATACAGTTATATATATATATATATATATATATATACATATACAGTGCAATTTCCATTTAGAAATTATTTCAATATTTAAATAAATATTTAAATTAAACAAAAGAACAAAACAAGATCCCTGCAGTGGAAAAAATATACATTGCTCTTCTAACGTAAGATGAATTAAGCATCTCACGACTTAAAAAATAATATACTTAGTAAAATTAAATAAAAAGTTCCATTTAGTAAAGAATAAACCACGCCTCAGAATGTTTAGGTTAACAAAAATATCAAGATCTTAGGAATTCTGCTTGCAGCTAGATAAGACAATTTCAGTGCATTTATCTTTGTTACTCTTACCTCGGAGTTTTAAGGAAATCTTATCTTCAAATTGCCCATTATTGCTCTCATAATGCTGTTTTGAAACCTTTATCATAGCAATTGCCTCCCACTAAATGAAGCACATCGGCCTTGTGCTGGTTGGAGGGTGAATGAATGCATATTGTTCTGTCCATTCATCTTTGAATTGTCAATTTTCACTGTCCACCTTTCTTTTTGCAACTAATTTGGAACATGCCATTTTCTTCCGATCTAAGTTCCCTCTGCCGAGGATGTTTCAATTAGCAAACTGCTCTGAAAGTGAAAGTAAAATCATGCTGCTCCCACTGCAACAGTGACTTCTGTGACAGGCTGTCAGCACGTCGTTAACATGGAGATCCACATTGTTTCAAAAAGTAGCTGGCATACCAGCATCTGGTGGTTTACCCATTATTGTAGGAGCATTGTGCATTCAATACTGTGCCGACTCGGTATGAAAACTTGGCCATATTGAAAGAATCAGAGCTTGGGGGCCACAAATTTACAACTCGCGGGCTGCAATTTGATGGCAATTTGATCTATGCGATGGGGAGCGATGTAGAGAATGTCAACTGCTCATTTATGTTCACGTCAGAAGAAGACAGAGATACAGAGACACAGTGCTTGTCAAAGCAGTGTGATGGCTACTTCGTGCTAAGAAGGAATATTATTAATGAGCCTGCATATTTCAAGCAGTGTGTGCAGAAACCAGGGGAAAGTGTGGAGACTTTCATTGGGATGCTGTATGCACTGTGATTTTGGGGCTGCATGTGAAAAGTATAGGCATGGCCGCATCGTTGTGAGAAGAAAAGCCAAAAGACGTTTTGCGGACGCTGCAACACACAAAGGACTTAACGCTGCCGCTGGCCATTGAGACTATTAGACAGTTAGAGATAGTTGCCACAAATGACCAAGCAGGGAGAAGCGGCGGCAGCAGTAGTGCACGAAGCGCCCAAAAGCACACCAAGTACAGCAAAAATCGCATTAAGACAGAAGTGTCAAAACTAGATGCAGATTAAACTTACCCAGCTAAAACAAATCTGTGTGAAACATATGTAAAAGGATTGGACATTGGGGCAGCATATGCAGGAGAAGAGTGAGGGAGGTCACTGAACAACCAGAGCAGCTGCAGTCATACTTTCTGGGAGCTGTGAAGAAAGCAGATGGGTCATCAGCATGGCGGTCTATGGAGCTGCTGGTGGGCTCCACACCAGCTGAATTTAAAATTGACAGTGGGGCTGATGTGAACATTATCAGTGAAGAGACCTCTCACACAGTCACGCCACAAAAAGAAAAAAAAAAAAGCCTGCAGACAGTCCAGTTGATAGCCCAGGTGGATAGTTACAAGGTTTGGGCCAAATCCAGAGGACAATGACTTATAAAAACTTACCCACTCACTGCATACACCATCAGAAGAAACACAGTAAACAACCTCTTCAGCAGGCCACTGTCAGTTGAAATGAACCTAGTGAGGTGAGTGAACAAAATGCTTTACAGCAGAGGACATCTACAGGCTTATGGAGAGTATAGAACAGACAGAACCTGTTAGGATCCAGCTAAAAGACAATTCCCAGCCATATGCTCTGCACAAAGCCTGGCATGTACCCATTTCCCATGCTGTAAAAGGTAGGAAGAAACCTCTCATCTCCACTACTCCCCCCGAGAGACCAGAGCTCATTCAGTAATCAGATGCTTGGCAGTTAGATCCTTCTATGCACATGCAAGTTCACTGAACCCCAAGTTGACCCTGGTGGCATGATAGCACCTTTCATGACTGCTGTGCTGAGTGTGAATGGATGAATAAGAAATAGACTGTTAAATGCCATGTAGGATCTAGCCAAAATTAAAAGGTGGTATTTAAGTACAGACCCTTACTTTTATGTCAATAGTGCTGTCACCCATGTCCTCCTTGGTTCAGTGGGAAGTGTACAGTACAGCTGAAGCCAGTGGTGCACTGAGTGAACAAATAGTCCCAGAATTTGTTCCTGCATGGCCCACTTATACATTAAGCATCTGTTCAAGTACAGCTTGTTGTGAAGGGATTTGTTAAAATGTATTTCTTATTTAAATTTATCATAAATCATCAATTTGATTAAGTTTTAACCCACAAATTACCTGGAATGTGCTACCCATTGAATGTGCACTAACTAGCCTACATGTGTAGTTAGTTTAGGGATTACCATGTGTTTCATACCAATAGAACACAGCACTGCAAGAAAAATGATTAAATAGCAGAAATTTAATAATAGTATTTATAATGCTTGGCTATTAAGGCTGATCCAATTGAGCACTGACTGCTGTTGTTGGAAAGGTGGAGAATTCCTATTGGTAAGACACCTTGAAACCATCACATCTGTTTAACTCTCTGGTGAAGGCCAGTGGGCTAAAACGTGTTGGTCAGGGGTGATTCTAGAATCAGAGATTTAGGGGTGCTGAGCACCCAGACAGCTGCACGACCAGGCAAATGAAATTTAAGTGTTTTAATATATTTTAGCACAATTACATTCCCACATTTATGAAAGAAAATCAAAAAACACTTTTTGGTAAAGTCTGATACTAAACCATAAAATCTGATATAGGTTATTTAAATGCTGAGCCACAGCAACAGAAGAATGAATTAGAATCATAAAATAAACAAATTGTAACTTTTCTGGGGGAAGACAACTCATTCTGATACAGCAACTCCTCAACATACACAGAAAGAGTTGTTTCTGGAGTAAACCAGTCCCCTATAGTGAGTACCAAAAGTATCAAAAATGAACCTTGGGTTTAGTTTTTGGACTTTTATTGGAAATACGAAGCATAACATGTAAACCACATTACCAGAAATTGACTTTTTAAATCTATGTTTTATATAATACAATATAAATAAAAATACACTTAAAAAATGAAAGTGCTTGAAATCTAACAATAATAATAATGATAAAAATACAATTATAAAAGAGAGGCAACCCTATGGAACAATGTATGTAGTCTTTGTATGGATACTGCAGAGTATTCCTTCTACTTTAACCTATCACCTCGTTGGCAAATCCGTCAATTACTTTTTGGTGTTCAACTCTCTTCTTACCTGCTATTCCTGACCTTGCACTCTCTCCTCTCCTTCCCCTTTTTCCATCTCTCCCTCTTGGACTGACAATCATACACAAATATATATTTTATTTAATTAGATGAAATAATTACATAAATATGAAAAAATACTATTGAGAACCTACTAATAAAGTCCTCTCTGCTCCCATCTTGTGTCAACCAAAAGGCAGATAACCGACGATGTGTATTATATCTAGTAAGAGATATAAACAATGATACACTGATCCGACTTACAACAACCTATTACTTATTCTTGATAGACAGACCAATTGATCTCAAACTCTTACTTGAACATGGCTTTTTTTTAGTCAGTCAGTCATTATCTGTACCGCTTATTCCTATTATGGGTCGCGGGGAAAGCTGGAGCCTATCCCAGCAGTGCTTCAGGTGAAAGGCAGGGTACACCCTGGACAGGTCACCAGTCCATTGCAGGGCCTTTTTTAATTGAATTTTTTTATCTATGTCTATGATTTTTCAGCGTTTACCTGTCTCTACACACACGCACACAAAACAAGAGTTATGTTTTTTTTTACCCTGTCCTGTCCAGCATCCTAACATACATACGTGTGCCATATTTTGCCGGACAGATTTGGACAGATTATTTTTCTTGCTAAAATATGTGAATATAAAATAAAGGCATTTCAGTTACTTTTAAAGTAGAGTGCTTTTGAGTTTGTTGTGATTTCTAGTCTTCTCTACCCTATCCAAAGAGCACCTTGGACAAAACCTGGTGAATCCAGGAAGCGCTCCTACACAAACTATGTTTGGAGCACAGATTGCCATCCCTGATATCATCCTAAAGAAGCAAAAGCATCAAGAGTTAAAAATTATTCCGGATAAGTAATATGATCTCATGATGGACTGTAAAATACCTACATTGGTCCTTGAAATAAATAGTAGAATTTCTACAATGATATGTAATGGCTACTATTCTTCTTTTAATTTCTTTGGATCCAAAGCTTGCCCTCAAGTGCATGCATGCATGCAAGGCTGTTGTGGTGCAAGTTGCTCTATGTGTGTGTGCGCAGACAGCATGGCTAGGTGTGTTGGTAATGCATCACCTACTGCTACAGTGAGTTCAGAACTCTCAGCAGACACCCCCTTTGGGCCACCTCCACCAGCGCCAGCTTTCCTCTCGGAGCACTCTTTAATTAATAATCAGGCTAATTGGATTGAGGTCCCCCATTGTGCTGAGCATGTGTGTGAGGACGCAGAATGTATAACACGAGACCGTTTGGCTGCACCAGACAACATGTGTAGGCGTGATTTTGTTACTGTGTCTGTTTGAGAGGGAGAGGCAGCCACCCGTTACTCTCTGCTCTTCTTGTGCCAACTAAAGATGATAGTAAAACTTGATGGTGCTCAAGAGGCAGCTCCCACTTTATAGGAATGTCTTCCTTATAGGTTGTAAAACATGCACCTTTCTCTAGCCTCCACACTCTAAGGGTACAATGAAGTGGTAAAGCATACATTTATTGCATAAACACCTCAAGAAAAATTTATCCTCTATCCAGAATGTTGATTTAAAGTATTCATGTTAAGTCTCTTAGACAAGACTGACAAAGCTACAAATACATGACAGATATTAAACGGATTTAGTTCATAAACACAAAAGTCAACAGTGCCCAGTGTGAACCTCTAAGCCTTTAATGTTTCATTCTTCTTGTCAGGAAAACGCCAACAGTGACAAAGGCAAAGTTGTGTCAAAGCTCCCTGGAGAGATTTTTTTCATGTGTGAGGACAGTTTATGTGTCTGGTTATTTTTTAACTCTTTCTTTTACAAGGAGACTTGAAACTCACTCATTCTCAGCATATCATTTCACCTCTACATCCTCCCCTTTTTACTTCCTTCCACACAACCACTACGTGCACACGCAGCCTTGGTTTTGTTTGTTTATATTCTTGAGGACCAGGCACAAATAAACCACTAACCTTAAGCAAAAGGAATGCCTAGCTGTGCCACACTTAATCCAATTCTACACTTTGTGCAAGTTTTGGCCTCCTGAAAACACTTAAAAATGTATGAAATCCCAAATCCTGGTCTTTAAAAATCCATTTTAACCCACAAGAGTAGTGGGCTCTCAATCTTTGGGCTCTATAACAATAGAACAACAAGTTCACACACAGACTTGCTCTATGTTGCACCTCATCCCCTCCCCCGTTTCTCGTGCAAGCGAGGGTGGTGGGAGCTGTAGGCCTGCTCTCTATATTACATGTCAGGCCTCAGATAGAGACTCAGGCCTGTGGGTAAACACTTTGACAGCTTCTACAGAGGATATTTTGTCTGTGAAATGGAGTCTGCATTACTCCAGGTGAAGAGAGACAGGGAAATAGACAGAAAGGCAGAGGGGCAGTCTTATGCTTTCACTATAACTCAATTTCTACAACATAAGGGACTGCATTTGTTTGGGATTGGAGGATATAAAGATACATTTGTAAGCTAATCTTCTTCTGTTTCATGATTTTTTGGTATAATTGGCTAAGGCAGTCTTTTGTGTCTACTTCTTCTGTCTTTGAATGTTTTGTTGCTATTTAAAAACAACAATAATGAAAATATTTGTAAATGTTACTTAATATTATCAAATTTGAAAAAAAAAAAATTAAGTAGCTTTAACTACTTTAGATCATCATGTTCATACCAAGTGCAAATGAGCAGCAATAAATAGCCCAACACCCAATAATTGTGAAAATAATAGATGGGGAATTTATGCGACATCCTCCCTTTATGATGGCATTAAAAATCATGAGTATGTGGATGTATATCTGTGTGCATATGTGTGTGACACAAGAGGGAGGGCATATAGGAAAATTTCTTGGATGCATGAGCTTCAGTGTGGCAAATTAAATTTGAATGCAAATGCAGTGGTATTTCTTGACAGTCGGTGATAAAAACCCTATTATGTTTAATGATATGCTTTGTGAGTGTGCATGAGTGGAGAGTGGCCTGCAACTCAGGGGGCCATCTTCAAACGTCTGCCGACCCTCTTTACTCTGACTTTGATCAGCAGAGCTGCACATACGCGTATACACACTTTCATATGTGCATCTTATCATGTTGATGAAATTTGAAATGCATCAACTTCTCTCAGCAGACTTTCAGCTGTAGGTGAAAAACTTCCACCAAAATTTGTTATATTTACCTGAACTCATCCCAAACTCTGGAGCATTGCATGCAGCACTTAGAATACAGTCCGGTCTGAGTAGATCAGTTGAATTTGTGTTTTAATTATAATATCATGGGCTTCATATTTCCACACTGCTGTCTGAATTTTCAGGCATTTTTATACCTCCGACAATAGACACATTTATTTGTAACCATATATTGAGTAAGATGTCTTATTTCTTATATGTAGGATATGAAGGGAAGGTATGGGACACTGGTATTTGGAAGGTGCTTGGGGACCAGTTGGTTTATATCAAGAATGTATTTAAAAAGTTAAGAGTTTAAAGTCTGTATCTCCCCCTTTTAATATGTGTGAGTGTTGAGCATTTATAATGTGCATTAAAAATATGACCTAGTTGTCTTAGAGAAGGAGTAAATATTTTCTTTTTACCTGTTCATGTGCAGTCAGGTAGGATAGTAAGAACCAGCCCATAAGCTCTTCCATCAACATTAATTGTGGCAAAGGCTGCCCACTCAAGTGTCAAGAGAATATTTTGTGCCATGGTAGGTACAATGTCTAAATTCCTAATGTAGCTGTTCTGTGTTTATAGCACCAACATGGGACTCTGGGCTTTTTTGGCTGAGGAATGTACTCGATACTAATTATGGTTTCCAGACATGTAAAATACCTACCTAATGCCTAACAGGCACCAAATCCATTTCTCCAAAAAAAAGAGTCCAATTATTTTATAGAAAACCAGCGCTGCAATTAAAGCAATGACAGTTTTAAAAAAACTGAACTACTGAACTTTGGCAGATATCCTCAGTGAGGCCCCCCTAATGGAGAATTATTCTGCATCCATCCTGCATCCTACCTCTACTCTGAGTCTGATGTTGAAGCTTATCTCCTGCTCAGTCCTGTCTCTTTTTATTTTCCTCTTTTTCTCCAATAATATCCTGTTTCTTTGCTGGTTCAGCCAAAGTGAGCATTCAAAGTAGCCAGTGTGTTGATATCCAGTTGCTGGTGTGTGACACGGTGCTGTAAAGTGAAAGTGTCCTGGAAAAAAGTTGGGCAGCGCACTTCCTCAGCCTCAGAATGCTGCTGGGCAACGACAGCTCTAGGAATGTAAATAATAAATGTCACTGAGCCATCAAAATGAATAAGAAACATTTTTTTACAGCCAGAAAGTTGCATCACGTTACTTTAAAAACACAACTAGCTGATGGTGAACTAATTAGTCCTAACTAAATAATAAATGCCTTTAAAAATGCAAGTTTTTTTTTAGTTATTTAAGGAAATATCTTATAAACTTGTTCAGCTGTACATTTAAAGGCAAAGGCAAAATTATTTGTATAGCACATTTCATGCACAAGATTTTTTAAGTGCTCTACATAAAACATTAAACATTACAGCAGGGTGCAGAAAACATTAACAAGTGCATTGAAAAAGAGATTTAAAGAAATAAAATTATATCAAGAAAAACAGAGAGAAAAAGCTCAAATAAAAAAGATAAAATGCAAGAAATAAAGTTCCAGTGTGGGGAAAGACAGTAATAAAACATGAACAATTGAAAAAATTCAAGCTTAAGAGAACCAGATGCAGATCTGGACTTCGAAAGAAAAACTATTGAAATGCAACAGAGAACAGGTGGGTCTTTAGCCTGGATTTGAATAAACTGAGTGTTTCAGCTGATCTGAGGCTTTCTGGGAGTTTGTTCCAGACATGTGGAGCATAGAAGCTGAATGCAGATATAGTTGCCATATCATAACTTCATAACTTAGATCTTACAAGAGATCATTCTTCCCTGAAAAACAACACTACAGATTGTATATTGCATAGAATCTGTGTATTTATTTTTACTAACAGTCAAGCAGCTTCTAAAGAAACATCAAGCTTTTAAATTCATGATTAATGTGAAGCAGAATATGTCAAACAAAGCCATGCTCCTTTCTTGTCACCACGTAGTACTAACAGTGTGGGCCTAATCACAAAGTGAGTAAAAATTAACTTTGAGTCTGAAAATAAAACTAAATGGAAAAATAACTTTCCCCTACAGGTGCCCCCTCATTTCTCCTGATAGAAGTGCTATAAAGATGTTGCTCTGTAGCTGCATGGATGGATTTAATAGAAATGTAAGAAGTGTGGTATTTGCATTCAGATGTAATGGTTAAAAGATTTAATTATTCAAAGGGAAAATAAAATATGATCAATCATGCTCAATTAACATATGATGGCTTGTTTTTCTTCATTTGAAGTAAACATAGATAAAACTGGCTGTGTTTGATGTTTTTTATGTACAGAATCATTTTCTTTTGACTGCACATTATAAACTCTTTTTTAAATGAATACAATATCTTATTAGCGTATGTCATAGTTGAAAGTCTGCATTGCTTCAGCTGATAAAGTGTCTAAGAGATGTTTTTTTTAACTGTATGTTTTGCCGCTTGCATAGGATCACCTCTGTCCTGGTGATGCTGGGGGGTAGGCTCCAGCCAGGTGGAAGGAGAACAAACAAGCTGTCAGAAGTAATCACATCTCTTGCAATCTGGACATGTGAATGAAGATATCTGTCCATCAGTACCCGGACACTGGGGGTCAATGTCTTCTACCCCACCCATCTTCTGGGAAATATCAAAGACAGACAGAAAAGCTGGCAATTCTTCAAGCCTTAGAGAAAATCTTTTTAACTTATCTTAATACAAGTAAAATGTAAACATAAAATTAAAAGTTGGGTCTGCAAGTGGAAAGAAATAAGGAAGAAAAGCTCCCAGTTTAAGGTGAGAAACATCACCCTGTACTTTAAATGCTTGTTTTTCTTAATTATTGTTTCTCTAACTATTGTTTTTTGTTTTGTGTTCACATAATCTTATTTACATCCAAACAAGTACTTCCATGGACAAGGACTACAGGGACCCAAGGAAATAAACTGGAATGAAACAAATGTTTTTCTGCTAAACCCGTGGGAATGTCCCTCCTTCAAAACCTATTTACCAGCAAAAGAGAAGCATGCAGTTCTTTCTAGTTCTAATCCTCGCCTTTTGAATGACAGGATTATTTTTTTTAGGCAAGAAAACATTTGAGATAAGTATTTATATCTCTTCTTCCATCTCTCCAACTGCAGGTTATTGAATATCCCAGTGGAGGGGAAAAACTAATTACAATCATGTCTGGCTAAGAGAGTTATCTGCAAGATAGCCTGCAGTGCAGCCATGTTTTAGCCCCTTTGTTTTTTGGGGGGTTTTTTGTTGTGCAAACTAATTAGTTTTTGCTCCTTTTTTTTTTTTTAAATGAAGAAATGCTCAGCTGCTCCCCAAACTAGTAATGACCTTCTATTGGAATTATGACACCAGCAGATGTAAAGCTTTTGATTAAGCCCGTTTACACAGAGCCTGCACTTGTTAAGATGTTCAGCTCTGATGCTCAGGATTATAATTCCCATTCTGTTTTGCCGTAGGTGGACTGCTTTTCCAAATTACTTTCATTATGAACACCAAGTCTCCCCCTAAACTTTGATAAAAGAAACTTTGAGCTGATAAATTTTCCCAAGCTTACATTTTATTGAGAGCAGTTTCTTACTTAACTTTGCCAAGAAGCTATCAGTTGCATATGCATAAGTTTGTTTGACAATTATTAGAATAAACTACTTCAAGCCTAAGCTCTTTATTTAAAAACTAAAATTGACTTGGCTGAAGTATTGTGGATGCACCGTATTAGTTCAGTATTTTGCTCCTTAAGGTTGGGATAAAACAACACAATTAGCCGCTCTAGCGGATGACTGCCCAAATCCATGAATTGTGTTAGAGTATTAGAGTCTGTATCAGTGCAAGTCAAAAAGTCATGTTGACCATTTTAACAGCAACAGATTACCTAATGCATTCTCACCATGCCTGCAAATTATATGCATACAAAATGTGAGCTATTAAAAGAGGATAAATCAGCAGGTGACGATGGATGATCAAACCAGTGAACAAATCCTAATGCATTTGTTTAAAGTTGGCATCACGTACCATCCAACAAGTACATTCTGGAACACCTAAACATCATGCAATTACATCACGGAGGTGCCCTCGAGAAAAAACGGGAAGGATGAATGAAAATATAATGAAAAACTGTGGGCATGTATTTGCATGTATGTATCGTAAATGAACTGTCAAAAAAATGTCCTGCTTTGTTCAGAAACTGCACCGTGCAGATGCACCATATTAGTTCAGTACTTCTCTTCTTCCTGTACACCAACAGCTGCACCCTCAGTCATCAATCTGTCAAGCTCCTGAAGTTTGCGGACGACACCACCCTCATTGAACTCATCTCTGGTGGGGATGAGTCCACCTACAGGTGGGAGATTGACCATCTGGTGTCTTGGTGCAGTCAGAACAACCTGGAGCTCAATGCTCTTAAGACAGTGGAGTTGGTGGTGGACTATAGAAAGAACACAGCCCCAACCACCCCCATCACCCGCTGTGAGTAACCAGTCAGCACTGTGGAGTCCTTTCATTTCCAAGGCACCATCATCACCCAGGACTTCAAGTGGGAGCTGAACATCAGCTCTCTCACCAAACAAGCCCAGCAGAAGATACACTTCTTATGGCAGCTGAAGAAGTTCAACCTGCCAAAGACAATGATGGTGCACTTCTTCATCTCCATCATTAAGTCCATCCTCACCTCCTCCATCACCATCTGGTACACTGCTGCCACTGCCAAGGATAAGAGCAGACCGCAGCGTATCATTCACTCTGCAGAGAAGGTGGTTGGCTGTAATCTGCCTTCCCTTAAAGACTTGTTCACCGTCAGGTCCCTGAGGCATGCAGAAAAGATTGTGGCTGACCCCTCCCACCCCGGGAACAAACTCTTCGAGATGTTCCCCTCTGACAAGAGGCTGCGGTCAATCAGGACCAAAACTTTATGCCATAAAAACAGTTTCTTCCCCTGTGCAACCGGCCTCATCAACATGGCCCCCCCATGACTCTGACACAAATCCTCCCCCTGTTCACCAAAACAGATTACTTGTACGTGTAAACCTACTTTGCAACAAACCTGATTGTGATTCTGATTTAACTTTAAATTACAAAATTCTCACAGTTGAATACAAACTGTGTGTTTTGCTTTTTTTAGTCTATTTACACGCTTTTTATATATCCTTTCTTAAATAAAGGGTATATACCAATTTCTTCTAAATCATTAGGTGTTTAAAAGAGTGATATTTAACCCAATGCATTGGAAATTCTGTCAAATTAAAGGATGTTTCACTTTGTTAAATAAATAAATAAATAAATTACATTCATGAGAATAGGCAATTAGATGGTGACCTGAAGGATTTATGGGCTTTTACCCACTCCCACCCACCACTGAACTCAAAAGATGGCAGCCCTGTAATTAGCTTAGTTGGACCTACAGCCTATCAAATCAAATTTTATTTATATATCACTTTTTATACCAAAGAGCAGCACAAAGTACTTTACATAATAATACATACATACATGCATGCATACATAGTAACAGTAATTACATATTAAATTAAAATAATTGCAACATTAAATAAAAAAATAAGCCTTCACATACTGAAGCACATATTGAACGTCATCTTGTCACTCAGACAATGGAAGATAGTATATATTAATAAAGTGCATAGTGCTCATTAGTGAGGCGAATAAATTTGTAGGCACACTTTGCTAAGCTAAGCTAAGCTGCATCTTTGGACCTGTTTAAAATGAACACAAATGTTACTGTTTGCCTTATCTTACCCGAAAGATCAAATAACTGTATTTACCTTGAGGTGTTAATAAAAAAAACTAGATCTATAATTAATGCTAGCATAACATGACAAAGTAGTTTAGAAAGTAATTATATTCTTTCAGCGTCAGTATATGTTAGTGGAGCATCACACCGAGTGAATGACTGACCATGCCTACACTAACTTTAGATCTGTTGTTGCCCAAAAATATCACAGCTGGGTACAGTATTTGTGGAAAATATAACAGGAATTAGATCCACAGTACGTTTTACATTAAGTGTTTTTAAAGCTTGTGGTTGTCAAGTGGTCTGACAACTCTCATAAAACTGTTTCTAGTTGGACTTGTCCACAGTTCAATGCTTTAAAAAGAAAAAAATTCAAGGAAACCTCCATGGCACATTTTAGAAAACCTTTACATTTAAGATAAAAAAACAAAACAAAAAAGAAATAAGGAAAAAAAAAAGATAAAGGGGTTATTATGAGACTTTGAAAAGTGAATATGGAAAAGAAGGAATGTGGGTGTCACAAAAGGAGCAGGAAGAATAAAGAGGCTTTCCTCTGTAGCCTATATGGTACAGGATGCTGTACCGAGGACTTATCTCTTGCGCCCATGTTGCCGATCTGTTAATGGCTGGCATCATAACTCTCTGTGCAGGGGTTGTTTGCTGTGCCTTCTGTCACAGGTTCATCATTACGCTGAAAGCTTAACACGCTGCAAGGAAACAAAGTAGCTTCCTGCTAGATTAATCCTCTGTTGCCAGGAAAACCCATGAAAGTGCATCCACTGCTCTAAAACAACCCACTGGGAGAATCTAAAACAGTAGAAAGGCTGTTTTAACTACACTACCAGTGCTAATGAAGCACTTTAAAAATGTATTGATCCTTTTTTTTTTCTTTTGCGATGTGCAGTTTGAAATTATCACAACGAACAAAGTTATTTGACTAAATATAACTGGTCGTTTTCTCTTTGTTGTTTAATTTTATTTATAGATTTGAACATTAGCATTTAAGTTACAACACATGATTTCCAGTAAAAGTTATAACTTGCAATTTATATCCCCCAACCCCTTGAGAGTTCTTCCAATCTCTGAAGTCATTAGGCTATGTTTGAGATCAAATGGGCTAACCTTCACATGGGCATCTTCTGAGACTGCTGTCAAACACCAGCTTCCTCAGTTTTGAAATGACTTCCCCGGGGCTGGATGGAAAAATCACCAGAAGACATACCCTTGACTTTCAACTCAATTTTTAATATTCCATGCTATAAAAACACATTTCACTCATACAAGCTTTGAGATCTGTGGCTCTGAACTTGGCTAAAAGCATCAGGATAAATCTGTTTTCCAAAGTTGGCTCTTAAGATAGTTTGCAATATCTGTAAAGGTAATTTCTGGACTAAGGAAGTTAGTAAATTTCTCTTTCCTGTTACAGGAATTTCGTAGATGACCTACGTTCTGCAACTATCTTCTCGTGGCAATTTTCGTACTAGTTTCTGGGAGATTTCCAAAAGAAAGTTTCAGTGAATCTTTGAGAAAGAATTTTTAAAACGTAAGGTTTTTGTAACTTTAATGCTAAAAGAATGCCTAGTATTGTGCTGCATATAGTTTTGCATTACAGCTCTAAAGCCGTCTCAGCGCTGTTATGGATACATACGTTCAATTCAATTCTAACAACTTTATTTATCCCTGATGGGCAATTTCGTTTGCAGTTTAACTCACAGTGTAGTGTAACTTTCAGCAAAAATTCTTGTTATTAATCACATTGGTGAACATAAGCTGAACTACACTCCTGTTGCTACATGAGTGTAATGATTGTGTGTTTCTTCTCCACAAGTGGGCACACGTTTTAATCTTGGGTGTCGACCAAAGCGCAGATGTTAGATTGGCATGATTTTGAATCATAACATCATTAAAATTTAACTGTAAACTTTATTTATATGATGGTTTATTATATTGCGGGGGCGTGGCTCGGCAAGGTAGAGCCGTCGTCTTGTAACCCTAGGGTTGCCGGTTCGACCCTCGGCCAAGTCGAGTTCATGTCGAGGTGTCCTTAGGCAAGACACCGTACCCCTAGTTGCTCCTGATGGGTCGTGGTGAGTAAGCTACTGCCATCAGTGCATGAATGTGTGTGAATATGATGTATAATGTACAGCGCTTTGGATAAAAGCGCTATATAAATACAGACCATTTGTTATATTTAATATTCAAGCAACGGCAAAATGTTAACATGTGCGATTAAGTGTGTAATTAAGTTCAGTATGAACTCAGGAACTGGTTTTAGTTGTGTTTTTGTGGGGTTTTCGCTTAGATCAATGTGTTGAATGCTGGCTGTTTATTAATATTTACAGCTTTCTAATCTGATGCGCCATTTTTATATTAAAAAAGTATTTAACATCGTTTTTATTGTTTTACTAAAGTAAGCAAATAAAATGCCTTTGCCACTGCTAGTAGCACTGCGTTTAACCTCAGAGCTTTGAGGGTAACAAGACAGAATATTATCTCCGCCAAAGCTGAGGTCATGTATTCAGCGGCTTTAGTTTGTCAGTCTAATTAGAAAAGGTGTGGACAGATTTTAATTAAATTTCAAGGAAAAGAAATGGGAGTTATCAAGATCACTGCCTGGATCCAAGATTTTTTTTTATAGATTCTTTACAATGGGGAGATCGGGATAATTTTGCTATTAGAGCTTCTAACACAACAATAATGGCATTCGCAGAAAAAATAAAAATAAAAAAAAAAAATTATAATGGCTTGGCAGAGGCGTGCACATAACAGACATAATGGCTAAGCGTAAAATCCGACTGGCACTCTCCGCATTAACACCATGCATGTGGAAATCCTTCAGCTCCTGTGGGTGGCTTTGTTTGCTTGGCAAGTCTGATACGTTTGTAGAGGTGTGAATGAACAAAGTTTGATGCAGGTCAAAGAAGCAAACTCCACTTCGCCTGTGAACATAGTTCTCAGTTAGTTTCATGTGAACCAAATAGATGAAGCGACTGCAACGCAAAGGACATTGTGGAATCAACACAAGACAGTATTTGTCACAACAAATATGAGAAACCATGTAACACATTTCCACTTGGAAAGCTGGAGTTGTCAAGTCGTCACACAGGGAAAATAGATGCATCAAGATGCATCAATAATCATTTTATTGTTGCATCACGGCCATCTGAATCATAACTGAATCAAATTGTGATGTGCCTGTAGAGTCCCACCCCTAATTCAGAACCAGCGTAATAACTAGCACCACCTCCCACAGGACAAGTCTGTAGCTAGAACATGAACATGCAGCATTACACTGTATTAAACAAAATGGATTGAACCATCATTTCTGATAAGCAAGATTTATTTGTTTCAACAAGGTGGCTTTATTGTTTTGATTGGGCTGAGTAACCAGCCAATGCAGAGGGACTGAGACTGAGCTATCAGCTGTCTTGGAAACTGGTAAACTTGATCAATCTTGTCTCTTACGTCTGAATGTTGGTCCTGTCATATTCAGAGCCTCCGTTGGATATTTTTCAGTCATTAAATGTGTGTCTGTAGAGAAAAGTAAGCTGTGCCCATTTTGAGTAGGCCGGAGCACTCTCAGTCAAAATCTGCACCTGTTAAAGTTTTCAATTCACTAACACTTGCTTGGTCAGTAATTTTAGTACTTTTGTCCTTTGATATTAGTACAAGTCTCAGCTGCTTTTGCCACACAAATACATTTTCAGTAGATGCCGTAGTTTTTAAAACAACTTAAAGTGCTCATTTAGATTGTCTAGGATTGATGAGATGAAGAAAAATTTAATTAATTACTGGAAGAACTGAGATTAAATGCAGCACATCAGATTTTAGGGCCACAGTGCTGCTCAGAAACCAGAGTTAAGGCCCATTTCTACTCCATTACGTACATAACAGGTACATTGGTTTCAAGTGTTGTCATACCTTGCCGCCCTTCATACTTCCATGAGTCTTTTACGTTGCCATGGTTATTAAGTCCTCCACTAGTGGGCAGTGCTGGGTTGTTGTCCTCACAGTCTTCTTCTTCCTCTTGTTCCTCCTCTTCTCTGGTTTGTTCCTTTTACTGGTTGCATGTTAGCTAAACTACTCAACAGAGACTGTGTGGTTTTTGGTGCTATTGCTCCATTTGGTGCATCAAGCAATGGATCCACAAGGACCTTGAAATCACACACGTAAAAGTGAATGGGCATTTATGCTTGGTGAATTGAAGGACAATGTTAAAGAGCTAAGTTCACTTATTCTGGAGAGAGATGGAGAGGTGGATCATCCACACCTTGCACTGCAGGGGCCATTTTAAGAGTTACATTTACAAACTTTTACCAGAGCATGCTGGGATTAGAGAAGGAAATGCTTTCACTGGTAGTAAGAAATTAATTTTCTCTTCGAGTAAACATGTTCATCGTGCCGGCATCTTGTGCTTGGTTCCAAGAAAGTAATTTGTGTTGTCTGCTGTTTATAGCTGTTGGCAACAAGCTCCTAGTTGGGAGGATCTGCCAGAGGATAGTAGAATGATCCGGTGGTTAAATACTGCTAGGAATGAAGGTGGCTTGATTGCAGGATGAGACTCTGGTGTGATGATCAGCCCAGGTGTAGTAATGGCTACCCTGGAGTAACCCTGCAGACCTTCTGGCCAGATACATTCATGACACACAAAAAAAGACAGAGGGAGACAAACGCACACACTAGGGCTATTGAGAAAAACACACAGGGAGAGAGACAGGAATCCTAACAGTACCCCCCCTCCTCAATGGGCACCTCCAGGGGACCCAATGGGCCTGTCAGGGTGGGCCCGATGGAAACGAGAGACCATGCCGTGGTCCAGAATGAGCCGCCGAGGGACCCACAAGCGCTCCTCCAGACCGTAACCCTCCCAGTACACCAGGTACTAGAGACCCCAGCCCCGACGCCTGAAATCCAGGAGGCGACGGACAGTGAAGGCAGGATGACCATTAAGGACCGGGCCTGTAGATCCTGTAGATCATGGTAGATGGACGGGACTCCAGTCAGGTCTATTAGCAAGAGAGACTTTGCCTAGCGCCTAATCTTTATGAGTGTTATGTTTAGCCAGCCAGGGATATACCATGATAAGAAGTGTATTGGGAGCAGATATAACCAGGAGCTGGATGGTTTCCACGTGGTTACCTGATAGAACGAGGGTTACCAGAGCAGTGCCATGGGTGACCTGGGCTAGCATTCGACCATCCACAGCAAGGGCATTACGGGGCTTCTCCAGGACCTCTAAGGGAATGCCAGCTTCAACTGTTCATCAATGACGTTCTCCTCCGCCCCTGAGTCAAAGAGGGCCTGAAGGGGAAACTGTTGCAGCTGAAAACAGACAGTGGCCGGGATCTGGAAACGAGGCTGAGACCCTCTAGGATTTTGGATTTGGCCCGCCAGAACTCCCAGTTTTACTGGCGGGCCCGGTCTTTTATTCGCCAGGGGGAGACAGACAGGAGATGACCAGATTTGCCACAGTACATGCACTCACCCGCTCAGAGCCGGCAATTTCGTTCCTCTGGGGAGGGATGAGCTCCTCCCACCTGCATCAGCTCCTTGGGAGCCGGTTCACTTGGGGATTCAGGAGCCAAAACAGCGGGGTTTGGTAATGATTTCACGGATGACATTGGAATATTGGGGGAAGCTGCAACAGTACGGCGCTCGCGTTGGCAAGCTTGCAATCGGGAGTCAATACTACTGGTTAGTGTGATCAATCCCTCGAGAGCAGCAGGCTCCTCTCGCTAAGCCACTTCATCCTTTAAGTACTCATTCAGCGCACAATGAATCCTTAGTCCAATCCACCAAGGCCACCAGGGTCCGAAACTCCAGGATGTATTCTGCGATCGAGCGCCGACGCTGGGTAATGGTAAAAAGTCGTGAGGAAGCAGAGAAGGGAACCGCTGGGGCAGCAAAGACCTGGCGAATCTCCTCGAGGAAGGTAGAAAAGGTGAGATGTGAAAAGTTCCACCCCGCGAACCTCGCCTCCGCCCAGGGAAGGCTTATATAAACACAAACTTAAACTGGTCTAATGTGGATTATATAATGGTTTTTATTTTATGTGTTTTTAACTGGACAGTGAATTGAACTGCAACTTTAAAAGTCCCTTGAGATGACTTTGCTAGGATTTGGTTTTATACAAATAAAGTTTAAATGAATTAAACTGAGAAAGAACAGTTAAAAATAATCACTGTACATTTTGATGATATATGAAGACAGCAATTTCTGCAAGGTCCTATTCTACTCATGCTCTACAGTACACTTCAGAGGAGTTTGTTTCCTTTGTTCTTTAGGATGAGGCTTGTCAGTTGCTATCACATTTGGCTTAAGAGGTATTGCTATTAGTGCCCTGTTCTTAGCAGGGTCAGTGCCTCTACAATGGTTTCCTTCTGCACTCACAGAGATTGCTGTGTTTGTCTGGTCTGTCAGAGCAAAGGGAGACCTGGACCCTCTTATAGGACAAGACCCTGTATAAAATGGATGTAACTAAATGCAATTAAACAAGTCTATGACAGATCTCATGTTTGAATAGACGTGACCTTTATTTGGCACTTCATGGTGTTGTTGACCCTTAAATAGCCTTATAGTAAAGTCTACTGTTTTTATTCCATATGTTTAGTAAAAATTACCACTGTCGTTCCAGCAAGTGGATGACCCCTTTCCCTCCTGAGCACAGTGACCGATGTTGTGTAATGGAATGCAGTGGCAAGAAAAACAGCACAGCACACATATAGCAAAGTATCTGTGGACCTGTTCATTGTTATAGTTTCCACATACTTAGATGCTAAAGTTCTCCTATTCCCCTTGAGTTCTCTATTCAACGCAGCAAGTAAAAGAAAGATGTAGTTTTTTCAAGACCTAATTTATTAAACAGTGTTTAGGATTCATATGCAAACTACACCCAAAGAAAAAAAGATTTTTAAAAAATTCTCTTGAAAATGTGCACATGTGGAGCGGAACAGCCCATCCCTCATGCTCTCAACCATTTGGTGAATGGTCAATGCAAAGAGCCAGAGAAACTTGAGCAGAAATATCACACATAACGGGATGGCGAACGGATGTAAAAGATGTTGTTAAAATGAACAGATGAAGGATACATGTTTGGATATGAAATCCAGATTTTTCTTAACCAAGTATCCATAAATATTAACATATTTAGCATTTGCCAAACCAACTAAAAATGTTTTCTGAAAAATGTTTGACCAGCTCTGAGTCCAGAATTACAGCTAATGCATAACATTATTAAAAGTGTACATAGTTATGTTTACAATGAAGTGGTAAAGGCATAGATATCTTTATGATACCTGAACACATTTTTTGTCCCACATTCTTCCATTTATATAGCCCTCTAAAGGTGTCATTCATATGTTACTCTGCATCACACAATTACTACAATCTGCTAAATCCCCCATCTGTGATCTAATTTTAATAGGCAAGGACTGTTTAAATCAATTTTGGCATCTTAGTCATCAGGCTTTTGTTTCCAGTCTTTTTGGATTTTCTCAAACTATATGTGCAGGTGGTGAAGATGTGCCATGTGAGGTGACTGAAGACAGTGTGGGAGCCACCAGGGTGTTTCCTAGGTTTGAAGATGTTCCGTAATTCCATTTCATGTTAGTTTGGATTTCTACTGCTGATGATAATTTCCCCAGCTAGCCTATTTAATGTGTTTTAGGTGAAAAGGGATCCTGCCACCTGTCACATCTTGGCATTTCAACAGCAGCATTGCATTTAACGTCTGATCACGAGTGTTTGTGTCATTCTGGGCTTTTGCCCAGACTCTGGGTGAGGACAATATAATGATGAGACAGCGATGATCAAATATTGAGCAAAATTAGATTTGAGATTTGAGTTACCTTCTGTCCTCACTGAATGTTATACTCATAAATACGTATAATAATGTCTCTCACATCTAAGCTCCTACAACCTGGCTTCAGCTTACCAATTCACCAGCTGCATTGCCAATTTTGCCCTTCAAAATGTTCAAACCCATTGGTCAGATGTACCGTGCAGGTGTGCACACTCACATCAAAGTTGTTGTCCTAGATGCTGACTTCTAAGTAGTGGGTGCCCCCTTACAACCGCCTGACCACTTGCCTGTGCAAGTTAATGGTCTGCAGATCATTCATGCCAGAACCAGAAGACTATTCCAACTATTGCCTGTTTCCAGATTTCCAGAAAAGGAAGGCAGCAAAAAAAGAGTTTTTGTCATAAATTCAATCCCTTCCTGACACCTGCCATCATTTTTTTGTGTGTGGAAGAAGAATAGTTTCCTTCAGTGGACCCAGAAAAATAAATTGTATTGAATATCCCCTTTGGCCAAATAAGTTTTTAGAAACTTCAGGCAGTGTGATAAAATGGGTGGCCCTCCAAATCAATAGTGCCTTCTTTCTCCAAAGCTCAACGTGTGATTTTTTAAATTTGGGGGTAGAGAGAAGTTCATCACACAGACTTGTTGTAATTTTACCCCTAACAATGTGAGGACTGCACTGCAGACTGTGTGCCTATGTGTTGAGTTGCTTGTTTGTTTTTTCTCATTCTGATGCAGATCAGATTTATCTAATTTACTAAATTTCAGTGCGTTTAATGTAACCCCAAAATTACACATAATAATTCAGATGTTTATTGTCATTAGTCTCTATTCTTGTTCTTGGTATTTATTTTTCTTGGCTTAATATCAACAACTGTTAATATTGAATCATGGCTCACAGTTGTTTGAGTACTAAACATATAAAAAAAAGTTCATAGCAGTTAAAGAAATTAATAAATGTGTATGTGACATTATTATCCAATCATCCATCCATTTTCTATACCGTTTAGTCCAAGTCTAAGTTGCGGGGGAGGCAACACAGCAGTTTTCAGGTGAGAGGCAGTGTGCACCCTGGACAGGTTGCCAGTCCATCGCAGGGCCAATACAGAAAGACAACCATTCACAGTCACTCCCACTCTTAAGGTTCAGTTATACTCACGCAGCGTCTGCATCAGGTCGGTTATACCGGCGGCTCTGCGTAGGTCTGCAGAGGCTCGAACGCTTCCACCTCCCAACCAGACGAACAGTCCAGCTATAAAAACATGGCAACGCAGAAGTAATCCATTGTGATTGGTCAGTTTGTGATTATGTGTTTCCAGATTTTTGGATGTTCTTGCTGAACAACCGTGAAATAAAGTTTCCTTCTCATTTGTTTGTGATGTCAAATGTTCAACAGATGGATAATTTTTTCATCTGCTTCCACAATCTCTCTCCCACCATTGTTGTTCCAAAACAGAAATTATTTGCCAAAACTGAAGGGAACTATCAAAGAAACTCCGCCCTGTGGATTTACCAGCCGATACCAGCCCTACTGCCACCTGCAGATCCAGAAAAGAAACTGCAACATGACACTGCTACCCTAGGCTGAAGTATATTTAATCTGCGTCAGCTACATGGAAGCGACCTGTCGCAGTATAATTCCAGCTTTAGGGAGATTTTAGAGTGACCAGTTAACCCAACATGGATGTCTTTGGATGGTGGGAGAAAGCCAAAGTACCTGGAGAGAACCCACACATACATGGGAAGAAACTTGAAGGCAAACATGCAACCTTCTTGCTGTGAGGCCACGGTGCTAACCCCCACGTCACTGTGCAGCCTTATCACATTACTACACAGGCAAAAACTGTTTTCATAAAAACTACAGTATGCTTCATGTTTTATGTCTGTTGCTGTTATCAGCTGTTACGGCCCTGAGCCTTTACCTTTGTGAATGTAATCAAATTACTGTGTTTGGTTGTAACCAGGAAATTATCCAGCTTTTTGGATCCCCTCAGCTAGTACTGTTTGTGATTGGCTGGCTGTGTCATCACCCAACCTGTGATTGGCTCATTCATCTGCTGTCCATCTAGAGGGCCACTACTTAAGCTCACTTCAGACAATCATTCAGGGCAGCTGTGATTGTCTGTAAGCATGTGTTTGCTGATCTGTGCACCAGGTTGACCACCTTTGAAAAAGCCTTAGGTGGATTGATTCGAGTCTTTGTTTATTGTAATGTGGTTTTGTGAACTGGCTTAGGTCTTAGAATTGTTTGTTAACCCTTTTGTTGGGCTTGTTCGGATTTAAGTTTTTTTGTCTTTTGTTTTTTGATTGTGTTTGTTATTTGTTTTTTTGGTGTGTTTTTTTATAAACCATGTTACCTTTACAATGTTAATTCTTGTCTTTTTTGTTATCACCCCTTTCTCTAGCCGGCCGGGGTTGTGACAACAGTAACATGCAGCTAATCTTTCGCAGTCGCTCTTTCTCATTGAGAAACAGCTGGATATGTGTGCTCACTCTGGTAACACCATAATCCCATGTCAATCATTAAACCCAAAGTTTATGTGACAAAGTGACAAATTAAAAAAAAAAAAAAAAATCTAGACAAATATTCAAATTATGCACTAGGGTGGCTAAAAATAAGCTTTCATCACAGAAAAACTATTTGCCATCAAGAGAAAAGTAAACTCACCCAGAAAAACACTGCATGCATGTCAGAAAAGCAAATGCAGTCTCATCTCAGAATGTGTTTTATCTCCTTCTGTCCAAAGTACAAAACATAACAGTTTTATAATAAAGGTTAAAGAATTGATAAATGATTACACTATATGGGCTTCGGGCTGCACTGATGACTGTGGATAGCACCGTTCCCAGTGGGACAGGACACCGATCATGGACACTTCCTAGGAGAGGAAGACGTTTGCTGGTTTGAACCTCTACAAGGGTTGTTGAGTGGTTGTTTGTCTCTCTGTAGAGGCCCTGTGATGGACTTGAGACCTGCCCAGGGTGTACCATGCCTCTCGCCTAATTCCTGCTCGGATAGGCACCAGCCCCCCTACGACCCTGTTTTGGAATAAGCGGGTATAGGCAATGGATAGATGAGCTTAGAAACTGTTACACACTAACGTCTGCCTTTTAAAACTGTAAGCTTCCCTTCATTTTACATGACATTAATCTGTCAGGGTGCATGGAGGATGAATGCAGGGTGACGAGTCAGGAGGCAGGTAACCCTTACCCCACCAAAATTTCCTCATCTTTATTGCAACACTATTACATTTTGGACACGAGAACAATCTTAGATAGAACAACTAATACAGGCATACTGGCCAAAGATAGATTAATAATGTTTTTAACTTTTCTGTTTTCATTAATAGTTTCTGAACTTTGTTCAGTTTAATGCTTAAAAGGGGAAATGATGCACCAATAGGAATTCTAAGCTGCATAAACTCCTCATCTTGACTGCATACCAGATCATTTCGCATCTCCTAATTTACAAATAAGCCACTTATAAGAGAATGAGTATGTTCAAAAACACCATCCACAAAAAGCTGAGATGTTATGTTGCACTGCAAACCTTTCAGGTCTTTGTCTCCATTAAGTTTGCTTCTAGATTCTTATGTTATGCTAACAGACTAAAAAAAAAATAAAAAATGACACCTTGTCATTTGCTTTTACATAGGCTTCACTCTAACAGACCATCTTCTGGCATGCTAATGGTTAGGAGTCTTAATTAAAATGTCAAGGTGGCGTGATGTCCCATTAAGGTTTTCCTCCCCTACCCATTCCGTTTCTGCTTCTGATCCTCCCTAGGGACCTATTAAGCCCAGGCCAAAATGATTGAAGTTCAAAGAGGTGAGCCCGAAGGTTGGATGCTCATCGCTTCGCGCTTCGTCGTCGTCCCAGCATCCTCCAACCCTGACCTTTAGTAAGACAGCCGTCCCCGCTAATGTGCTCGCATATCTAATGAGAAAGGGCTTTAGACTCAGCCCTCCCTGTCAGCCATCTAGGCGATAATGCCACCAACCGTTACCATAACCGGTCTCCCTCTACTTCTCAAGCTGTCTTTCTCTTTTCTTTACCTGTTTTGTCTCTCCCGTCTTCTTGCCTCCAAGGAAAGGTTATTGGAAAGGACAGGCCACTGCCTGCTTTTCATAACAGGCAGTGTGGCTGTCACTGTGGTGGCAGGGCCATTCTAATAAGCCTGTCTAATATATGGACACAAGGGTGATTCAACCACATAAATCAAATTGTGAGACAGTGCCAATAATGTTTGTTTTTCAAATAATCAAACTAAAAATAGACATCATTGGGCAATTCTGTGAGGAATGTGAAGACTTCTGGTGGAGGTGGGGCTCTCCAAAGTGACAGGTGTGAGGCTTTTCACTCTAAGAACATAATGCAATGTGGCTGAACTTGAAATTTGCCAAGGACTGGTCTTTGTTCTTTCTAATAAACACAAGAAACCCCCTCCCTGGAGGTTAAAGGCAGCATTGAGATGCATCTAATGAAGCTGAACTGTGATGAAAGGGAAACAAGAAGGTTTTGTAAGTTATGGCTATTTGTGTATGTGAGATTAAGTGTTGATTGCATCTCTACTTGTACTTCTAGCAGAGCTCCACAACAATAACCTCCATCTCAACCTTCCCTCTTGACCTCCCCAGAGACAATTATCCCTTCCTGACAGCCCCACACACCCACCAACTTCTTAATGGCTGTGGGTAGGATGGGGTCAAGGTAATCACTGAGCCGTGCATATTTGTACCCACACACTTCATCAGTGTGAGATTACCAACAGGGAAATCAATGAGCAGTGCCCTAATGAAGGATCTGCACTTATGCCCAATGGACCTGTTAGTTTTTATCTTTTCTCCTAATATGGTATCAATGAGGTCCCCAGATACTGTGGCTCATGTATCATAGATTTTGTGCTACTGAAATTCGAGTGCGCGTACTCATGTGGTGATGGAAGCAGCCATGGAATTCTCAAACTGTGCTGAGTGTGAAAACTTTTAGTATATTCAAAGTTTTCACCACACAAAGCAGCAGGGTTGCTTTCATTAGCAATCAAGCTGAACAAGTTTCTACAAGCGGTCTGAGCTACATTACATTCATGCAGAAACTATATGCTGTCAGAAATAAACAAATTAATTATAATGATCAAGTAATAATTTAAATATTTTGGGCAGTGCGAGAACCTTTGTATATTTTATATAACTTTTGGATTCTGCTCTCCATTTTTCTGTTGCTTTTACATGCCCTGAGTTTGACCATACAATGTTTTGGCATCCTGTCCACCTCAAACTGTCCTCAAATGTCTCACACATACTGTACAGTATATGATGCACAACCACAACAAAATTGTGGACAGAAATACACACACACATTCTGAGATATGTCTGCAAACACACAACTGCTTGGCCTTCGGTCTGCTGCGCTCCAGCGACCCTATCTTATTAAAGCCTGTGAGCATAGCTAGCAGTATCATAAGCTTTTTATTATTGACTCGGAAAATATGATAATTTGGAAATCACAGGCCGCCTCCTAAAGACTCCACCATCACTTTTAATTTTAGCTGCTCTCCCTTCTTTCAATGGGACTGATGAGATAGCAGGAACTACACAAGCTTCATGAGTTACACACTTTCTCCATTCTCCCTCAGCACATTAAGTTATTTATTTATTATTTGTGTTTTTTTTAATTAGTACATCATAATTGAGGTCTGTCACCTATTATACCTTCAAAGGAAGCTAAAACAAATTTAATTAAAAGTGGTATCTTCTCTTGTAGAGGGAATTCAATTATGTTTGATGGAGGAGAGATTTCTAACTGACTATGTGTTTTCTTTATTAAATCTGTTTCTTCATCTTTTACTTTTCTTTTTACAGAGTGCCAGAAAATAATCCTAATGAGAATAAATTTCTGACCCAGCGCTATGCTGGTTCTTTCAGTAATCTGAATGATTGTATTTGTTAAAGAACTGAATTCATTATGCATCTGCAGTGAGAAAGAAACTAAGACTAAGCACTGCTTGTGTATTTTAATTTTAAATTAAGAATAGGATTTCTAAAGAGTCAGTTCACAGATGATAAGATACCAGCTGAAAGCAAACCTACCAAGATGCCTCAATTTTTTCCCTTCACCTCTTCTTTTCTAGGCTTGCTCCTCCTTCACATGTCTCTCTCAGCATTCTGGGATTACCTCCCTATCTATTCTTTGCATTCCCAGAGGCTTGCTGTGTGATCCATAATTCAACAGTTTCCCCCATTTCTTGCCAATCTAGAATTTGAACTGTTCCATAATCTCCATCTGGCACTTGGAGGCTTAATCGGAGTAAACACTGTTGCTTCAATATTTTATTGACCCTCCATCTTGATAAGACATAAATGGCGGTTCTAATCTGAAGTGAAGAAATCTCAGAACAGAGCACAGTTCAACTGAGTGACAAAGCACATGGGTGGTCAATCCAAAAGGTGGTGACAAAAAGGGAATGAGGTGGGCCACCATGCCGTGGAATTCTTTGGTTGAAAAAATGTTGTTTTGCTTAAAAAAGGTAATCCCTGAATGTACAATGCAAAGCTGAAAGACACATTCGGGCTCCTTAATTAAGGCAATAAAAATCTCACTTATTACTGTGAATTGGCTTGGAGAACCCTTTCTAAGAATGATGCTGGAGAGCAGGAATGGCTAGGAGAAAGGTCTAATAAAAGATAAAAGGTGCCCTTTGTTGAGTCAGTACGAATGTGGTAACGCAACAGTGAAAATCTGACTGTTGAAACATGGATTATTCTGGAAAGGCTTTATTATATTATAATAATTTCAGCCTTTTCCCATATACATTTTGTGGCTGTGAAATTTACACAGTGTGATTCATGCATTCACAGTTTTGTCTGGACTGAGCAGAAAGACATCTTAATCGAAACAGAACCATAAAAATTCATTTCTTAAAAAAACTATTTTGCAGAATTGCAACTGCATGCCTTTGCTTCTATTTTCCATTATGTGGGCTGAGCGACAAAGATATTACAAATAGCACCTTAAATGCTGCCATGCTTGCTCAGCCAGTGATGCGATTTTGAAGGTGGCTCTCCACAATTTCACCCTCTTCTCCCCATTTTCCCTTTGATCTTGCCTGTTATTGTCATCTCACAATCCCAGGTTTGAGGAGGTGGCTTCTTGGCCTCTTGCCCATCTGCCAGGCTATTCACTGCTGGAGCTTTACCTAAAACTTCTTAAATTGTCCTAAAACTTTTAATTCCAGTTGATGAATAAGCAGACTGATATTTTGTTAACAATCCACACACCTGCATACAATTTCACACTGACTTAAACAACAGAATGCTTCAGTAGGGACGAAAAGCATCCGACAGTTATGTATTTGTGCACATTTTACATTGAAAATAGATTCCATTAGGGCCAAAGGTATTTATTCCTAGAGCAGATCTTGTGGAAGTGAGAAAGATGAAAAATTGGCCAAGGCAAGCGGCTCAGAGCTAATGGATCAAAATTACCCGTCACAAAGTTTGGACCAAAGCTGACAAAATAGCTTCTTTTTTTTCCACTAACCCCCTTTTTCCCCCATCCCTCCCTTCCCCTTTCTCTCGTACAGCCCGCATCTCAATATGAAACGCAGACAGAGAAATCCATCTGTAACGCAGGCATTGTCAGCGACTCGCAATTTACACCCATCCTTCTCTGCAGCTGTTCCTGTGCTTGATGGCGTGATAAATTAATCTTTTTCTGTGCCACTGCGTCAATTCTTTTAAAAGAATACATTAAGACACGTTAGAGATATTTTTTTCCTGAAGTAAACATTTTTTTCTATCTCCTCTCTCAGTCACCATGACAAATCATATTCTGAGATGAAGAGAGAAAGCATAGAGAAAAGAGGAGAAGCGGAAAAATGAGAAGGGGGAGTGACAGGGATGAGGAGAAAAGAGAGATTTTAGGCAGCTGAAGTGTATAGCTGCAACCTCTGTCAAAGTGTGTGATTTCAGTATTCGTCAACATCTTTTGAGGATGGGTTTTTTGGTCATAGGTGATTAATCGTAGTGTCTGACATTCATTCTCATTGCCAGAGATGACAGAATGAGCAGTGCTCAGTGATTCCTGATGTAATCCAACCCACAAAAATGACCAGGCAGCCATCATTTGTCTGTACATCTTAGAGGCATCTCAAATTGTTCATAAGCTACAGCACACATCATAGTAGAATTTGTATGACACCTACTATTCTCATACATTTCAACAGTTACAGAGATCAAAACCTCTCCATCTGCTCCTGAAACGTATAGTTCAATCAAGCATCTAAGACTTATGTTGTAGATTCGATCCTCAAATGACTATTAGCAGATGTGTTTCATAGGAAGAGAGATAACAGGCTTTGCATACAATTTTTTAATTGTTATTGAAAGCAAGCAAACTGTGGGTTAACTTGTAAGAGAATTCATCTTGCCTGGCTGTGTGTTAGTGGCCATTCCACACTACAAAAGTAGAAGTATCCTACACAAGCAGCTAAATGTGGGTTAACGTTGTTAACCATGGCAAATCCTGAAGGCTAACATTGATGGTTAGAGCATTAGTCTTGTCAGCAAAAAGGAGATCATTTAAAAGAATAATGCAGAGAACTTTTAGCATTCCTTGAAACTGTTTTCCCAAATACTTACTGCTTACAATTTCTCAGATGGTTCTGTGCTAGAAACCATTTAATGTCTTAGTTGGTGGTAGCATCGTTGCCTCACCTAGAACTTAGATTAAAACCGTTTGTCATCTCGGGTTTTGTGCATGAAGCAGTGCCGGTCGAAAGTAATGTGGAGCCCTAGGCAAATCTCAACTGTGGCGCCCCTGTAAACAAAGCATGTAAAGAACACACATATTGTCATTTAATTACCTGAAATTCCAGCAGCAACACTGAGGAGTCAGTGTTTGGTCCTTCATCAGGTTCTTACATGGAACTGACATACTATAAAGGGCATTTAAAATATTAAGCAAAATATCTCTAAATGGTCTCACAGTTCAATTTCATTACATGAACTACAAATTATTTAAAGTTAAGCAAAATGATGACATTTTACTGGATTATAATGCTACTGACATCAGCAGACATAACATTGTAGTTATGTAATTATTTAAAATCTTCATGACGAACAATATTGCATTATGATTTATTTAATATGGTCCACATTAATTTCCTCTTTAGGACTAATCACCTTGTCAAGGACACGAGTTCTTAACATTTTTTACACTGGGACCCAACTTTTCCAGTACAAAGTGGTCTGGGGCCATTCACATATTTACACTGTTTTGGTGTAATTGATTTCACTCTTGGTTTAATTTCTAGTCATTAACTAAACCAAATCACTTTCAGTTTTCAGCTAAAACTGAAATATGTCATGATATGTCAGGATAATAATTCATGGAACAAAATCAGGCTCCTACATAAACTAATACAGGTTCACATAAACAAAATGACAAGATCTTCAGAGCAAAAAAGTAGATAAATTAATTTTAAAATGCAGGGACTTGAAAAAGATGAAAGTTTGACAAATGAAATGATTCAGTGATCAAAACTGCGTCCAAAATGAAAGGTTCAAATCAAACAAATATATATATTAGTGCTGGGCAACTATTAAAATTTTTAATCGCGATTAATCGCATGACATATTGCAATTAATCACGATTAATCACATTGATACGTGTAAAATGTCTCTTTCCTTTAAAAGAAGGCCTACGGCTATAGGAAATGCAGTACATTTTGGTTTACAAACACTAAATCAGGGGTCTCCAACCTGCAACTCTGGAGCCACAGTGGCTCTCTGGACCTTCCACAATGTCTAAATACCTGGCTAAAATGGTGAGGAGAGAGAAATATTCACAATATGCACAATAACTTCTATCCATGCACATTAAGTGCTTCATTACCCAGATTTCTGGCCTGTAAATTCTCTAATTTTGCAATCTTAGCTTGGCGTGTTTAGCTTCACTCAGCACCTGCACCGTCCGCTACCGGGAGTTAAGGGGTTTATATCTTGTTTCCGGGTGTAGAGTCAGGTGCGTAAATACAATTAGAAACTTGTGTGGTATCCACAGAAAGTCCACAATCACAGCTAACAGCTCAGTAAAACAATTTCTATCACCAGCAAACACAGTTAAGACAACAACCAATTAAAAGACCATGTATGCGAAGTCCGAAAAATATGTAAACACAGATGATGTCTCCCCATGTCCACCCGAGAGCATAAACAGTCAAACGACTCCTCTACTGAAAGCTCACATCTCACAGATTCCATAGCTGGAAGTTTCATCTCGCTATGACCAAGATTCTCCGAACCAGAGGCAGAAGAAAACCCAATTTATGCTTTACGCTTGTAAAACAGTCAGAAAACATGTCTTACCTTTCCTAAAAAAAATTCTCATTGTCTTATGTGAGCAGTTTCCTGTCCAAAAATCATGAGGATCTGCCCATCTGCATGGGCTTTGACAGACAAAAAGTAATGTCGTTTTTTTTTTGTTTTTTTTTTCTAAAGTTCCAGACAGAAAATGTCTCTTCATTTTAATAAACCCGCTCTCTTCTGATTACATCAGACACACCACTGCGCAGGGACGGGAGACATGGACTGCATGTGATCAAAGCCAGTGAACCAAAAAAAAACGGCATTAAATAATCATTACGTTAATGCGCGATTAACGCATTAACGTCCAAAGCCCTAAAGGTTAGCATAAGCCTCATTTCCATGAAATGGGAAAACAGGTCTGGACGGGATAGTTAGGGTGCAGATAAGGTTGGTAAACTGTAATCTTGTTGCATTTCCACAGCCAATTGTAACTTTACTTGCGAGGCAGGGTATTAGCTTAAGCTAAAAATGCTTCAGCTTTGTTATAGCATGTTATAGCAGAGCAACTTTTATTTTTTTGGTAAAAATTTCACCAGCTATCCCACGAGTGTTGGATGTTTGGTTGCTAGATGCTGTTTAAAGGCTTATTTATGCTTGACGCAGAAGACGGATACGTTGACGGACGGACAGTTTGTCCATCATCTGCACAGGTTATGTGTGTAATTGGGTCTGTTTTCAGAGAGCTTTAAAGCTTATCTGTCGCTTGACGCAGAAGACCACCAGAAATCTTCTGGGCAGTGTTGTGCAGAATAGCTGACGTGTGACCAGCAAGAGAAACAAACCAGGGAAGAAGAAGAGGATCAGGAAGGGAACATAAAAGCAGAAGAGTGAAGACGAGCACAGCTGTAGAACTTTTGCAAGCTTTTGAAGAAAGATTATATGCGAGTGTTTAGAGCATGTTGGGCAGTTGGAGCACTGCCCACTAGTGGAGGAAATAACTTAACAACCATTGCAACATAAAGGACACATTGAAGTATGAAGATGGCGTATGACAAAGTTTGAAATGGACGTAGCTATTTACGTACGTAAGTTAGCATAAATTTACTGTTGATGGCTTCAGTGCTGGATAGCATTAGCTAAAACTCCATACACACCACTTGGCTCTGCTTTCTTACCTACGTTTACAAAACGTACTTAATTAATTGGATTGTTCTTTGACAATATTTTTTCCTTTTATTGGGGGGTTTGCCACCATTTTTGTCTTTGTTTTTTTGTTTTAAAAACTTTTTCATAACTTTTTCTAGAGGCTTGTGGCTAGTTGAGTTTTGCTCAATTGCTATTCTCAACAATGTTAATGGTATTACCAAGTTACAGTTGGTGCATCCCTAATTCTACCATTCAGAGCATTTTGTTTGTCATAGCTGAAGGATACAGGTGCAGTTTAACCTATATGTACAGCATTTTTGCATTACTTACTCAAGCAAATATAGAAATACATCTATTTGAATGCTAAGCTATTCCTAAACTGGATGACACATACATTAGTTCAGCTGGTTTAAATTAGGCAGTTGAGCCCAAAATATACTCTACATGGCAAAGACTCGCTCCAGGGCTGGAATAACCTGGATCCACTTAGCTTTCAATGCAGCCACAGATAAGCTTTGAATGAGAGAGCACCCAGGTGCACACAGAGATGGATGAGAGGGGATCAAGGTACCCCAGGGACACCGAGACCTCCAACTCCCCACAGAGGAGCAACCCCTGCTGGGCAAATGGATCACTTAGCCTGTGGCTCTTTCAAAACACCAAAGACCATTTTTAAAAGGTAAGAAAGGTTCAACAAATCTGCCTTTACTGAAAATAGAAACACACTTTCAAGGCATACTCTTCTCTTAAATAATCATTGGAGAGAACAGGCTTATCCATACTGTACACCTAAACTTAGCTAAGTATGCATGAAAACTCACAAACACATAGTTATACCGTGTTTTTAATTTAATGTCTTAGCAGTCAAGTCCTGTGGGCCTGCAGTACTTATCTATATAATAAGTGGTTTATAAGGGTATATTTAAAATCCCTTTTCCAATAAAAATAAAAGTTTTAAGCTCATATAGTGAGCAAAATAAAGTGTTATGGTGGGGATTTCTGCTACAATGAACATTACTGAGAAAGCTGACGTCAGACAGACTGTTTGTAGAAGGCAGGATGAACCAATGCTGACTACTTGCAGGGTGGAGCTTCAAGACTAATTTCCATGTGTTGTGGGGAGCCAATGAAATGTGAAGTAAGCAGAAAGTAGTTAGCGCAGGCAAATTTGACACTAAAACTACTGCGGTTTTGCCAGTAAACTATTTTTCATTTTAATGGTGTTCCAAAGGTTTTTCTGTTTTAATCCTTTTAATGTTTTCTCTCTGTTGTGTTCTGTGAACAAGGTTTAGCATCATGTTACAAGCCGATTATTTTGTCAAGTCAAATCAGGTCTTATATTATCCATTGTTGGTTGTTTGTTTGTTTACTATGTTGTGGGCTTTATTATGCAGATGTAGAGAGAGGTGGTCACACGCAACAAAGGGCCTCAGGCCGGGATTTAAAGCAGGTCTGATTACAAAGCTGTAGCCACTTTACATGAGCCAGCTGCTAAACCAGTACAGCTAATCGCCAGCCCTTAAAAGTTGGGGGGTTTTTGCCTTTAATTTTCGCATTAAGAAAAAAACTCCTTTTTTTTCTTTTCCTTTTGACAGCAATAATAAGAATCAATGTTTTTTTTTCTTTTTCTTTTTTTTTTGTTTAACAAATTGTTGAGAAAACAGCTGATAAAATAGCAATAGTTAAATTGTCAAAAATTGAAACAGTAATCAGATAAACACTTTTGGAGAGACCTACTCAAAGAGGTGAAGAAAACTCGGGCAGGTTTATTTCCATAAGTTTTTACTAAGATTTATAATAATCATTAAATTTTTTTGCTCTGCAAAATGGTAGAGTGGGCAGTTAAAGTATCATTTTTTAACTTTCTATCCATTAAATGATGTGTTTCTTCCAGATTGTTGCATCACTTTACAGCTACGTTTTGCTCTATGCAATGCATCACATGCCATACTGGATACACACTGGGCATTTAGAATGCACACCATGGCTGTTTCTTTAAAGAAAGCAAGAGGGCATTAATGGAGGAAGAGAAGAAAAGAAAGGGACAGAGCATGATATAAGATTCAACATCAGCCTTACTTTTACTGACTGAACAGAGCTCAGAGTACAGGTCGGATGCAAAATGGATGCTGTAGTCCTGTAGTGCCTTATTAAATGTTTAATTTTTCAAAGTGATAGAGTGAAACCATATTGTTGTTTTTTTGTTTTTATTCCTTGTGTACGCATGTGTAATTAATATCCTCTTTTAAACGTGTACAGCTGTAATGGCTCCAACAACAGACACAACACTGTATATATTGCAAAGAAGGGGGGCAGTGCAGAGGAAAAAGAAGGGGCCAGATTAGCTTTTTATAGATTTTCATTCACTAACTGAGGAAAACGGAGTTGAGTAAAAATCTAAGCAAGGCCATGAAAGTTATAATAATAATAAATAATAAAAAGATATATAATTCTGAGTACGGATGGGTTTTGAGCAGCTTAATGACTGCTGGGGTGGGACTTTAAAGTAATATTATAATAAAAATTGAGTTCTTTGATCAGTCAACATTGCTTTTTTTACATTAGCTGAAGAGGCAGAGAGGAGAGAAGTGCATTTGATTCAGTATCATGCATTCATCTCGAGTATGCACCAGTCTTGTACAAGTCACACATTCATTTGAGGTCCTCAGACTCACTTTATTGTGCTACATTGCCTGTCACATTCTTCTCTTTACTACTGTTTTTCTCTTTAAAGTGTTACATCTTTCTATTCATACATATACTGCTGTAGCTGCATCTGTAATGCAGAGTGAGTCAGAATAACCTGTATCTATCATTACCATTTTCAGTAGTTTTTCTTTTAAATAATCATTAAGCCCCTTTCACCTCATGTGCTCTGGTTATGAGAAAAAAATTTCTCTGTGCCAGTTCCCATGGAGACTTGCAGAGACTATGGAAGAAGTTCAACACTGCAATACTCAGATGGCTTGGTGAGTGTCTGACTCCAAAAACACACACCTCATCTTAAAAACATGCGTAGAACCCTTACACATCACATTTCCCTTTCTTCTGCCACATGATGAACATAGAAAAGAAGCAGTTAACATGACTGTAAAAGGCATGTTGCCCACAACATATCCACAGCCACAGTCATGTTCATGAACTTTGTGAGGTCTGATGACTCTTGTGGGACATTACGGGGAACACACTGACTGTTCTTGCCAGAACTTTTCCGTGCTGAATGTGGCGAAGCGCCCCTGTTGCGACCAAATTAAAGGATCTTCTTTTGTTTGACAAACTCCACAGGGGAGATCAAGCGTAGGCAGAAATCCTTTTGCTGCTGTTTCTAAGATTTCTGTCTTTTTTTTTTTCCACGGAAGAAAGGATGTGAGGCACTGTCAAGACGAGCCCCCTGCAAGGAAGCAATTAAAAGCTCGGCCTTGTGAAGGTCTCTCTGCAGTACAGCCAGAAAAACAGCCTCGTGGCCGGGTGAAACGGAAAATGAAAAGCTTCCATCACTTGTTTGATAACTGTTTGTTACAAGTTTACCAAAACAGCAGGCATGTAAAAGAAAGGACGCCCACACCTGCTTGTGTGTGATAAAATGAAAAGAACCAAGTTGATGAAACATGCACTCATCAGACATGAAAAGGAAGGTAAAACTGTGCTTTGATACTATAAGAAAGAAGTCTGCTTTTTGGAAGATGGCAGAGGCAGCAGTGACAAGCAAGGTCTTAAATCTTTTACACCTTCTAGCAATGATTTGGGTCAATGCTTCTTAAAATGCGACTACATCACATCGTGTTTCTGCATTGCCAGATCTGGATCAGGAGGTCTGCTGCAATTGATTCTGTGCTAATGATGTAATCCAGGGTAAGGTGTACTCTCATTACATTTTGGTTTGTCAGCTCCTTTCTTTGTGTAACTGCAGAGCTAGTCACGATGGGAAGTGTTTGAGAACATGTTGAACATTTATAGCAAAGATGCAAAATTGTTGTGGAGAATTAGCATTATAGTTCAGTCTGTGCGTAGGGTGACATAAGAAAAACTTGTCTTCACTTGCCAATGCCATTTGGCGTCAAGAAATGGGGTTTTGAAACACAGAGGAGTGTGGGAGGGAAAGAGAACGAGAGATTTTCAGGGGAGAGGGAGCATGATTATCACTGCACTATGACTTCAAAGGATGAAGATTTATAGAAGGAGAAACAGGACTGAGATGTATACAGGAATATGCAGGGATGCTGTATAAGAACAGTTGACATGATTTAAAACGTTGATAGACAATTAACAGCTACAGTCAGAATCAGAAGGATATAGCAGGACAGCAAAAATTTACAGGCATGTGATGTTTAAAGAAATTTGTCAGCTAAACAAAAGAAGTTTAACTGGAAAGAAAATTAAGCCCATTTGCTAGATTTGTCTTCCAAACTATATTTAGCTTGTGTGTGTGTTCAGTCATAATAATTATTAATGGGGTAACCGCTGCTTCCTTTACATCATGACAGTCAAGTCTGAATTATATCAAGTTTATATACAGTATATATATATGACTCCATGTTATCGCCAGAGGTAGCCTGACTGCCATTAGATACCGAGATGAGATCCTCAGACCCCTTGTGAGACCATATGCTGGTGCGGTTGGTCCTGGGTTCCTCCTAATGCAAGA